>CM039514.1:44704315-44739602 GCA_022432975.1 Begonia masoniana | reverse complement strand
AAAAAAAAAAAAAAATGCATTTGGCTATTTTTATCTTTTGATAATGATTTTTCTATCTGCATGTTCATAAATTGATCACATTAGAACAGTATATTATTTAAAAGATGGGTTTTTTAAGGCTGATGTTGAGGCAGTGATAATAGAAAGACTTGTTCTTGTGATTCTATTTTTGTGAAAGTGAATTCCTTCTGCAGTTTGTTCTCGATTTATCTATCTCATGTTCATCGAATTTGTTCTTGTTTTCTCATTTCTACTTCACTGGAATGTTATCAGAACTGCTTGTGCCTCCCACTATGATTTATTTTCAAATTATGGTGGCTTTTATTATGTGGCGTACAAGATTTTTATGTTCCCTCCTAAGACAATCGTTTTTTTTACAGGCATCTACTCAGAGGTGCAACTCAACATCGAGAATCTATGCAAGGACTCGATATGGCTCGCCGCGAGCCCTGGGATAGGCGATGCCGACCCAGAGAACCCACCCGACACCTTAGAGTTATTTTGGACACCCGACGTATGGAAAGGAAGCATTTGGGCGCGAACAAAATGCACACTAAACGCCTCCGACTACTTCTCCTGCGAAACTGGAGACTGCGGGTCAGGCACCCAGGATTGCCAAGGCCCCCCGCCAGCTTTCCCAGTGACCCTCCTCAATTTCGACATCGACAACTCAGTCGTGTCCTATGAACTTAGCATGATACACGGCCAAAATTTGATGGCTCGGATCCAACCCGACGGGGGAACACTAGTCGACGGGTCGGGGCCTTGCCCGGTTGTGGACTGCATAAAAGATTTAGGAGATGTCTGCCCCTCTACCTTGGTTGCATACAACAAAGACGGAGCCTACGTTGGATGCAACAGTGCTTGTGATGTGTTTAAGGATCCCAAATATTGTTGCGACAGCTGCGGACCCGATGATCGATCACAAGCCTTTAAGAATCTATGTGGTCTTGCACATATTTTCCCGGGAGACAAGACTCCACCGGTTTATAAATGTAAAGATGCAAAATCTTATAACATTAGTTTCTGTGCTTTTTAATTCAGCATACCATACAGAGACGTTATTTTCCAAGGGATCGAACAAATTTATCTAATTAAGTGAATCTGTATTGTTCCTAGTTCTCCTCCGCTGTCTTTTCACATGACGCTTACATGTTACTCATTTATTGTTGTAATAATTAAAACAAATAATAAATAATTAAAGTAAATTATTAATTACACTGATTAAAAATCACGTCAGAAATTAAGAGAGTAAACTCAACATTACTCGTTAAGAAATACAGAGGACAAATCAGTGAGCTTTCTATTCATATAATTGGGATCATAAATACATTTTGGGTGAGGGTCCTAGAATTGCTAGAGTGACTTTCAGTGTTATCATTCCAGTTGGAAGGGATAGAAAACCAAATAAACATGTACACTAAAAAGGCCATCGGTAACAGGCGAGGCGAGTCGACTGAGTCATAGTTATGTATTGACGAGTTGGCATGAGGCAACCGACTTCTCAAGCATAGATGTGCCTTTGAAGGTCACCATTTGGTGGCAAATTCTTCTGTAATTGCTAAGCTGCACCAGTAGTTTACAGTTTTTTACATTTTAGAGAAGCCAAAATAAATTACATATGCAAAGCATGAGTTGGATTAAAATTAGCATTACCTGTTCGGGTTTCATCCTCTTAAAAGAGAATTTATCGGTCCATATGGATTCGGCTTCTTCGGCAGCCGGGAGAACAATGTTCTTCACGTGTAAGTAAGGCAGCAGCCGCTCAATACAGGAGAACAGTATTTGAAAATAGCCCTGCAATAGAAAATAAAATAAAATACAAACAATCATGTCAATCTGAAGTGAATAAGAACGGCAACCTAAGTGGGCACAAAATTTGGTCTCAGACCTTTCCTCGATTAATGTTGGCCGTCCCAACCAAGGGTAGTTCTGCAAGTTCTTGGCCGAAAACTCGAAGCATTGCAGCATATACAACAAATCAGTTGCAAATATTATCATAAGAAACTATTTCGGTAGTGTGCAGCAAAATACATAGAAAGTAGTCGATCATAGAAATTGAGAGGGTAGAATTCATTCCAAAAACTAACTCAAAGAGTGACGGAATCTCTCTCATATTTATACAGGACCGTTTGCTTTGGTTATGTTGATGTAGGACAACAACCATCCACACGTCTAACATGATAAGTTTTTCTTTTCTTCACGTCTAGCGTGTTTAATCTGTTCTCATATCGTACAGATTTAGCTCTGATACCATGATAGAAAGTGAGAGGGTAGAACTCACTCTAAAAACTAGCTCAAAGAGTGAGGGAAGCCCCCTCATATTTATACATGACTGTTTGCTTTGATTCTGTCGATATGAAATAACAATCGAGTATGAGACTTAATTCTCACTTGACTATTAATATTGCACATTACATTCCCCCAAATTCTTGTTCCCCTACATCCCTTCTGAAAAAGAGCCGGCGTAAGAATGCAGTGGAGCAAAATTTACGCTGAAACTACACGATGTAAAAATCATAATTTATATCATGCAATGTATAAATCATAATATTCTTCCAACTGCAGATAACTTTCTAAAACAAAACACACATAATTTATAGTACTATTAAGTATATATATAATATAGTACATGAACTTCTTAAATATATGACTCTCATGTACATGAATTACCTATGTGCATGTGCATTCTTATACATGAAACATTAATATCTAGATGTCTCTTGACTAATACATGAACTTAATTAAAAGACACATTAACTGAAAGACACATTCTTCGAATTAAGTTTATTTTCAACGCAACCTTCTATGTTTTTTAATTACGTATTAAACACGATTAAACTTTTCAAAACAAAAATTTATGCTTGATCTCCGTGGAAGAGGCGTAAACTTTTTAATGCATGCATCTGTGAATTGTGATTAAGGAAAATTATGGTAAAAATAGAGTGAAATTTGATATTCTAATGGATGCGTTAAAATCTTCTCAACAAGCCAATCAAAACCCTTCTGAATCTTCAATTGCCAGGTCAGGAAATCGATGAGGATACTTAATGGCGTTGCTACCATATTTGAATTTACCCTGTTTGCTTGTACAGGTTCTGTACATTAGGCTCTACAAATTATGTTTGCTCTGTGGTTCTTTGAGAAATCTCTCTCCCTTCATTCGCACCATGCATATCAGACTTCTTCTTCCTCTTCTCCATTTGATGCTTCTGGCATCAGGTCTTGGCATCTGGACTTTGGCTTTATTTTTGATCGTTTGATCATGATTTTTCTGCGTCTTTCTATCTGCGTGTTCATAAATTGATCACATTAGAACAGTATATTATTTTAAAAATGGGGTTTTAAGGCTGATGTTGAGAGTGTGATTCTCCTTTTAGAGAGAGAGAGTGTGTGTGAGGGATTGTTACTGTTTCTATCCTGATAATAGATTCTATTTTCGCAGCAGTGAATTCCTTCTACAGTTTGTTCTTGGTTTATCCATCTCACGTTCATCGAATTTTTTCTAAGTTTTCTCATTTCTTCTTCACTAGCATGGTATCAGAACTGTTTGTGCCTCCCAATATCATTTGTTTTCAATGGTGGCTTTTATTCTGTAGCGTACAAGATTTTTATGCTCCGTCCTAAGACAATCGTTTTTTACAGGCATTTACTCGAAAGTCCAACTCAACATCGAGAATCTATGCCAGGACTCGATATGGCTCGCTGCAAGCCCTGGGATAGGCCATGCCGACCCAGAGAAAACACCCGAAAGCTTAGAGTCATTTTTGACACCCGACGTATGGAAAGGAAGCATTTGGGCACGAACAAACTGCGGACTAAACGCCTCCGACTACTTCTCCTGCGAAACTGGAGACTGCCGGTTAGGCACCGAGGCTTGCCAAGGCCCCCCGCCCGCTTACCCAGTGACTCTCCTCAATTTCGACATCGACAACTCAGTCGTGTCCTATGAACTTAGCATGATACACGGCCAAAACTTGATGCTTCGGATCCAACCCGATGGAGGAACACTGGTTGACGGGTCTGGGCCTTGCCCGGTTGTGGACTGCACAAAAGATTTAAGAGATGTCTGCCCCTCTAATTTGGTTGCATACAACGAAGACAGAGTCTATGTTGGATGCAACAGTGCTTGTGATGTGTTTAAGGATCCGAAACATTGTTGCGACGGCTGCGGAAACGATTATTACACACAAGCCTTTAAGAATCTATGTGGTCTTGCACATATTTTCCCGGGAGACAAGACTCCACCGGTTTATAAATGTAAAGATGCAAAATCTTATAACATAAGTTTCTGTCCTTACGAATTCTAGGAGTGATGTTATTTGCGGAGGGATCGAACAAATATATCTAAATAAGCGAATCTGTATTGTTTGAACGACTTTGATGAGTTCCTAATTCCACTCGGTTGTCTTCTTGCTTGACGTTTATATGTTATTTGTAACAATTAAAATAAATCATATATAGTTAGAATAAGTCATTGTTAATTATTAATTTTACGTTTTGGTTCAGTTTGGTTCAAAAGTTTTTTTAATTAGATTTTCAGTTATTTTATCACTGTTAAATAAATAGATTAATTAAAGAGTTGATAGAGGATAAGAAAAACAAGAGAGAGAATTAGATCTAGAGTGGCGTGACCAGAGTCGAAGAAAAAATAAGCGAGAGAGAAAATGGTGAGAATGATTTCTCAGAAGACATAACTTTTATTGTCATCTTGTGGTGATGTTGCAGGCAATGCTGTAGCATTACGAAAATACTTGTTTTATCATTTATGGATTCTCTAATAAAATTCTCTGCGAGAGTTTTGTGTTGTGGACGTAGGACGATTTGGTCCGAATCACATAAATCTTATGTCTTGATTTCTTTTTTCACTCTTCTAATTAATTCTTGATTGATTCTCGTGGTGTGATTGATTTTATCGCAATAATTGGTGCGGTTAACGTTGACTGTTTTCTTGTAGATTTCATGGAGAAATTAAAGGTTGATAAATTCAAGAACGAGAATGATTGCAGTCTATGGTGAGTCACGATGAAAACTTTTTTGGTTCATCAAGATTTGTCTACTGCTATTGATCTCGAGCGTTTGGGGAAGCTTCAATTTTTTGACAGGGATAAGGCTTCTGAGATAGAGTCCAAAGCGTATAGTACTATTTTGCTGAATTTAGGAGACAATGTTCCAAGGGAGGTCACCGAAGAAGATTCAGCGATTTAGCATCAAACATGGCGAACATAAAATAATTTTTAGCCGTGATGTGGTGTTCAATGAGAAGGAACTGCCATTGAAACTACAGTCGACTCCGCAGATGAAAGTTGATTTGAGTGAAGTATGTAAAGTTGTACTTCGGGAGGAGCTGCATGATTTTAGCTCTGGAAATAATTATTGAGTGAATGATTAGCATACTGCGCATGTTACTTTTGGGTCTGAAGGTTTAGTGGACAAATGAGGAGTGATGGATTATCATCTCACACGGAACAAGACTATACGAGTGGTAAAACTGATTCAATGTCTCGAAGATGTGGATGTCGTTGCAAATGTCCTTCTGGTTTCGGCTCATCTTGAGAATGGAAAATATGTGACTTACATGAGGCTATTAGCTACAAGGATAATGGTGACTAGATTAATTCTATGAATGAAGAAATGACATTGCTGCAAAAGAACAACACGTGAGTTTTGGTGGAAAAACCAGAAAAACAAAAATTAGTGGGCTGTAAATGGATCTTCAAGCGAAAATAAGATGTAACAACAATGATAAACCAAGGTTCAAGACGAGATTGACAGTCAAAGGTTTTACACAGAAAGAATAGATAGATTTCAATGAAATATTCTCTCTGGTTGTGAAACAGATTTCGATAAGGTTAATGTCATCGATTGTGGCAGCACAAAATCTAGAATTAGAGTAGATTGATGTGAAGACAACATTCTTACACGGAGATTTGGAGGAAACTATTTTCATGGAACAATCAGATTGGTTTGAGAATGAAAATTCGAATCAGGTTTGTCTTCTGAAAAAATCACTATATGTCCTTAAGCAATCACCAAAGTAGTGAAATTTAAAGTTTGATGTTCTTATATGTAGCATCGGGTTTGTGAAAAACAAACATGATAGTAGTGTTTATGTGAAAGTCACAACATCAATAGGAGCATTATATCTACTGCTATATGTAAATGACATTTTGATTGTAGAAAGAAATAAAGTGGAGATTCAAAATTTAAAGGATGAACTCAAAAATCAGTTTGATATGAAAGATTTGGTGCAACAAAGAAAATTCTCGGGATTCAAATTTTGAGGGATAAATAAAGAGATATTCTAGAACTTTCTCAAGAAGAATACTTGAAGGGTGTTCTTAGCCGGTTTGATATGCAAAATCTAAAGTTTGTTAGCACGTCATTGGGTGTTCATTTTAAACTGTCGAAGTTGCAAGCTCGAGATAATAAATCGGAAAAACAGTTTATGGCAAAAATTCATTATGCAAATATCGTTGAGTGCATCATGTATACGATGATATGTACTTAGTCGGATCTTGCTTATGTTTTAAGTGTGGTCAGCATGTTTATATCAAATCTTGGAAAATGTCATTGGAATGCTTTGAAGTGGGTGATAAGATACATATTGAAGTACATTGGATATAAAATTGACATATGGAAGAAATGTTGCATTGAGGGCTTCAGCATCAAGGGCAGAATCTGTAATCGGGTATGTTGATTTTGATTTTGCTGGTTGTCCGGACTCATCACGTTCTAATTTTGGATATATATTTACAGTTTATGGGGGAGCTATAAGCTAGAAGGATCAATTACAAAAGATGATAGTTTTGTCCACTACACAAGCAGAATACATTGTTGTGAGAGAATGTGTTGAGGAAGCTCTATGGTTGACAAAATTAACTTCGGAGTTTGGTGTGTTGGTTGATGTTCCGACAATTTTCTATGATAGTCAGAGTGCAATATATCTGAAAAAAAAAAATCAGACTTTACATGAACGATCAAAGCACGTTGATGTGAAGTTTCATTTTACTCGAGAGGTTGTTGATTAGGGTGAAGTGAAAGTTCAGAAAATGGATACTGAGGAGAATCCGACGGATGTTCTTACAAAAGTTCTTCAAGGTACCGAGTTTAAAATTTGTTTAAACTCGGTGGGTGTAAAGGAAAGCTAGTATGTAATGGAAGATGCACAAGCTCTGGATAGCAACGGGAACATCTTTAAAACGGAAACTAAGAAAGAAATTGTTAATTATTGTTTCAATAATTTGCTTCGATTTGGTTCAAAAAAATTTTGCATTAGGTTTGTAACTATTTTATCATTGTTCAAATTTGTATTAATCTATTTCAATTAGATTGTTAAAGAGTTGATAATGGAATAATAAAAACAAGAAAGCAAATCAGATCTAGAGTGGCGTGAACATAGTCAAAGAGAAAATAAACTAGAAGAAAAAAGATAAGAGAGATTTCTCAAAAAACGTTAATTTTCTTATAATCTTGAGATAATGTTGAGTGACGATGTTATAACATTACAAAAATGCATGTTTTCTAGATTCTCTAATAAAATTATCTTCCGAAATTTTGTTTATGGACATATGACAATTTCAACAAAACCACTCAAACTATGTATATTGATTTCTTCTTTCACTCTCTTAATTAATTTTTAATTAATTATTATACTAATTAATAATCGACATTTTTAAAATTAAGATTAAAATGTACAATGAAAGAGTAAACTCAACAATACTCGTTAAGAAATACATAGAACAAATAGATGAACTACCCCTAATAAACACATATTGATGCATTTCTGTTCATATAATTGGGATCATAAATACATTTTTGTTATCATTCCAGTTGAAACTTGAGATTACACCCAATCTTACTAGGTACGGAAGCTGAAGAATGAAGGGGAAGGGGGTGGGTGTCATGCATTTTAAGGGATGATCGATTGAACACGTAGAGATGAATAATGAAAACCAAATAAACATGTACACTAAAAAAGGCCGTCCGTAGCAGGCGAGGCGAGGCGAGTCGACTGAGTCATAGTTATGTATTGACGAGTCGGCATGAGGGAACAGACTTCTCAAGCATAGATGTGCCTTTGAAGGTCACCATTTGGTAGCAAATTCTTCTGTAATTGCTAAGCTGCACCAGTAGTTTACAGTTTTTACTTTTTAGAGAAGCCAAAATAAATTACATATGCAAAGTATGAGCTGGATTAAAATTAGCATTACCTGTTCGGGTTTCATCCTCTTAAAAGAGAATTTATCGGTCCATATAGATTCGGCTTCTTCGGCAGCCGGGAGAACAAGGTTCTTCACGTGTAAGTAAGCAAGCAGCCGCTCAATACAGGAGAACAGTATTTGAAAATAGCCCTGCAATAGAAAATAAATAAAATAAAATACAAACAATCATGTTAATCTGAAGTGAATAAGAACGGCAACCTAAGTGGGCAGAAAATTTGGTCTCAGACCTTTCCTCGATTAATGTTGGTCGTCGCAACCAAGGGTAGTTCAGCAAGTTCTTGGCCAAAAACTCGAAGCATTGCAGCAGATACAACAGATGAGCTGCAAATATTACCATAAGAAACTATGTCGGTAGTGTGCAGCAAAATACATAGAAAGTAGTCGAGTCAGGAGGCATAATTCTCACTTCACTATTAATATTGCACAGTACATTCCCCCAAACTCTTGTCCCCCTACATCCCTTCTGAAAAAGAGCCAGTGTAAGAATGCAGTGGAGCAAAATTTACGCTTAAACTCCATCAACACTGCATGATACAAAAATCTTGTTACTAACCCATAAACCATGGCCGGGATGAGGTCGCGCCCACTTGTTACGTCAATTATTGGATCGAAGCAATCCTAAAAGAAGGCAGGGGAGAGTTTAATTAGACATTGTACCAGAAATTTTACCTTATGGTTGAAAACAATGATATGCTTGGTTTCACTATATGCGAACATTATATTTAATAACACTTCAAAGGAAGCTCAAGCATCATAGAGGTGCAACGAGATCTACAGTTTTCCAGTTTTGTCATCCACAAGTCTCTAAGAAGCATGGATTTATAAACAGTAATTTGTCCATGAAAGGGAAATATAACTTAACCCAGACCAAAAGCCAGAGAAACATACATGAAAGATGGCAACAACTTCTGAGAGTAAAGGTCTAGTTTCAGGCGAAGCAATTTTTCCACTGATAAGTTGCCATCTGACATCAATATCATCAGCAGTATCTAAGCCTTTCTCCACAAGCTTCTTGTTCATAACGCTACAAAGAGGGTCTGGAACCTTCTCTTCCCCACGTACAAGCAGCTTCTGCAGAGCAGAATGTATTCTAGTGCAATCTGCGCCACAAAACCACTTCCCTTTTGGTAGTTCCTGGTAGTGATATCACACAAGAAGTTCGGTCAAACACGGGTCAAACATCGGACACAGGATTTTAGTAGAAAGCAAAAAAAAAAAAAACAGATTTTTTTGGCAGACCTTAAGAAATGCCATTTTATGGTCCTTCAAACAGCCAACGTGAAATTCCTTCTCACACTGAAACATTCAAAAGGCAGAGAGGGTGGGAAAGAGTATATAAGTAAACAACAAATGTTCATAGCGGTACAGAGCTCAACCTCATCCTACAAATTAAGCAACCATGAAACCCTCGACAATACCTGATCACAAAGTATAATTGTACGAGGACCAAATCCTGATTTGCTGAAATCAGTCCCTCTGCATGAATTGAAATTAGGAACATCATGTGACTAAATAATAAAGCATGAATATATGAAAGAGTAACAGCAGAGTAAAACTGATAGTGTCTGAAAAACCTTTGAAAGCACAATGCCCAAGTTTAAATAAGCAGCGATGATAGCAAACAAGTTAACTATTACCGGCATAACACGCATCCACTAAGTTCAGTTTCAATATTTTTGACTATTCGAATACATCTTTTGGATAAATCATCAATGGGATCAACTCCAGAAGTCCTCCCAGCAGCAACAGCGTTTTCATTATACTGTACAAATTTATCTCTTTGGTACATATTCTGACAAAATTTACAATACCAATCTCCACGAGGAATACTTGCAAGCGATGCACATTCTGCAGGGCCAATAGAATTTCAATAAGAAAATTTGTGGCATCTGACATTCAAGCAAACCTTTTTAAATCAAATAAAGTTCTGCAAAAGAGACATCCTCGACAATAAAGTGTGCTTGATTAAGGTGACAAAAAACCGTTCGACCAGCAAAACATATCCATATAATTATTCTTTACCTTTGTGGAAAGCCCTAGGGCAACCATCACAGAGCAGAAGACTCCCACCATCTAGACATATTATACATACGTCATCATTATCATTGGCAGAATATTTACGCCCTTTTGAGAGAGAGATTGCCAATTCATGGAGAGACACCCCATTTGATGTATAAATGTATGCATAACTGAAAATTCCACAAAAAAAAATTAACTATCAGGAAATGACCGACTTGAGAAGCCACCGACAGTTGAAACTAATACTTAACGGTTTTCTTCGAGACGACCAACCAGCATGAACTTCAAATTGTGAAGGACTAACCTGCAAAATATTATATATATATATATATATGAATTATGTAAATTCCCTGCTATAGTGTTCATTACCAGAAAGATTTTTGAAGAACAATCAATAACAAATAATACCTCACAGTTGCAGCAGCAACAAAAAATTCCAGAACCCATTTTGTAACCTTGGAGCAATTTCTGTGCATAACATGCAGTTCATGTATTCAAAGATTAAAAATCATATATAGAACATTTAAAATAATTATCTCAAGTACCTGTCCTCGAGCAAAATATGCTAATTCAGTTCCCTCAGGCAATCCACCTTCCTCAAAGACCAACTTATGCAAACGTTGATCTCTCCTTAAGAATCAAAATAATATAATAAATTCACGCGCACAAATAAATTCAAACATATTAAGATATAAGACTGGTAAAATTAATTATTTTGTAAGAAAATGGATAGAAGAACAAAAATAATGGCACTAACTTTGTCGTTAGCTTCCATTGACTTTTGTTTTGTGAAGTAATGCATTTGGGAGCACTTCTAGAGGACTCAAAATGGACTTTGGATTTGACAACCTAAGATTAAAACGGACAACAAATAAATCAACAAGAAATTAAAATCATATATAGAACATTTAAATAATTATCTCAAGTACCTGTCCTCGAGCAAAATATGCTAATTCAGTTCCCTCAGGCAATCCACCTTCCTCAAAGACCAACTTATGCAAACGTTGATCTCTCCTTAAGAATCAAAATAATATAATATTTCACGCGCACAAATAAATTCAAACATATTAAGATATAAGACTGGTAAAATTAATTATTTTGTAAGAAAAATGGATAGAAGAACAAAAATAATGGCACTAACTTTGTCGTTAGCTTCCATTGACTTTTGTTTTGTGAAGTAATGCATTTGGGAGCACTTCTAGAGGACTTCAAAATGGACTTTGGATTTGACAACCTAAGATTAAAACGGACAAAACAAGAAATAATTGTTAGCAAATCAAATCTAAACCGTAAAAAGAAACATATTTATATCACCACATCCTCGTGTATCAATTTCCATACACTTACAGTGTTCAAATATCGAGTTGATTTCACATATAAAGAAAATTCAAACTCAAGAGAAATAAATAACATAGTTAAGCAGACTTGCCACACTGAATCAAAATGGAAAGCACAATTACCAACCTATTTTTTATCTTCCCAGAGCTCTGTTTTTGTGGTCGGGTATGTACCGTGGCACTGGAGGATTTTGAGGTCATAACTTGCTTTGGTGACCTGAACAATAGGTGGAAGAAGATTAAAATGGTAGCAAGTAACCTTGCAGAGTCTAATTCGAACTAGAGACATTTTTTTTTCTGTTTTTGATATCCATGGGTGCCCAAGCCAATTGAGACACATTTTATTATACTTTTATACCCAGACCCTATCAAATCCTCATGGGAATAAAAACAAAGAACACAATGAAAAGAAAATACACACACACGCACTCACATATATACATACATATATATTACAAAAGTGAAAAAAATATATAGAGTATACCAAAAGAAAATGAAAAAGAACCTATTAAGATACATATGATACAAAGATTCTAGTCAAAATGTGCATAAGCTGACCTGAACACCCAATTTTACCAGTGATAAAACCACCGATACTCACTTTGTTTTTATCATCGATTCACTTCTACTTTGTGAAGATATATGCAATGGAGTCCTTTGAGGGGACTTCAAGATCTTGACCGGCTCTGGTGACCTGGTCAAAAGAAAGCATAGCCGTGCACAATACTGTAGAATCATCCATAACTTGAGAAAGGATCATTAAACTAATTTCTCAGGCATCCATCTAATTTTATAAACTTTAAAGAATCTAGTTTTAGTTATTTTTACTTAGTGAGTCATGACACCATAGATCACAAATACTTGCACTACAAAATTCATAACACAGAACTAACTCCACATAATTAATTACATTCCATTCCGACCATTGTCATTCTGAGTCTTTTTTCTTTAAGTTCCAGCAATGTGCTTTCTGTTGAACATCCTTAGGATACATAGCATTTATGGGCAGCACTTTATTACATTTAGGCTCTAAGTGAAGGGAACTGAAAGAACTTACAACTAACTTGCAATTCAATCCACCCCATCAATTGCGTGAATGAAACAAAGAGGTTACATGCACAGGTTAACAAGTAGGACCCATAGAAATTCCCTCGAGAACAACTGCACAAAATCTTACCTGGGCCTATCAGGTGCAGAAGGCGGTGGAGTTTGTGGGGTTGGGATGGGTTCAGATTTCTTCGACTCTGCACATGAAGTGCATAGAGGTCCAACTTGGCCCAAACATGATGAAGGAAAGCGCCCTGGAATTCAATGAAGACACAAGATTATCAGGCAAAATACAGGTAAAACTTTTATCAATAGCCATAATACACGAGCAACTGAAAGAAGTGAGAAAAGATAGAACCTTTACACCTTCTGCAAGTAAAAATTTTCTCTTCCGAAGAAGAATTGACTACACTCCGAATTGTCGCCTCCAGTTTATGCAGATCGTTTCCCCTGCATGCCTTCAGCAAGTCTAATAGGCTCGTACCATTTTCAAGGCATATATATTGTGCGGCTCGTTTGTATTGTTTGCAAGCATGAATCTCAAATTTGGATGGTGGAATAACCTTAAACAAAGAACCAAATAGATAAAATATGCAGGAGGAAAAGAGTAGACATTATAAGTTCAAGACCAGTCGACGCACTTTACATCCATTACAGGATGAACACGTGCATAAAATTCCACCACCTCTAATCGTCCCACGCAGACCATAATCGATCCCCTGAAAGACAATTGAAAAAAAAAAGGTAATTGAAGTTCCTCGTTAATGGCGTGTTAATTCGACAAATTTCCAAATTCGAGAAAAATAAGGTCGTGAATTTTGAATTACATATTGCCACAACCTTCCCGCTACCCACATATACTACTGGTACTCCTTCTAGAAAGCCAGTTTCAAATAGCTCCCGCACTGTCATTAGACTTTTGCTCGAGGCAGACTTTTTCACTATCCTCATTTCCACCTTATACTTCGGAGTAGCTGTCTCTGTTTCCATACTCAAAATGTCTGCTTTTCCAACAGTTTCTGTATTCGTCGGGGATGTCTCTGTACGCTCAAGCTCAGGTCTCAAAGCCGAACGCGTAAATCGCCTCAGCACATTTCTAGGCAAATCTTTCTTTATCACTTCAACGTCAGCAATTTCGACCCCAGCGTTCTCTGCTTCTCTTCTTACTGGAGATTTCAGTGCCGTATTCTCTAACGCATTTTCATAAATGGAAGATTCTAAATTTCTGCGGTACTCATCAATCTCAACCTCTTCGATCTTTTTCACTTCTTCAAGCGAAGAGCTCCGACCGTTCTCGAGCTCGTCTAAGCTATTAGTTTTCTGGCTGTCATCATTCTCTGAAAAGCCATTACACAAATTGATACGAGACTTCCTTTCCCTCGTATAAACAATCAAACCGTTAACCACTGAACCTTTAAATCTCTTGCAGAAACCATACGGCGAAGCCACATCTATGCAATTAGTCGCATTTCCATCCACCTGAGTTGGACCCCGAATCCGACCTAATGACTCGTCCGTTTGAGATCGAACGTCCACCAGAAACGATAACTCGCGTTTCATAACTGCACAACAAAGCGCCCCCCACCTCCGAAAGAGATCACAAAATTCCAACACTAATTTCTTAGGTTTGAAAGAAGATTTGTAAAACAGCAGATATATCAGTGTAAATGGTCACTAAAAAACGTCCACTGGAAATTAGGAAAGAGATAAAGAGAGAGGGTAGTAGAAAACGTAGCAATAGATAAGACTGGAAAATATTAGGGCTTTCAAATGGAGTCTATTTGTGAGAAGAAGACGAAGAAGAGAGGATTGCCTCTCTATGTAAAGAGATGAACTTCTCTGCTAACACAGAGAGTGAAGAGAGCAAAAGATCGATAATGACGACTAGAAACGAAGATATGTCAAAAGACAGGCGCGCCAAAATTACCAAAAGACCCCTATCTTTTTTTTTTTTTAATTTGGAAATATTGTTTTATTTTTATATTTTCCCTTCTTTTTTAGGCGCG
This sequence comes from Begonia masoniana, assembly GCA_022432975.1. Lineage (NCBI taxonomy): Eukaryota > Viridiplantae > Streptophyta > Magnoliopsida > Cucurbitales > Begoniaceae > Begonia > Begonia masoniana. The sequence goes on along the minus strand of CM039514.1, from coordinate 44,724,968 downwards.
CTAAAATTACCAAAAGACCCCTAATAATCATCTAGTTGTAAGCAAATGTGTATAGCTTGAAATTTCATTGTTGGTCTTCCCAATGATCATACTAGGTAATATTCAATTAAAAATTACAATATTATATGATCAAAGTACGAGAAAGTGTGACAAATTAAAAATCTTATTGACTTCTTACACTAATCCAAAAATTAAGCATCAAATTTTCGTTTATAATAAAGTTAGAAGCATATTATAAGTGCGCAGAAGCGTCGCGTCTCGATCGACTGTCGTTAAAATTCTAAATTACGAGTCCAAATCATCTCATTTCCTGTTTGCCACACAGAAAGTGCTAACTTAATGGCCAATCTGCCTCCATCGTTTTGAGCATTGTCCCCCGAATTTAAGACTCCAAGATTCGATTAAAGCTAAACTTGTGAAATGCTTTCAATCTTTGTTCTTCCTGGTTTCCACCAAATTTGCTTGTTTTTACTGAACCCATTGGCTAATTTCTTCATACAGCCACTAAGAATTCCAGATTTCGAGGTAAAAGAAGCGATTCTGCTCGATCTTTTTTTCAGGCCAATGTGTTTCTTCCAAAACCCAGAAACAGAATCCAATTCAAAGAAAAAAGAAGAAGAATTTTGGGTCGCCAAGTTGGATTCAATGTGACTGAAAGATGGGTTTCAAGATAAAAATGGAAACTTTGCTCTTAACTGGCAGTGTCAAGGTTTCATTTTCCGTTCTCTTCTCTAACCCATTATTGTCCTGAGCAGCTGGTCTTCCCCATTCCAGAAAACAGCAGAAAAAGAAGAAGGAAAGAAAGAACCATTGTAGCTAAAATACACAAGATTTAAGATAAAAAGGCATTGCATTTATTTCCACATTTCTTGAGGTTACATACAGAGTAAAACAAGAGAGAAAAAGAGAGAAACAGACTCTCTCTCTTAAATTCTGAACTTTCCTGAAGCCCAAACACAAAAGCACAGAGAGACTCTAAGAAAGTGAAAATGCCAAAGGATGGAAGTTGCCCTTTAATAGGAAACGCCGAACAAAAACGACCCCCCGGAGTCAATTTGGAAACACAGAGTCTTACCGAACGGCGCCATCTCCACCAAAAAGGGCGACCATCCCCGTCGTCAGCCAGCCGGGGGTGGCCGACGAAACGGTGGGATGGCGCAGAGGGTCTGGCAGCGGAGGTTGGAATGTGCGTTTATAGGAGTGAGTGAAGAGTTAGTCGCGATGGTCGTGATGACTTGATAGGAGTTTGATTCAATTGTGGACACCTTTTGTTAAAAGTTTCAGCATCTTCCAAAGGATATCCCATTTGGCATTTGCACCATCTTGACTCCATTTTTCCCCCGCCTTCCCTAAACCCAACCTTCTTTCATTTAATAACGTAAATAGCTCTTGTACTTCATTTTTGTAGGTAGGTACTGACATTCTAAGAATAAAACAATGTCAAAGCATCGATGAACATTCCAATTCTAAGAAGAGTGAAAAAGATAGCAAGGATAGAGTTCAATGAGCTGTAATGATCATGGCTTTTAAGCCCACTAAATATACAACTTAACTCCTGCTATTTGAGAAGGGGAGAGATAGGGACAGATTATGCATTGGAAGAAGAATATTATTTGATACCACAACGTTCAGCAGCACAGGCTTTAATGATCCTCTTCCTCCTAATACAGTGATCATTACCCTGAAACCATTAAGGACACTACTAATACACCCAAAAGAAAGCGTAGCTCTTTGAAGAAGACAGAGGCAGAGTATTACTTTCCATTACTACAATTAGAAGGTTAAGTATTTGATTAGTTTGAAAGAATATACCGAGTATGCAACAATATTGAACGGTTTGATCAATGTTTGAGACAATTACTTCTCCCCCTTTTCTATCGCTATCATCTGTTCGACATATTTTATATCATAACAGACAAAAAAACTGTAGTTTATTCCAAGATTATCGAAAAGTGAAAGTTGCAGTTTTGAAGGTTGTGCTTTTGAAAAAACCACGTCTTTCCTGTCTTTGCTACTTTAAGCTTCATTATAAATTAGTATATTCCCTATTTCACTTGCTTAAACTGGAGCGAAAGATTAAGATTAGTTATGCGATATTACACAGAGTGTTTCGTGTGACACCGATAATAAATGCAATGATGGACAATTATAAATATGCAAAAATTAAAGAGACAGGAGGTTGGTAACGCAGTTCGGCAAATCGCCTACGTATGCGGGGCCACGCCAAGATATAAAAATATTTCAGAAGTTCACAAAGTTACAAGATAAATGGACTTCAACAAATAAAGATTCCCTCTTATTTTTGTCGCCGCCACTTCCTATCTTCCCCAATGAAACTGTTTTTGCGAGCTCCCCTTGACTTGAAATCGATTTCTCCCGAGATCTAAAATCAACAAGATCTCCTTGTTGTTGATGACTCATCTCATAATCCGTGTATGGCAAGATCCTCTTGGCCATGATCAAAATGACAAGTTCCCTTTGTCGATAAACAGAACTTCTCCCGAGTTCCAATGCAGTCTCCTCCTGAGACTGAGTTTCAATGAAGAATAAAGAAGATTGCTTCATATGACACTGTCTGTAACACCAGGTCGTTGTCTTTGGTCGCAATAAATCAACACACTCGAATAATCAATGAAATCCAAAGAATAAATAGAGTGTGTAAAATAATCATTCAAGAACTGAATGAACAATCACAAATCCATACGCAGAAGCGCTGAGAGAGAAACAACGACGACGGCTCAACAATAAAGTAATCTCCTTCCAAGAATAAAAAATCCGTCAGTCGCTTCCTTAGAAAACGAACGCTTAAATATCATTAGTAATTGCATTATTTAAGGTTTAATCAAATACCAAATCGAGATTTAAAACTGCAGAGAATAAGAAAACCAAATCTTCACAAAATCGATTGAGTGACACCTCGTGTGATATTTTAGGAAAGTATCGCCAACTACTTGGATATGGATCCCAAAGACATAGGAAAGTATCCCGTAATTAATATGATCTCAAGACCTGATATAATTCATCAAATCGTTTTCAAATCGGCCTTTCAAAACAAAATTTTTCAAAAAACTAATGACTCTAGATTTTCATATACTTTCCTTAATCCTCAAATTTCTTTTTTTTTTTTTACTTTCATCAATATCTTCTTAATTTCCAATATCCGTCCATTCAATAATTTGAATAGATTATTTATTGATTATCAAGAAATAAACTACCAACTTTGAAATAAAATATTATTTTCATAAATATTATTTGTCAAAAAATTAATTTCAACATATTTACAATATATTTGCATTTACATGAGTTTACGTTTGTTATTAGCTACCAGTTCCTGAGAGAGATCATTTTCACATTCACCATCAGCCTATGAAAGAAAAACAATTCTATCACTTACCAGTCTTTTAATATATATATATATTGATTGCGGGACGAATGTTGTGGATCTTTGACAAGCTCTTGCACTTGAGCAAAAACTGGCTTCGTGCTCTTTATCACATCATTCTGCTTTGTGCCTATACCTCCATGTTGTTATTGGAGTCAACATGCTTCATTGTCATTAACTTGAGAGATCTTCGCTTGCATCTCTCACTCACTGTCTGATCGTGCTTAACTGCTAACCCGTATTCAATTTCGCAGCCAAATCCGAACACCGTCACTAACAAAAGGCGAGCAATCGAAGATACACGAGAGGAAGAAAGAGAGAGGAAGCTAGGTGGTCATTGTTAGGCAAGATGTCACAGACTTTTCCGCCACCGTTTGGCGCTTTCTTCTGAACTCTCAAATCACCTTTTGGCATTTTTTCGTTAAATATTTTTTTTTGCTCAAAATTAATTCTTTTTTCACGTCTGTTTTGTAATTTCTGAATTGCTTTTCCATTTTCGCACCTTGACTAAAAGGTGGTTCATTGGTACCGTTTTTTCGTCTTCTTCTTACCAAGTTATAGAAGCTGGTATTTAGACGGACATCTCATGTTTACATTGAACCTGGTTGCCAAAGAAGAAAAATCAAGTAAAGTGGGCTCCTTTTGCTTTCAAAGTCGAATAGTTCATTTTCAATCTCTGTTTCCGACCAAACCTTGGAGCTTTCGGCAATGGTGGTTTCAGAAAACTTCTGCGAAAAGAAGAGGAAGAAGGGGACATTGGAGGTTTCTTAGAACTAGCCACAAAATTCCTACGAAATTAGATCTGAGAAAGGCGAGAAGAAACGGAAGTGAGGGCAGAATCCAACTATTAAATAGTTTTTATTTTGTGTTTCTCAAAAACTTGAAGAAAGCAAGCAAGTGAAACCCAGGAAAGAAGATCAAAAGACGACTTTTTTTCTGATGGATCAGACTTATTTTCTTATCTTAGAGTTAGAATACATAGAACATGATTTCAAATGAGAAGAAGGATCACTTTTGGAATTCCATGACTGAATAGAAGTAATCAATGTCGAACACCCGGAAAGTTGGGAAACCAGCAGAGAGGCCAAGCTGCTCGAACTCTTGTCGGGTTCTATTCTTACCTTTGGCTCTGTACGTCGCCATAACAAACACATCGCTTTCCAACAGAGCTCGAGTCCTCATGCTCTCGTCCGACTCCCTCGGCAACACCGGCTCGCACGCTATCAATTTTCCTCCCGCCGGTAGTGCCTTGTGGCAGTTCTCCATCAACTCCTTGCACTCATCATCCGTCCACGTCGATAAAATCCACTGTATAAAGTAGCCAGAAATGTCACTTCCCATTTACAACCACAGATGAAGAGATAATTACAATTATAATAATAGTTAAAAAGAAATAACAAGTACCTTCATGAAGATGGCGTCCCCTTTGGGAATAGATTTGAACATGTCACCACCAACGTGAGTCACTCCTACGTAACCAAAGCAGATTGATTTCATTCAAAAATTTAATACAGCCAGAAAAAATATTTCAGTATCGTACAGATTACAGAATCTGCAGATCCATTAATGCAGTTTGGCCAACCATGTTTGTCTTACCAGGAATGATTGGTGCCTTCGCTACCACCTCCGGCAAGTCGAAGTTTATCCCTTCCTTTACGTGTGGATGTTTGTGTAAGATCATTTTCAGGCAATCTCCGGCGCTCCCCCCTACGTCGACGATTCTCTCCACGCCGTTAAACCCGTCGTACCCGTCCAGTATCGCGTTCATGAACGGCACTGATGTGCCGGACATAGCCTTCTGCATCAATTCATTCATTTCCGGCTTCTTCCCGTAGAAAGAGTAGGCTGGCTCCCCATTCGCCTTTGCGAACGGTTCTCTTGTTGGATCTGTTATTGCCTCGTGCAACAATGGCCACGATCTGATTAGCTCATCCTACGCGCATAATCGCTAAACGTTCAGTTTAATCTGAATCCTGCGGATTGGGTAAGAAGATTAAAAAATAAAGTTTTGATTTTTGTTGATCGACCTGGTGGTGCTGGAGAACGTAGGGGGCGTAAGAGAGGCCATCGGAATTGGTGACGAGTGTTTTCCCAATTTCAGTGAGGGAATACTTTCGGCCGTCGGAGGAATTCGGGTTTAGGTGCTCAGTGAAAACGCCGTAGGTGGTAAGGATGCGGAGGAGACGCTGGAGATTCTCGGCGTCGCCGCCGGAGGGCAGGATGCGGGTCAGGATCTGTTCGGCTGAGAGTGGAGTGTTGGAGCCGCCGTCCCAGATTGCGTCGGGGACGTTGAGGCGCACGATAGCGTTGAGAGACATGGGAACGCTTATCATGTTGGCAAGCTCGAGAATAGCCAACCTGGCTTTGTTTCGGTTTTCTCCTGCCTCGCCCTCCATCGCTTGATTCTCTTCTACCTCTCTGTGACGCTCAGGCGAAAACGCCGCCGCCTTCTTTGTTCAGCCGGATATCCTGCTGGAAGAAGAAGAGTTTGTTTTTGAAATATCTCCCGAATCACGGGAATAAGTGGCAGAGACTAAACTGCCATTTTTACGGCCAGGCTTTTCAACAGCTTACCTACTGAGTTTCATGGTGGGCTGTCCTAGACGATGACTTGTCTGCCATCTATATCAAAGAAAGGATTTTTTTTTACAAGAAGCTTTTGAACTGCTATAGAAAATAGGGTAAAGTGCATAAAAAAGCCTTAAGTATGTAAAAAGGGCAAAAAAAAGCTCCAAATCTTGAAAATGCAAAATAAGGGTCTGCGGGGGACCGATCACCCCCCGCAGAGGGTGGGGCGGGTACCCGCCCCCTCACGCGGGTACCCGCCTACATCATTATCTGCTTTTTTAACCCTCCAAGTTTAGTTTGGATATGGAGAAAGTGAAGCTTCGTCTTTCTTGAGGCCAAAGAACTGGATTGGAGCGACGGAGGAAGTGCGGTGTTGATCGAAGAGAAAGAAGCAGATAATATTGGTCAGACTGATCGAATCTGGCATTACAGAGCGGGAGCAAGAGAAATACTGGAGAAGAGTTCGTACTTCTACGACAGGTCCAATGGAGAAAGGAAGCAATTAGACGAACAAAAAAGAAAATATTTTGAGGAATCCATTGATGAAATGGAATCTGATGGTCTCAAAATAATTGCGTTTGCAAATAAGCAAGATGAAGGCGAAAAAGATCTAGTAAAGACATGCTGCAAACAGACAAAGGAAGCCATCAAAGAATGTAAAAATGGCGGTATTAAGATTGCGTTGCTTACCCAGGACAGTTTATCAGAAGCGGAGGAGATAGTTCTCAGACATGGAATCATCAACGAAAACTCAATTGATCAGCTGGTCATCGATGCTGAGACATTTCGCAACTATAACTCCGAACAGAGAATGCGAATAGTGGATAAAATTTGTGTGTTGGCGAACTGTCTCCCTCGAGACAAGCTTCTTCTGCTCAAGAGCCTGAAAGAAAAGAAGCAAATAACAGCGATGGTGATTTTTAATGCAAACAATATTCCGGCAGTGAGAGAAGCAGACGTGGGGATTGCATTGGATACTCACAGCACCAGTCTGGCTAAGGAGAGCGCTGACATAATCATAAAGGGCTGCTATTTTAGCTGTTTGGTGACCATTATCAGCTATGGCGGCAGCATTTTCTTCAACACCCAGAAGCAGATTCAAGCAGAGATCACTGTGTTGGTTTCAGGAATGCTAATTACCCTAGTAGCTTCCGGCAGTTCGAGCAGTAGTCCCATATCAGGAATTCAGTTTCCATGGGTTTGCTCTCTTGTCGCCATTGTTGCTGGGGTGGGTCATTTGACGGACTCTTCCGGTGGAAAACTGATGAAGCAAACCCCAAGAAAACGGCAAATCTCGCTGGTAACGAAAGGGATGATTTTCACCATAGCCCTTCACGCGGGTACCCGCCTGAGGGAGCGGGTACCCGCCCCACCCTCTGCGGGGGGTGATCGATCCTCCGCAAACCCTTATTTTGCATTTTCAAGACTTGGAGCTTTTTTTTGCCCTTTGACCATACTTAAGGCTTTTTTATGCACTTTACCCTAGAAAATAATAATGTTGGAACTTGTGACAGATGTAACGCCACGAACATCACGAGGCTGCTACTTAGATCGTTATTTTCTCGTAAATAATCGAAACAAATCAATTAAATAATAAAATATTAGGTTTTTTTAAAAAAAAACCCTGAAGTAACGGTCAACAACGAAAAAACCCTCGAAAATTACTGTTCATCGTAAAAAACCTCAAACTATCGCAAACATTCATTTTAAACCTGGCAGGGGGGGTGAGGAGTACGTACTCGACTCTATTTGCAATTTTACACACATATTAGAGACCGAGTACGGCCGGTCCATCTGGACCAGCCGTACTCGGCGAGGGCGAGTACGGCCCATAGGAGGACCAGCCGTCCTCCTATGGGCAAAACCCGTGACAAAAGTCACGGGTTTTGTCATGTAGTGCCGAGTACGGCCGGTCCAAATGGACCGGCCGTACTCGCACCTCTAATACCCGTGACTGAAGTCACGGGTTGTTTGTCTTATAGTGTCGAGTACGGCCGGTCCAAATGGACCGGCCGTACTCGCACCTCTAATACCCGTGACTTCAGTCACGGGTTGTTTGTCTTGTTGTGCCGAGTACGGCCGGTCCAAATGGACCGGCCGTACTCGCACCTCTAAAACCCGTGACTGATCGAGTACGGCCGGTCCAAATGGACCGGCCGTACTCGACTCCTCTATATAAACCCCAATTCGGGTTTCAAAATATCACACACCCTCTCCCTCCTCCCTTACCCCTCTCACACCCTTACCCTTACCCCTTACCCCTCTCAATTTTCTCAAAGTTTTCTCTGTCAAATCTCTTACTCAATTCTATTTTCAAATCCTTATTTCGACCTTATTCTTCCGACTTTATTTACAGGTATTTAGATTTTGTTTAATTATTTTATTTTGTATTTGAGTTTTTTTATTTAAATATTTATAATGTTATTTTCTTGATTATCGATGAATATTTCTAATACTATTTTTTTCAATTTTATCATTTACCATATATTTTTTTAATGAATATCCTTGAGTTTTTTTATTTAAATATTTATAATGTTATTTTCTTGATTATCGATGAATATTTCTAATACTATTTTTTTCAATTTTATCATTTACCATATATTTTTTTAATGAATATCCTTGAGTTTTTTTATTTAAATATTTATAATGTTATTTTCTTCATTTTCGATGAATATTTCTAATACTAATTTTTTCAATTTTATCATTTACCATATATTTTTTAATGAATATTTCTAGTACTGTAAATAATTGGATTGCATCTATTTTTTTGATGAAGATTTTATTAGCGACGAAAATGGATTCCGACTCAAGTAGATCGATTGATTTAGATGAGCGATCAAGTGGTGATGCCGAAATGGATTGGGATTTGGACAACACGTCGGAATATGGTGATATACGAGCAATCGATAACCCACTGGCAAATGAAGAAATATATGTCTATTCGACCTCCAAATCGCTAGACGATGAGCTTCGAACACCGGTCGGCTCAGATGACGACGAGGTGGAAAGCATACCGGTAAGAGAACAAATCTCACTTGGATTTCATAAGGGTAAACAATATGGTTCTTTGCAGGAACTGAAAAACGAGATAGATCAATATTCCATAGAAAATGGCTATGGTATTACATACATTAAATGTGAAAGAAGTCGACTGACGGCTGAATGTGGAGATGGATGTGGGTGGCGACTGCATGCTTCGCTGATGCAAAATGAGCGAACATTTCAAATAAAGAGCTTGATCGACTCTCACTGTTGCTCGAGGCAAGTTGAAAATCGACGCGCTTCAGCAAAATGGCTGGCGAACCATTACCTGGACAGGTTCAAAAGTCACCCTACTTGGGACATCTCATCTATTATGGAGACAGTGAGGAATGACTTCACCGTCGACATTTCACCCAGTCTTGCCACAAGAGCAAGAAGCATAGCTCGAACCCTCAATGAAGGGAAGTGCGACGAACAGTACGGGCAGCTGTGGTCGTATGCAGCCGAAATATTCAGATCAAATCCCGGTAGCACAGTGAAAATTGATGGAAACCCAGTGGGCCGTAATCAATTGGGATTCCAAAGATTCTACATGTGCATGGCTGCTTGCAAGACTGGGTTGCTGGAGTACGGGAGACCCGTTATCTGCTTGGATGGCTGTCATCTAAAGGGCTCGTGTGCTGGCCAACTACTCACGGCCGTCAGCATTGATGGAAACGATGGAATCTACCCCGTTGCTGTTGCCAACGTCGAGTCTGAGTGTACAGAGTCATGGATATGGTTTTTGCGTATATTAAAGGAAGACCTCAACACTCCGCATGGCTACGGTTGGACACTTATTTCAGATCGACAAAAGGTATGATGCATTTTTATATGTTATTTCAAAATTTTTTGGCGGTCGGGGTTTAATATTATTTTATTAACGCCATTGTTCACGCAAATATCAGGGGTTACGGAGCGCAATTCGAGATCAATTCCCATACGCTGAACACTGCTTCTGCCTCCGGCATATGTATGCAAATTTCAAAAACCATTTTCGGGGCAAAGCATACAGAGATGCGATGTGGAATGCGGCCAGAGCACCCACTGAGGCCCATTTCGAGCATGAAATGCAGAAACTACACGGGCTATGTCCGGCAGCCCACGAATGGCTTCGAGCAGAAGAGCCGAAATATTGGGCTAGTCATGCCTTCTCTCCGAATTCCAAGTGCGATCTGGGATTGAATAACTTGAGCGAGTCATTCAATGCACTTCTTTTGCCAGTCAGGGACAAACCGATCCTGACCATGTTCGAGATGATCCGAACACGCTTGATGACTCGTATCGTCAAGAAATATGAGAAGCTGTTTGATTCAAATGAGATCTTGTGTCCCAAGATCAAAGCAAAGCTTGACAAGCTTAAGAGTGCATCTGGAAACTGGCATGCAACGTTTTCGGGAGCTACACGATTCCAAGTCAGCAATGGATACGACCAATTCGAGGTGGACATGACTTTGAGTGTGTGCAACTGCACTCGGTGGGAGCGTACAGGAATCCCGTGTGTCCATTCCATTTCTTGCATGTACTGGATGAGAGTCGCGCCAGAAGACTACGTGCATGAATCCTATTACAGGGGAAGATACCTGCAGATGTACTCACACTATATTCGTTCGATCAGTGGCCCAATAATGTGGCCGATCGTACGAGATATGAACGAAATCCTCCCGCCAAAAAGACGACGTCAACCTGGTAGGCCGAAGAAGACAAGAGTGCGAGATGCTGAAGAGCCGTCAAGCTCGAGAGTCAGTAAGAGGAACTCAACCGTGCGTTGTAGTATATGTCGGCAGCAGGGGCATAATACTCGCACTTGTCCTAACCGGGGATCAACTTCAGGCGCTGCTTCGCAGGACACATTCATGGGCTTTAACACTTTTGATGGGACGCAGGAATCTTCGACACGCGGTCGTGGCAGGAATGTGTAAATTTTTGTAAAGTTTTTGATTTATTATAAATTTCTTTGCTCTTCATGTCATTTTTCTCTTTATTTTCGTACATATTTTTGCCTACAAATATAGAGCTTCAAGTCATTCATTTTGAATGCGACGCTTCTGGCAGGAGAAATTAACAACAATCTCAGTTTTAAAGAATGTTAAGATAGAATATCTTAAGATAGAATGTCAAAACCTTTCAAATTCTGATCCGACAATTGGTCACTGTACTTTCTTCTTCGCTCTTCCTTCAAGCCATTTTAGCGAGCCTCTTCAGATAGGGTTTCTGTGGCGACGAGAACAGACGATCCCATTTGTAATATCCGGCTTGTACGGATTTCAGATATAATATATTATATTGTTATTTCATTTTATAATGGCATTTTTGGTAAATATGTCAAATCAGGTCCATTTTATGAAAAGAAGGCGTCATTACGATCCTAACGATTAATAGAAATTTTAAGGAAATTATGGGAATTTTCGGAGATTAAACGCTATATTCCGAGTAATTACCTTTATCGTAAAGTAAATGACGTTTTAATAAAAATAGTAAACGAGGTCCAAATTGCAATCGGACAGTTTTGTTAAATCCCAAATAACGAGTTGGGCTTATTGGCGAAATAAGGAGATTTGGGGAAACCGAATAGCTGGACGATTGACGAACCGAAAGAAGAAATCTATATAAAAACTAAAGAAGGGCAAAATCGTCAATTAGCATTTAATTAAGTGATTATTACTTAAAGGCAAAAAGCCTTAACGATTTTCATTTGAAAATCGATCCAGAGAGCAAAAACCCTCGCGAAACCCTCTCTGCCAGCCGCCGACGATTTCACGATCCGACTCCGTTTCTCCTCCCGTTCGTTCCGTTTCTTTCACGGTTTCTCCTCCTCTCGCAACTCTCGGTATGTACCTTTAATCTTGAGCTTTTATTTCGACGTTTGTAGCGTTTTCGACAAACTAGGGTTTCGGTAAATTTCGATAAAAATGTCGATTTAGGGCTCCTAATTAATAGGTTAGCCGTGATTAAGTATATGTTGCACGTATTTGACGTTATTGGACGAAGTTAGAACGATTTGCGAAAAATGTTAGAAATCGAGAAAATTCGAGAATTTAGGGTAAACTCGTATTTTGGATTTTCAAGAGCCGAGAGTAGATCTCTCGATAATGTAGTACAATGAATCGAATTATAGCTTTAGGAAGTTCTTTAGTTAAGGTTTTGACAATTTGGACGTTTTATAACTTAAATTCGTTTTAACGTCAATATTGTGTTTTACTTCAGACAAACATCGCTCGTGGACGGAGCTTGAGCTGCTTTGGTCACGAGGTAAGTTTTCGTGATCTTCTTTGGCCGATTGGCCTACACCATACGTCGAACGTCGTCTCGAGGATTTTGGTGACGCACTAGTTTATATTGCTTTGGTTGGGTAGCTAGGATTATTTGTTTTATAGATTAGGTTTTACAGTCTTTGATGGTATATGTTATTGCTTGTTTACAGTATGATATTGAACTGTTCATGCATCACTGGTTTTAAAGAAAAGCATGAAAACGAACTTCCGCACAGAGTTTTAAAAAAGATAATCGGTAAAGTATTGCATCGGCCGAAAGGCTTATCGTTCATCAGCCGTAAGGCTTATTGATCATTGGACGAGGCTTTAGGTGTATTGGCCGATCGGCATATTGTATGGCCGAAATGCGTATTGATATAACTGTGCCGAAGGCGTATTGTATTGGCCGAAAGGCGTATTGATATAACTGTGCCGAAAGGCGTATTGATATAACTGTGCCGAAAGGCGTATTGATATAACTGTGCCGAAAGGCGTATTGATATAACTGTGCCGAAAGGCGTATTGATATAACTGTGCCGAAAGGCGTATTGATATAACTGTGCCGAAAGGCGTATTGATATAACTGTGCCGAAAGGCGTATTGATATAACTGTGCCGAAAGGCGTATTGATATAACTGTGCCGAAAGGCGTATTGATATAACTGTGCCGAAAGGCGTATTGATATAACTGTGCCGAAAGGCGTATTGATATAACTGTGCCGAAAGGCGTATTGATATAACTGTGCCGAAAGGCGTATTGATATAACTGTGCCGAAAGGCGTATTGATATAACTGTGCCGAAAGGCGTATTGATATAACTGTGCCGAAAGGCGTATTGATATAACTGTGCCGAAAGGCGTATTGATATAACTGTGCCGAAAGGCGTATTGATATAACTGTGCCGAAAGGCGTATTGATATAACTGTGCCGAAAGGCGTATTGATATAACTGTGCCGAAAGGCGTATTGATATAACTGTGCCGAAAGGCGTATTGATATAACTGTGCCGAAAGGCGTATTGATATAACTGTGCCGAAAGGCGTATTGATATAACTGTGCCGAAAGGCGTATTGATATAACTGTGCCGAAAGGCGTATTGATATAACTGTGCCGAAAGGCGTATTGATATAACTGTGCCGAAAGGCGTATTGATATAACTGTGCCGAAAGGCGTATTGATATAACTGTGCCGAAAGGCGTATTGATATAACTGTGCCGAAAGGCGTATTGATATAACTGTGCAAGAAGTTTTATCACGTATTGCCTGAGTGGTATGTTTAGCAATGATCGGGAATGAAATCGAAAGAATATTGAAATGTTTAGGGTGCTAGGAATGTGAGGGAGAAAGAGGACTTTGCTCTCTGGAATCGGATTCCAGAGAGCTGAAAGTTGAAGTGTTTTGCTCTCTGCTTGTGGTAAGAAAAGAGTAGGCAAAATACAGAGGGCAGAGGGAGTGAATCGCTGCACCAGTCACTGCACAACGCAGCGACTGGGCGCTGCACAACGCAGCGCTCCGATCGCTGCAATGTTGCAGCGATTGCAGCGCCTGATCGCTGCACAATGCAGCGGATCGCGCGCTGCATTGTGCAGCGCAACGGCGACCGTGCGCTGCAAATGGGCAGCGCCCGGTCGCTGCTGCTTTTCGAGGGCAGAAATTCTTTCAATTTGATTTTTTTTAAAGTTTTAATTAATGTTTTAAGTTTTAATTATTTATTAAACGTTTCGTTTTAAATGCTTTCAAGGTTCAATTTCAATTCCGATTTCGATTCTGGTTTCGATTTCGGTTTAGATTCTGCCTAGAGTTTAGTTAAAATTATTAGGATAAAAAAAAAAAAAAAAATAGTACGGAAAAATACGGGTACAGTATTAGGGTCGTTACACCATTCATTGAAGCCGGAATTTGAACATATCAGTTTATTCCGTTTTCGATGCGGAAACGATTAAGGTCAGTTTCTTCGTTTACGAATGTGCATTTTTTTGGTTCTTGGAAATGATGAAAGGCATTGACGAAGTGTGAAGAAAATATAAACCACAGATGTAAAAAATTGTATGAGATCTGTTATTGAATATCTCCACTAATCTCTCAAGCTTTATCGTAGAAATGACAGTGAGATCTGTTATTTGAATATCTCCTCCAACTTTTTTTTTTGCAAAAAATTACGAAGGGAGTCAAGTACGGCCTGTCCAGCTGGACCGGCCGTACTCAATCTTTGAAGGCGGCCTCCCAACCTCCCCTACGAGGTTGAAATTGCAGATTTTCAATTTGATAAAATAGAGGAGAATTAAAATGACACGTCATCAGTTTAATTTACAATAAATCTGGAGCCTGTTTATGCAGCACTACAACCTAAAAAAACTTCAAAATTTCTTCTTTCTTGAATGAAGAAATCAATCCATACGTAGCCAGATATCGCAAGAAACTCACTAATAAATCCTCATGTTGTCTTGTAATTTTCACATTCCACTCAATTGTCAGTTCCATCGCATCCTTTTTTGCCTGAGGGTCAATATTAGGTGATATTTTGGCCAATTGCTCTAGCATGTAACTCCTCGCGACACATTCTTCAATATCACTTTCTTCCTTCTTCCACTGTTGAGAAAAATACCCTTGAAACATATCCAAAACAAGCTTTGCTGGATCCATTTTGGCAGGGAATGACGATGTTTGAAGAGCATTGGTGGAGCTCTTTTCACTCGGTTAAAATGGAACCATCGTATTGCATCTAGACCTATTTTGGCAGGGAATGACGATGTTTGAAGAGCATTGGTGGAGCTCTTTTCACTCGGTTAAAATGGAGCAACTTGAAGCTTTGCAGGCAAACATTAATGAGGCTCCAGTTAAAATGGAGGTGGACTTGAAGCTTTGCAGGCAAACACTGCCTTTAACTCTGTACTTGTAAAAAAAGAGTTGAGTACCAAGTCTAGGCATGATTTGACGTCCAATGAAATTTCAGCTATTCTTCAAATGTCATTGGATCCAGCAAAGCTTGTTTTGGATGTGTTTCAAGGGTATTTTTCTCAACAGTGGAAGAAGGAAGAAAGTGATATTGAAGAATGTGTCGCGAGGAGTTACATGCTAGAGCAATTGGCCAAAATATCACCTAATATTGACCCTCAGGCAAAAAAGGATGCGATGGAACTGACAATTGAGTGGAATGTGAAAATTACAAGACAACATGAGGATTTATTAGTGAGTTTCTTGCTATATCTGGCTACGTATGGATTGATTTCTTCATTCAAGAAAGAAGAAATTTTGAAGTTTTTTTAGGTTGTAGTGCTGCATAAACAGGCTCCAGATTTATTGTAAATTAAACTAATGACGTGTGATTTTAATTCTCCTCTATTTTATCAAATTGAAAATCTGCAATTTCAACCTCGCAAGGGAGGTTGGGAGGCCGCCTTCAAAGATTGAGTACGGCCGGTCCAGCTGGACCGGCCGTACTTGACTCCCTTCGTAATTTTTTGCAAAAAAAAAAGTTGGAGGAGATATTCAAATAACAGATCTCACTGTCATTTCTACGATAAAGCTTGAGAGATTAGTGGAGATATTCAATAACAGATCTCATACAATTTTTTACATCTGTGGTTTATATTTTCTTCACACTTCGTCAATGCCTTTCATCATTTCCAAGAACCAAAAAAATGCACATTCGTAAACGAAGAAACTGACCTTAATCGTTTCCGCATCGAAACGGAATAAACTGATACGTTCAAATTCCGGCTTCAATGAATGGGATCGTCTGTTCTCGTCGTCACAGAAACCCTATCTCAAGAGGCTCGCTAAAATGGCTTGAAGGAAGAGCGAAGAAGAAAGTACAGTGGCCAATCGTCGGATCAGAATTTGACGATTTGGGCTACATATGGTAAAAATTTTGTCATTTAATAACACTTGTACGGTTTATTGTAATTTAAGTTAATTATATTAGTATCAAATTACAACAAATCGTGTTAGAAAATCACGAAAATTTTGAAGTTTCCCTTCCCATAATTTTATCTACATATGATAAATTTTTTGTGATTTAATAACATTTGAACTATTTATTATAATTGTAGTTAGCTATTTAAGGGTCAAATTACAATAAATTATGAAAGTTTTATAAAATCATGGAAGTTTTAGAAAACCAAAAGTTTATGGTTTATTAAAGTACAGCAAATTTACATACAGCAACTAAGCAGACTACGCAGGAGGGACATCATCGTCAGAGTCCGAGGCGTTTTTCTCGATCCAACTCGTCCACTTCTCGTTTATCTCTTTATAAGACTCATTGAGATACTGCTGATCAGAGACTAGTTGTTTGATGTCTTGTTGCTGGCTTTGCTGTGATTCCAGCAATTGCTGCAGCTGCTGATGGAGTGTTCGCTGCATCTCATATATTTGACGCTGTTGATGGTACTGTTGGTGGTAGTATATTCGATGCATCTCATTTATCTGCAGTTGTTGCTGGTACTGTTGTTGGTGCAGATCCTTCAACTGCTGTTGATGCGTCTCTTGCATCTCATATATTTGTTGCAGATACCGCCTTGTATCCCAGCCGCTTCTCTCATCCTCTTGGGGGGCATTTGGTGGCAATGTAGTCTCATCCATCGGCACTGCCTGAGAGGTGGATGCCCGAGAGATGGATGCCCCCTGATTTCTCCTCAACACCCACTCGCCATCGACTTCGACGATCCCCATCCGTATCAACTGGGTCGTGTCAAATACGTCGGTAGATCTACGAGGGATTATTTGCTCTCCAACCGGTATGCGAATCCCAGCTCGCATGACGAGCTTCAGAATCAATGCCCCGTATGAGAGATTAGTCGTGGGTGCTCTCCCGATCTCACGCATGTGACTTATAATCAAGAAACCGGGGTCAAAAAGCTTCCCGTTGCATAGCTTCTCCATGACATAGAGGTCCATGCAACTGACATGATTTCGATGGCCCTCTCGCGGCAGAAGGGTGTGGGCGAGCAAATTTCGGAGAACCCTACCTTTAGCATTCAGCTCGTGCGCTCTTGGCTTCACGAACACCTCAATATTTGGGTTGCAGTGAATTTGGCGAAGGAACTCTACTCCCTCGGGCAATGTAAAAAATGGGCAATCTCGGGAAGCATGGTAGTATCTCTCTGCACCTTCTATGTTAAATCCCAAGAATTCATTCACCTGCTCTGGCCGTATCATAAAATCAAATCCAAGAATGAACGCCCTCAAACCGGTTAAAACTCCATCTGCCCCGACCGTTCTCAGGTTAGCGTAGAATAAGCGAACTATTCTCTCACATGTCTCACCTGTCAATGCATTGATCCCGTTAGGCCGATGTTCCCAACATCTCTTTGATACCAACGATTCCCAACCGCTAAAGTCTACATGTATGCAAAGTTTAGTGAACGTTTTCGCATATCTGCTCAAACTTTCTTTGACAATCTTGAGACAAAATTCCATGGTAAGATCCTGTAAAATTCAGGAAAATAAATAATAAATAAGTATTAGAATTATTTGCAATTATTTAAATAAATAATCTTAAATTAAAATATTTATACTTTGTACATTTGTCATATAAAAATTAATATATATATATATATATATATATATATATATATATATATATATATATATATATATATATATATATATATATATATATATATATATATATATATATATATATATATATATATATATATATATATATATATATATATATATATATATATATATATATATATATATATATATATATATATATATATATATATATATATATATATATATATATATATATATATATATATATATATATATATATATATATATATATATATATATATATATATATATATATATATATATATATATATATATATATATATATATATATATATATATATATATATATATATATATATATATATATATATATATATATATATATATATATATATATATATATATATATATATATATATATATATATATATATATATATATATATATATATATATATATATATATATATATATATATATATATATATATATATATATATATATATATATATATATATATATATATATATATATATATATATATATATATATATATATATATATATATATATATATATATATATATATATATATATATATATATATATATATATATATATATATATATATATATATATATATATATATATATATATATATATATATATATATATATATATATATATATATATATATATATATATATATATATATATATATATATATATATATATATATATATATATATATATATATATATATATATATATATATATATATATATATATATATATATATATATATATATATATATATATATATATATATATATATATATATATATATATATATATATATATATATATATATATATATATATATATATATATATATATATATATATATATATATATATATATATATATAATCACGATGGGAGAGGAGAGTATGAGGAGATTAATGGGAGAGGCGGGGCGGAGCAGCAGGTTGATGTTGAGGAGGGGAGTAGGTTTGATTTGAGAAATTGCACGGGGGCGGGGGGATTTTTATAGGGTAGGCGAGTACGTACTCAAACCCAGGATGAGTACGTAACTCACCCCGTATTAGAGGGACGGTTTTGAGTACGGCGGCCTGACTGAAGTCCGGGTATTTGCCAGCCTAGTACGGCCGGTCCATTTGGACCGGCCGTACTCGCACTAGAGGACAAAAACCGTGACTTCAGGTTCACGGGTTTTTTCGGTGCTAGTCGACGGTCCCATTGGGAGGCCGTACTCGGTAATAGTGGACCCAAAAAAAACAGTGACTTTTGTCAAGGGTTTTGGACGGTGAGGAGTACGGCCGGTCCATTTGGACCGGCCGTACTCGGCACTACAGGACAAAACCGTGACAAAAGCAAGGGTTTTGCCCATAGGAGGACGGATGGTCCGTCATACGGGCCGTACTCACTCTCCGAGTACGGCCGGTCAGCTGGACGGCGTACTCGGTCTCGAATTTTGAAAAAATTGCAAATCGAGTCGAGTACGTACTCCTCACCCCCACGCCAGGTTTTTAAACGGCATGTTTCGGATAGTGAAGGTTTCGGCGAAATATGAACAGAATTTTTGGGGGTTTTTTTGTGGTTGACCGTTAGTTCGGGTTTTTTTTTTGAAAAAAACCCTAAAATAGTTGGGATATGAACGTGGGGGGGGAAAACAATCGATACAGCGAAGCTTCAGGAAAATGTGAAAGCTTGTAACACTATAATTGTTGTTGGATTATCTTCGGGCGAGGCTATGGCTACAGGCTACCCCACGGCCAGTGCCACCACTCGTCTTCTTTAGCCAGGACGGCGGGACGACCTCCAAACCGCAACACTTTCGCTATCATGGCATCCAATGCCTCAGCTTCCGTCTCCCTCCAATCCCCCACCTCTCCCACTCCTTCGGAGCCCTGCTACTGGACCTTCATCCTTCTCGTTTTACCCACTATTCCTTAGCCCAACTACCTTCAGTAACGCGAAACTAATCGCCGCCATTCACCCTTCTTCTCGTTTGATTTCCGGGAGACATTCGATTCTTCACTCCCCATGGCTTCTAGTTCTTCCAAATCCGGCGACTTGGAAGACGCTATCTCGGCCGGACAGGCTAGTGAACGTACCTTTTCGCGGTGGGACTTGGCGGAGTCTTTGGATTCGGGCTTGTGGTGGGCGTTCTGTCTTTTCTTACTCCTCTGGACGAAAAACCTTAGGATTACTGTAATGAGGACGAACAAAGAAAGTAAGAAAGGAGAACTCGGCACAGACTTTCCACCGGCAATCTGAAAGTCTCCAGCCGCCGGCAGTTTGCTCCACGATAAAAGAAAGAACAGATGGAGAGGCATAAGAAGGGCCTCGATTTTCTGAAGGAGAGAACTGCAAACGGAAATAATATTAATTTATTCAAATCCAAAATTTTCATTATTTAACGAAATTAAAAAATAAAAAATTATTATTCATATTAATTCATTTATTGAATTATAACCTGTCAGTAAAAGTATATAAGTAAATTAATAGGTAATTATCGATTGACCTCTACTATACACTTTTTCAATTCTCCCATGTACTAAAACAATGGGCAGAACTAAAACCTGTACGTTGATTATGTATCTTTTTACCTCTATCAACAATTTTTATTAAACCCCAATTTAAAATTCCAAACCTCATTAATTCAGTTGAAATTTTTACCACATTTCTGATACGTGCAAAGCCTGACTTGTCTTCCACCATTACTTAGTTGTTGGCTGAATCTGGGTAAGTTAAGTTCTTTATGGGTAGTTAATTTCTTTCAGTTGTTTTTGCTTTAACGTTGTTTTAAGCTCTGTAATTCCTTTCAGAGAAGGGGGAATGAAAATGAATATTAAATCTCTCACTGTTGCTCTCTCTCTTTGA
>CM039514.1:44688221-44704215 GCA_022432975.1 Begonia masoniana | reverse complement strand
ACAAGGATTAAACCCATAGCACCTCAAAGGGCGATTGCTCAAGTAGTGGAATGAAGGGTGCGATTGTAAGCAAATTCCGCAATCCGGGAAGGATTACATCCCAACTGGATAGTTTTCTTACTACAATACTGCGTAAGAGGGAGCCTAAGGTTTTTGTTAACAACTTCCTTTGCCTCAGTTTGGGGGTGAAAAGTTTTTTTTTTTTTTTTTTTTCCTGGCTATAGGCGGTTTAGGAGCTGAATAATTGCTTTGAAGTAGCCAGCATTCGGTTATTGGGGCTTCACAAATGTGAAGAAATCCTAACATACTGAAAGAGTGCCTCTGCTCTGGAATTGGTTGTTAAATCAATTATCTGCGGCGAGAGGTTGTTGCAATGCTTTGGCAGGGTTCGGACTTGGGGGTGGCCTTTATGCCCCAGTCTCAATGCTTGGTGGCAGCTGCGGTCTTGTATTGGAGGGGTCAGCACAGAAGTTATTAATTCTGACATTCTGGAAATGCGCTGTTGCCACAGCCACAAGCATATGCATGGTAGAGTTGCCTTTTCAGCTGGCTCGTGATTTGCTTTTAGTATAGCCTCGCTAACGCCAATGAATGATTGCAATAATTTCAGGACATTGATTTCAGCTTGGAATGGATGCTACACTTGCTTCCAGTTTGGTCAGTTCCCTGAGTCAGTTCTTCTTCTGTTTGAGATGACAAAGGATTACAGGATTCGCTTCCTCTGATGGTAATTCCTCCATCTGTTTTGTTTATACGGTTTTGGAGAAATGTGTTAGGCAATATCTAGGGGTAGAGAGAAGAAAATTTTCGGCTGTTTATATATCTGAAACTTGTAATGTAGGGAGGCTGTTGGATTAGCCATATGGGTTCCTTCAGGACAAAGCAAGGCAAGGAGATGAAGCTTCTGAAAATCATGGGTATTCTAGAGGCTATTCTCCCTTCTCCTTCTGAAACGTAATATTGAAATTACAAGGAGATGGATGATGCAAGCAATAATTTGGAACTCTCAACTATTGAAATGCACAGTCTGCCAAACATGATGAGATCTTATTATGGAAAGGATTATGAAGGCTTGTCTTCTTATTTATTTCAATTGATTTTTTTTTTAAGTGATTTTCTCTTGTCTAAACAATTACTATATACTTTTTATCATCGTTACCATTGATCTAGCTTTCTGATGGGTTATCCCAACAACAGAAAACACAATCTCTTGGAGTAGAGAATTTTTCCCACTTCACAACATTCTTTACAGAAAAAAAACAACAAACCTCCCTCTCCTTATTATTCCCTTTGGTCACAATCATCTCCATGTCAAGGATAACATAGGCAGAATCAGTTGCCTATTGGTTATGTTCCTGAAACTTTTCGATTCTTATGTAAGGTTCTATAATCCACATTTGCATCCTTAATGGCGTCTCAAAACGTGATTCAACCAACATATCCAACCAAAGAATGTACATGTGGATTAAGACAACCACTATGTCATTGCCTAAAAGAATCTTCAATTTTTCTTCACTAGTCCACTTAATGTTATTATAGAATTTTCAACCTTAAACTTCATCTTCAACTTCACAATATTCTTTACATAAAAAACAACAAACCCACCCTCTTCCCTATTATATAACCCCATCCCCAGGGTCCCTGTAACAATTGCACAATAACTTAAATAACTTACTTAACTAGTAAAAGCACATTCAAAAACAGTTAACGATGTAAGATTACTATTCAGTGTTGTAGCACTGGATTACAGCGCAATAGCACTCCCTTTCTGATAATTTGCACAGAACATCGGCTCTATATGCTGGTATTACAGCTAGAGCTCTGACAATCTGTAATGTCAGAGTTGTAGCGCTTCAAAGGTAGCGCTACAACGCTGCCTCTTCGTCTTCGGCAGTTGTAGTGCCACACAAGGGCCGCTGGAGCGTCGGTCTTGACTCCACGTCAATCTCCTCTTCCAAACACTGCTGGTCCTCCAATTTCTACTATTGCTTGAGTTCTTCCGTTTTCCTTACTTCGAATTCGATTGGGCGTCTATCACTTTCACACTCTTTATTTCTTTCATCAGGTTTCTCAGTCAATGTCAAAGAACTTTCTGAAGATTTCATTATCTACAAGCTTGAAAGATGCAATCAAATATATGAATGAAGTCAACAGAACTGTGCTTTAGTGGTGGATGATGGAGATTTTCTCGAGGGAATATTAACAATGGTGACCTTAGACGTAATCTGTCTAAGTGTCTGGCGAGCTTCTTCCGATGGAGATTCAAGACTGCTGGATGTATGTAATGACAAATTTAGAACTTCTCTGTCCTTGTTACTCTTATGTTATGGTGTTCTCCTCCATCCCTACATGAGTTTTAGAGTCTTGAATCAGTAGTTGGTCATAGTTATCTTGTTGTTTTTATTTTTCTTGATGTCATTAGATTGAGCTGCATGAATCCCTCCTTTATACTTCATTTTCCTAGAATATATCCTTTCTAAAATATCAATCCCTCTCAACAATCTGTGACTGCAATTGGGTTTTTAACTTTTTATTGAATTGTTTGATTTTTGTCAGTGAACTTAAATTGTGTATTGAAGTTTAATTTCAAGATTGTTTATTGTGTTTGAAATAAAATCTCTACAGGTGGATGGAAGCGTTGTGTCCATAACAAATGAAATTGGATCTGTTTGTACTAGGTAATAAGCTATCGTGGCGAAGCGTGGGCTCTACCTTGCTACCCTATAACCCAGACACTGATTTGGCAACATCAAGGATCTGATGATCCAAGGAATAATCAGTTACCAGTGGTAAAGCGCGGAGCTCCTAAGAAGCATGGGAAACGAAGAGTTGTTGCTGTTCTCCACTATGATTTAATACGAAATTGTGTCAGGTGCACATTAGTTCTCCACTACGATTTGGATTTTTGCATTCAGTGGGCTTCTGAAAGGTTGATATTTCCTTGTATTTGCAGAGAAGTCATAAAGCAGAGGAAATCAGTCTATCAACATGGCAAAGAGAAGAACGTTGAGGAAATGTGAGAAATCTCCAGGAACGTGGCTGTAAGTTTTTCCACCCCCTAGCAACATAGATAACGATGGAGTATAGTTTTCAAATTAAGGTCCCACAGCTTATGTCACAGTTTTCCAGTCTTTCAGTTCAAATATTTTTGTACAAAAAAAATTGTGCTGATACTTTGTATTTTTCAATGCAACTAAAGAAGTTGCATTTTGTACATGAAGATGCAAATGTTGTATTTTAGAAAGAATTTTTTTTGGGTAGGAAGAATCTTTTTATTATTTCTCTTAACCAATACAGATTAATCTTCTTATTATTTCTCCTTTCGACACCCCGATGGTCAAACGTACCATGCCGTGCCATGCCGTTGTCAGCTAGAGATGTCTTCGGCCGGTGACCGTGGTTCTGAATTGCCGTCGACGGAGCTTGAGTTGCCACAGCACTGGCTCTATTCATGGCCCATTGAACGCTAAGACCAACCCGCTGTGACAACCAGTACGTGCTCAGCTGGGGGAAGGTCAGCCGAGTAGCGACAATGCATTGACCCAACCCACAGCTCAATCTTACGCCTAATCAATTGCTAAACCCAGTCTAGATCCAAATATCGAACCCAACAAAGATCACACTTTTGTCCCATCACAGCACAAACGCCTAACGCAGAAAAGTGACCCACTTCTACCCAGCCCAACCCAGTGACAACCCTCTTATAGCCCATGATATGGGCCAAACCCACTCGCAAATCCTAAAGTTCTTGGCCATCTCCGTGATTTCGGAGGGAACCCACAAACAATCCGCGCACACGGGGCCGCTCACCAAGGCTATCCTAGCCCAGTGATCCAGCCCACTGACCCAGGATCACTGAGCCAGCCCGTTCAGGCCCAAGACCAGCTAACAAAAAAAGCCACCTCTCTTAGTAGCCAAGCTAGCTTGTCTGAAACCGTTTCCAGCCCTTTTCTGATACATGGCCTATGACCCAGCTCACCCCCCATTTTCATTTTTAGACCACTGTGTGCTAACCCGCCCAGAAAACTACCCAAGAGCCATCCCACTATGTTCCTCCTAACGGTCTTGGTGGAGTCCAACTCTGACTGATTAAGCCCCCATCTAAATGTCTAGCCAGTTCAATATGTCCCACTCGGAAAACTCACCGACCCTTCCAATCCATAAACTTCGCTTAGCAGCCAAGCCCATAGCCTATAAACTCATTGACCACGCCCACTATCAGGTCACTATGACCAACCCAATCTGACCAGGAGGCCAGGCCGAGGCTCATAAACCTGCCCTCTTTCCAATCTGACCGTCTGAGTCAGTCCAGCCAACTCACCAAGACTTGCTCCCGACCCAGACTCAGCAGCCCACTGTAGCCTATTCTAACCAGCTCATAAGCCTAGCTATCAAGCTCGCCCACCAGCTTACAAGCCCATATTCTCTTTAGTGTCAACCATGCGTATTGATAATGTAAAGGTTTATCGGAAGTTCCATAATTCATCAACCTCTGATTCAAGACCCAAGTTGAAAAAGAACCTCATACGACCTGTGCATATACGTATATATAATAATGGTGTGTGTATTACATACTCCTATCCTCCTCACCACCCGAAGAAACCGAAAATTTTTTAAACGTGCAGGTCCGCGGAAGCCCTACCATTATCTGCTGATACACAAGCTCGTCATCGGCTCCACCTTCATTCTTTCCCTTTCGTCAATCCCAAACCTCATTTCCTCCCTTGCCCATGCTGAGCCATGTAAGGATGAAACGGTAGAACCGGAAGCTTGACTTGGCCGCGGGGTCCGCCAACCACAGCAAAGTCCGGTTTTGGCATGTTCGGAGGTGGTTCTTGCGTAAACTGAAACGCATGCGGGAGAGGTGTCCCTACCCTGATGCTTCCGGCCAGGCCCCACGGACCAAGTTGTGGTGGTCGGTCGAACCTTCCATTCCTTGTGGCTTGAGACGGCCTCCGGCCGTGACCGTGGTTTTGAATCAATGTCTGGAGCTTGAGCTGCCACCGAGCCGGAATGGGGGCTTCATGTGGCTGCTATTACAGCAGCCGCAAATCGTCATGATTATGCTTTCCTCGTATTTCTTTATTACGGATTTTAAAGGTCTTGAGAAGCTCTCACTCGACGTTTTTTCCTCCTCACCGTGCAGCCTGCAGCCGTGCACTTGTAGTACTCCTCTAAAAGCAGTTGCTTCTCACTCATAAATTCAAAACACTTCTAAAGCTAATCTAACAGAGCCCATATTCCCTAAATGTGGATGTCCTTTGACGACTTTCCTGTCCGTATTTACGCGCGCAACGATATCCATCATCGAGAAATCTACTCACTGTTTCTGACTAACTACGCCGAGCTCTGATGGCTCTGAAGCGTCCACTCTTTCACTTGGCATAAATCTTCAATTTCCTGAGATCCAACAGAAGAATGCTCAAAGCCAATTTCTAAAAACTACATAATTATTGTTCAAATTACATCATCATCAGCTGACCTTCTCTCGATTCGGATTCATCTCCTTCACCATCATGGCCTATCGACACTCTCCCATGCTTCCTCGATCTTCTTCGTCTCGTCGTTGGAAAAGCTGAGAGGAAAACGGCAACTGCATCGCCTTGCTCAAAATGGAGCCGTTCTGAAGGCTGTAAATAGGATTGATTACTATTCAGACCCCACCGAAGCCCGATATGTAACCTCGGGGTTGTCATTCCTCCAATCAGAAGCTCCAGCCAATGTCCCTTTTTGGCGGCTTGTCAGGAGTAGAGATCAGCTTCGCCACTCTGTGGCTGTTCCTGCATGTCTTTTTTGTGCATCGGAGTACACTCGATTGGGAATGCTTCGGATGGTTAGTTGCGCCCTTTAGATGATCTCGGTAAGGTGTCCCGCGTAGGAGCGTCACTTCTTCTTAACCTGACAGTTTGTATAGTGCATTTATAATAACTTCTCGGATACTCACTTCCTTTTACCTGTTTCTGTCCGTATTTTCCTCCAGTTATAATCCATCGTCCGACGGGGCAACCCAATTATGCGGAACCCCCGACTCCCGTGGGCTCTTTGCTCTCCGTCCTCCTCTTGACGCTACTCGAGCGCGGAAGAATGTTTGTTCCTTCATCGATAGAATCGAAGAATCTTTGTCCGCGAAAAACTCCATGGACCATTGTCGACGTGAGGTGAGACAGTTCTGCACTTTTGAGATTTAGAGAACTCCCCGATTGTAACTGAGCCTCGGCGGACAAGATGGCTGCGATTAGTGGGTCAGAAGCCATCTAGGAAATCAAATCAAATCAGGTCAATGTTCGAATTAAAGCCCTACCGATCAGGATGGTACCAAATTTTTAAACTTACTGCACCAAACAAGGCGTCTCATATCAATCTCCGGGCTTTAAAGGCTATGGAGGGGAATTCACTGGTATTGATACTGCTAAAGAGATGACTTTACTTCTATTACCCGTCTCCGACATTAAAGAGGAGCTCATAAGTGATCGCTTGTAAAAAACGGAAGTTTTCCAGTCGAAGAGCTGAACCCTGCAAGTTAGATGGATCTAAAGCTCGAGGTAAAGCCCATAGTTCGTTATGAACTCAGATCATTATTCCTTAATCTGCAAATGAAGCTTACAATTCCTCCATAAAGAATTTGCAATATACTTCATTTCGACGAATTAGGTTTTCTCTGAAATTCGGGTTTTGGGGATCGAAAAGATTAACAAAAAACTCAAGAAAACAATCTGTTTGCACATTTACTCGTATTCGTTTAGTTAGAATCAGCCATACCTGTAACTCAAAACAACTAAACTACCAATAGCACGGTTTTAATCTACCAGTGATTTGAAAACAAAACTTGAGAATCGATCATAGTAGTCGGACTGAGACCAGGAAGGAATCGCAGAACGAGACTTGATATCGAATCCAGCCAAAGATCAAATTTCTAATACTTTCTGTGTTTGTCTTGGAGCATTAACCAGCTCTTCATGGCTGGCTCTTTTCTTTTTCGCAGAGGCCGGCTCGTAAATTCACGTTTCTGGTCTTCACAATGGCGATAAACCCGGCGAGAAGGTGAGGACCCTCCATGGAGTTTTCCATAAACCCTCCTCTTGAGGTCTGAGAAAGAGGCTCTTGATTATTCCTACCAGACTCCAGTGCAGCAGACCTTGAGCCTAACTCTTCACCAAGCATTGCAGAGAAGAATGTTCTTGGGCTGGACTGGGACCAGCCATTCTCCCTCAAGGCAACATTTTCTTCAATTTTCCCTCCATTGCAATCTCAAGCTCACCTTTAGATGGCTTCAAATTGCGAGACTCGGATCAAATTTCTGCAACGTTTAGACAGAACAGCAAGCGGGTCATTGGCAGGAACTTCCATAATCTGAATCAAAAATGCAGATGAAGCAATGGAGAAATTAACTTATCCCATTAATGAGGAATCCCCAATTATCGAGTTAAACAAAAACATCTGTTTTTGGGATATTGTGTTCAGCAAATCTTGAACCTCAACATACTAAATATAAAATATTATACCCAAATACATGTAGATTTTTTATTGATTTCTCAGTTTTTTTAAATAAAGCTTCCCTGGAAAAAGAGACAGACTCCACAGAAAACATACCGAAAAGAGGACCACAAATGTAAAACAAATTTGGAGAGCCCCTGTTTCGTATCAGGATCTTCAGATCCCATCATATCTATGGCATTTGTTATGAAAGAATTTCAGACAAGGGAAAAAACCGGAAATCACCTGGTTTTTCCTCTTTTACCGTCAAGACAACGAAAAACGACGGAATCCAGCCTGAATGTTAGAAATCGCCCTCCACTGGTTTCAGAGTTGAGCTCAAATATTGATTTCAAATGTGGCAAAAAGAAGTTTTACAGAGAGAAACAAAAAGGGAGAAGGAAATCGAGAGAGAGAGAAATGAACAAAAAAAAAAAAAAGAAGACTTTTCACCTGTCTAACTACAGATCAAACCCATCAAGAGGATGTCTTCAACTAGTTTCGGAAAAACCTCTTCCCAAAATCAACCACGTCCGCATGAACACTCTCCATCCTTCCTTTAAAATGGGAATTCGGACAGAAATGCAAATGGTAAAAAAGAAAATGAAAAACTCATCCCCTCCTCTCTCTCTCTCTCTTTTCCCCCCCTCTCTGTTTTAACCAATTCTTCAGAGATGATATGAATGATGATGTCTGAGAAACTCTCCTAAAAGAAAAGGAGAGAGAGACACAACACTGAGCTTTTCCAAAACAAAATAGGATCACCACACAAAACGATTGAGAGCGAGAACGGGAAGATGCTTGAGCAGCGGTTTGGACTGGGTAGAATGGAATCTTTGAAATTCATGAAAGAGAAGCCATGAAAGAGAAAGAGTACACAAAAAGAAGAGAAGAGAGAGAAAAAGACGAAGCCTTTCTCCTTCCCTTCTATTATATCAATCTCAGAAAAAAAAAAAAACCATCCAATGTGATTGATAAAACATCAAAAATTCCTGTTTTTGAAATGGCTTTTCTTAAGACCCTCTTTGCCTTTTTCTTCCTCTCTTTCACTCCTCACCTTCATCCAGCTGGTTCATCTGGCAACTGCGAATCTCAAGAACAGCTTTTCACAAACTATCTCCCAATAATTCATTTCCATCTCTGATTCGCAGCTCAATTTCACACAATTCTCCTGTTTTTCCACTTAAATATACAATTTTTTTTCACTAAAAATGATTTTTTTATAGTTTTTTTATTCAAAAAAAATCACAACTTTTCTAAAGCTCCATGGTTTTTCATTTTTTTGTCGTAAAGCATGGTGAAGAAAGAGACGATGAGATTACGAAGATCTTGGCTGTCAAAAGTTGACGAACTTCGAACGGACCCTTCAAACAGTAAATGGTACAAAACAATATACCCTTTTTTTTCTCTTGTTTATTATTAGTTTTTGGCTACTTCATAAACAAAAAACGAAATTTTGAGCTGGTTCTTAATATCTTTGCCACTCTATTTCGAACATACTTTAATTTATAAAACTAATATACATATTGTCAATTTAGTAAGATTTATTTAAACATGTTACGGTTGCTTTATCTAGTTGTTTTTTCTATAAATTAATTTTAAAATCACCATGCCAATTACTAAAAATACATCGATCGATTAATTAAGGCCTCGACTTATCCCTGTACTGCTTAAAACCCTCGACTATCTTACTCGAGCCTATCTGTTAATTTTTTTCGTATCTGCGTTAATATCTGCATAATCGTAATTTGGATTCATTATTTATCTTTTTTTCAAGTCTAATAAACGGAGTTTTAGGTACGTACCTTATATATAAACTATACAAAAAAAAAAAATATATTTTTTTAAAGTGAAAAACAAAAATCTAGTTTAACTGAATTTGTTATGATTGATTGAATGTCTGAGGTTCTATGTGGACAACAGACAGTGTGGAAATGAATAACTCTCTTAATTTAATTAATTAAATAATTAATTATGATTGTTAATTGCAAAAAATAAAAAATAAAGCATGGACTACTCATTTGGACATATGTTCTTGGACAATATTTTCTTTAATTAAATAAATAATACAAATAATTTTAATTTCACGACGAGTAAATATTCGCTCAACGGCGATAATTTATATATCCTTCGCGATCCATGTATGTTTTTTCGAAGATATGTCAGGCTCCCGAGTATTTTTTTTCATAGGAGGGAAGCCTAAAACGATCAAGCCCTTCACTTTTTTCGAATAGATCTTTGTAGAAAAATAAGTCGTGCAAAAAAAAAATATATATCAAGTGAATTTTTGATAATCCAACACCGACGCGTCAAAACCTAAGTTTTTAGAAAAATTTCATACTTTATTTAGAAATTAATAAGATATCGTCCAAAACGTATTTTAAATAGTAGTGTTACGTTTATTTTTAATATTATTTTATAATTATTACCTTTGAGCGCCGTAATGGAATTGATAATTATAAATATTGAAAATAAATATTTTTTTTTGCTTGAATTATTAATATAATTATTATACTCCTGGTTTAGTTTTTAATTTGTGGTCAGCTAATTTTGTATATTATGAATTTAACTGAATTTTTTTTCATAAATATAAAGATCACCTAGATTATTTTGGACAATATAAACAACCGCCGAGTAGAAGCTATTTTAAACTGATATTTTAAATTTTTTAATTTTGTCATTGACACCTTAGAATTGATGTGTTAGCATTTTCATTAACTCCGATACATCTCTCTCTCTTCGATTTATTTTTGAGAAAATACTTCTTATTTCTGGTTAAATTTATATTTATTCTTAATTGATTAATAGCAATAAATCTTAAAAATATAATAGTAATAAAAACATTATATAGTGTTACGCCGATGCCTTTTGCCCATTGTTGGACCGCAACCTTACTAAAAGATGATAAAAAAATAATCATGTTTTTCCTACTCATTTTAATTTTGTGGAATAAATTGGATTAAAATTTATTATAAAAGAATAATATTAATATATCATAACGTGCTATATTTTTTTTATGAATAATTCCACACAATTTAATATCTCTAAAGTAATGCTCTATATTTTTATTAAAATAATAAATATTAATTATTATAATTAATATAATAAATTGTAAATAATTAAATAAATAATATATTATATTAATCAATATTTATTTACCTCATTAAAAAATAGAGGCCGTAAGTTCTTGTTAAATATAATATAAATATATTTATTTATTTATTGAAATTAATTAATTAAAAAGTGTTAGTTTTTTTGTATTAAATGACACCAACCAATATTTCACTAATAATTAATCGATTGATTGATTGATTGATAGAGAGAGAACCGTGTTTAATCTTTTGAATTAGATTAGGGTAAAGTGCATAAAAAAGCCTTAAGTATGTAAAAAGGGCAAAAAAAAAGCTCCAAATCTTGAAAATGCAAAATAAGGGTCTGCGGGGACCGATCACCCCCCGCAGAGGGTGGGCGGGGTACCCGCCCCTCACGCGGGTACCCGCCTACATCATTATCTGCTTTTTTAACCCTCCAAGTTTAGTTTGGATATGGAGAAAGTGAAGCTTCGTCTTTCTTGAGGCCAAAGAACTGGATTGGAGCGACGGAGGAAGTGCGGTGTTGATCGAAGAGAAAGAAGCAGATAATATTGGTCAGACTGATCGAATCTGGCATTACAGAGCGGGAGCAAGAGAAATACTGGAGAAGAGTTCGTACTTCTACGACAGGTCCAATGGAGAAAGGAAGCAATTAGACGAACAAAAAAGAAAATATTTTGAGGATCCATTGATGAAATGGAATCGATGGTCTCAAAATAATTGCGTTTGCAAATAAGCAAGATGAAGGCGAAAAAGATCTAGTAAAGACATGCTGCAAACAGACAAAGGAAGCCATCAAAGAATGTAAAAATGGCGGTATTAAGATTGCGTTGCTTACCCAGGACAGTTTATCAGAAGCGGAGGAGATAGTTCTCAGACATGGAATCATCAACGAAACTCAATTGATCAGCTGGTCATCGATGCTGAGACATTTCGCAACTATAACTCCGAACAGAGAATGCGAATAGTGGATTAAAATTTGTGTGTTGGCGAACTGTCTCCCTCGAGACAAGCTTCTTCTGCTCAAGAGCCTGAAAGAAAAGAAGCAAATAACAGCGATGGTGATTTTTAATGCAAACAATATTCCGGCAGTGAGAGAAGCAGACGTGGGGATTGCATTGGATACTCACAGCACCAGTCTGGCTAAGGAGAGCGCTGACATAATCATAAAGGGCTGCTATTTTAGCTGTTTGGTGACCATTATCAGCTATGGCGGCAGCATTTTCTTCAACACCCAGAAGCAGATTCAAGCAGAGATCACTGTGTTGGTTTCAGGAATGCTAATTACCCTAGTAGCTTCCGGCAGTTCGAGCAGTAGTCCCATATCAGGAATTCAGTTTGCATGGGTTTGCTCTCTTGTCGCCATTGTTGCTGGGGTGGGTCATTTGACGGACTCTTCCGGTGGAAAACTGATGAAGCAAACCCCAAGAAAACGGCAAATCTCGCTGGTAACGAAAGGGATGATTTTCACCATAGCCCTTCACGCGGGTACCCGCCTGAGGGAGCGGGTACCCGCCCCACCCTCTGCGGGGGGTGATCGATCCTCCGCAGACCCTTATTTTGCATTTTCAAGACTTGGAGCTTTTTTTTGCCCTTTGACCATACTTAAGGCTTTTTTATGCACTTTACCCATTAGATTATCTAATAAATAAATAAAAATTCCTAATAAATTAATTAATTATAATATAATATATTAATTATATATAATAATATTTAATAAAATATAATAATATAATGAAATTTAAAATAATATTAATTAATTATTAATAATTTATTATATAGATTTTGTTTTTTTTTTAATTTGGTGAGGGGAGGGTCTTCCACGCAGACATGGTCAAAAGAGTAATGCCTTGACCAAGTCTTAACCTTTTTAATCTTTTCCATATTTGAAAAAAATAAATAAATTAAAAAAATTGGCCCCACCCTCGATTCGTATTTTCAGCTTTTATCATCGTTTTATACACACGCGACACGTGTTATTTATAAATTATTGTAGTTGTGAAAATATTAATAAAATTAAATGCAGGCTAGAAAGATTCGGACAAAGAATGGAATATAACATTAGACAACAAAAGAGAGGAGTCTTTCGTTAATCCAAACACTAATACAAGATTACGACGCTAATGATTTTTAAGGATCTTGCTAAATACAATTAAGAGAATGTCTTAAGAACATTAATTATCTTCTAAATAATGTTACTGATTTTGTTTATTAAAATTAAATGCCTAAGTTTGACAACCCAGCTTTCCAATAGGGCCAGCCCAATACATTATCTTGGTAATTGATCGTAATGTTAGATTTATATTATAGTTTATAATATAGTCTTATGTAATACATTCTAAATGTTAGAGGTGGGCACAAGCTTCTTTGGTCCGTTTCCACTTTGAAACCGAGATCGAACTGTGTTTTACGATTAAGTTCCAGTATATGTATATATATGAATATGTGGTAAAAATTTTAAGTGAATTCAATATCATTTGGTAATTTTTTAAATGAGGGTTTAACAAAATTGTTATGTGAAGGTCAAAACTGATAACAGAATCAAAATATATGATTTGGTTTGCCATTTTGAAACCGAGATTGAACCGTGTTTTACGATTAAGTTCCAGTATATGTATATATGAACATGTGATAAAATTTTTAAGTGAATCCAATATAGTTTAGTAATTTTTTAAATGAGGATTTAACGAAATTGTTGATTGAATGTCAAAACTGATAACAGAATCATAGTACAAGATTTGGTTTGTCGGTTTGTTTAATACAATGATTAATTGAAATAAAGTGCATGGTGCAAGATTAAAATAGATAATTACTCTTTATAAAATCTCTATTTTCTTATTTATTTTGGTCAACTTTTAGCCACGTCACTAGCTTTCCACTTCGTCTCTGTTCTTCTCCAGGGTTGCTCTCTGGTCTCCGCTCCTCTGCTCTCTGCTCTCTGCTCTCTCTGCCTTCCACCTACACACCTTTCTCTCGGACGTTCTATTTCTGGGCTAAGCATAGGACTGTACGGTGGTTTTACAGATCCGACTGCTTTGCGGAATTCTCCAACTAACGCGGTGTGTATTGTTGTAGCTGCGAAATTCTTTTCGATTTGCAGAAGTCTTGCCAAATCTCTGAGGAAGGAGATCGCTCTGGTCTTTTGATCAACTCAACCCTTTCGTTTTCCTCGTATCCATCCCGAAAGTGATTTTAGGTCTGTAAAACTGACGAGCTTGCTGTGTTAAAATGACGAGGTTTGAACAAAAGTAGCAAACGTGGCTTATTTTCGCTGCCGTTTATACACGCATTACGGGTTTTGTACGATCAATTTTATTTTACGGATCTTCCTGGAAAGACCAGTACGACTGATTTTAAGATTTCAGTCTTCAATAGTAAACTAGAAAATTGTCTGATCTTAAACTGGTAAGCTTCAAATTAAGATCTTTTGTCGTTGGGGTTTTCGATTTTCCAATCTCATCTTCTACCCGCCGTTGAAATGGCGGGGGGATTAAGGATTCTTCGCCTATACTCATGTTGGTTTGAAGTGGAAGATTGGGGGTGAGAAGTCGAGCTGGACTTCTGCCAGTTTGTTCGGAGTGTTAAATCTAGTGATTTGCTTGAGATGATGGTCATTGTGCAATTATAATATCAAATCCAGAAGAAATACCTACCTCAATGCTCGGCTATGCAGACAATCTAGTTGCCTTACCAGCTTACTCTAGTTCTCCGGTCTTGTGCTGTTGTATTTATTTGTAAGCAGATTGCAGTTGCTAATTGAATTTTACATTTCTGGAGTGAGACTCTTTGTATTGGGTCATCCCAGAAAGGCCATTTTATGTATATGACAGTGATTCTTGCAATTGTAGATCAAATGGTGGTCCGCACCACTCAGATCTTGTGATGCAAACGCTGCACTTCTACGAGTGGGGAGCTGCGAGTCCTGCAACCGATCTTCCAGAATTTACGGCAGTGCTCGAGCATTTTCAGGGCCAGCAGTACGTCACCCTTCAAGGTGTTCGAAAGACAATGTCTTGTGAGAGAGGATACTTTGAAACGAAAGCGCGAAAGGAAAGTGTTCTAGGTGATCGACGGTGGGGGAAAAGCAGGAGATGTGCTTGGTGGGGGGAAATATCGACAATGGCTCAAAACAAGGGGTGGTCTGGGATTGTAGTCCGTGGAGTGTTCGAGATGTGTCGACGAGGATAAATGGATGTGCGAGTTGGCGTGGGTGCTGAGGCTTTGGGAATCTAATCCCTACGAAAGTCAAATCAAGAAGGGCCTTGGCCAACAGCACGTCCCTATCAGAAATTCGGGGGGCACTTTGGTTCACGAGGGGGAGGGAAGTGGTTGTATGCGGCTAGTGATGGTGTTATCGTTTCACAATGCGAACTGGTCGTGATTTTGGACCTATGGAGCATCGTGTGCAAAACGGCGATGTTAGGCCAATGAGTTATTATTGTATTTTTGTATCGTCGTCACGTCTTTCGATTTGAGTTGGGAATTTAGATCATTCGAGTCAATAAGGTTGATTAGGCCAACTTGGTGTTCCCATAAGCTAGAATTTGTGTTGTTTTAGTGTACTTCCCATGTTGAAAATAAATTGAATTTGGAATGATTGGATTAATTTTTTGATTATTTGGTGAGTAATCAGAACATGAGATCGAGATAACATGTTGAAATGCATTTATCAAAGGATAATTACGCCTGAACATCAAAATTTTATGGCATCAACGAGCTTTAGAGTGTTTTCACACTCTTTCAGGGCAAAGTGTCATGAAAATTATGCTGCAAACGGAGAGCCATCACTGAAAACAAGCCCAAAGTTAGAAAGTTTGCCACTGAACAGTAAAAAAGTAACATTCACGATGCAATATGCTAGCTTCTTTGATCTGAAAATTGATCAGTGGATATCCCTGAGAAAAGTCTTCTAGGTGCAAAGGTCTCGAGTCGGTGCTGCATGCATCCAGCGGGTTAATTTGCCCGGGCTACCTTGTTCTGGTGCTGGGAAATGGGAAAGTAGACAAAGCAAATTGAAACAAAAAGTAAATCAAAAACCATAGTACTTCTTAGAAAGGTTAATTCTATAAAAATTAGAGTTATGAACATTTAGCTACCCAACAATAAACATGATTCTCTCAAGGCAATCGCATGATTCCACTCTAAATGAACAGAATACTTGGACCTAAGATATCATACCTTTTAAAACAATCAGTGCAGATTGCTAGATATGCAATCAACAAGTCATTGTCTTCCTAGAGGAGAAAGAAGGCAGAAAAATTAAAAGAAAGCCCAGTCATAGTTCAAAACTTGTTGCCATCCAAACATAGCTAAGAATTCTGGTAATGTGGTAGATTTGAAAAAACGGGACATTAATCCACCTTAAACATATCTCATCCTTAAACTTCCAGATTCAATACTGGTAGTGCTCTCAAAAAGACAGTAATACC
>CM039514.1:44597949-44688121 GCA_022432975.1 Begonia masoniana | reverse complement strand
AGCGTTGGATTGAAATCAAGAATAGGGTTTATTCGTTCATGGTCGGAGAACGAAATCATCCGAACATTTTGGAGATTTACAAGAAACTGGATCTTTTGGTGGAAGAGTTGAAAAAGCGAGATTATAGGCCGGAGACGGAATACGATCTTCATAACATAGAGGAGAGTAAAAAGAAAGAACTTTTGGTACATCATAGTGAAAAGCTTGCTCTTGCAATGGGGCTTTTGTATTTACCTACCAATGCACCTATTAGAATCATGAAGAACCTCAGGATATGCAGAGACTGCCACACGTTTATGAAGCTTACTTCGAGCTTTTCGGGGAGAAACATCATCGTTCGAGATATTTCCAGATTTCACCATTTTGAAAACGGGGAGTGCTCGTGCAGAGATTTTTGGTGATTTCAGGAGATAGGAACAGAAAACTAGAAAGTATAGGAACAAATCGGTACAAAAATTTCTACATTTTTGTTTTTCGAAATACTTTTAGCTTACAAAAATTTCTATATTATATCGTGATTTCGGAGTGTAGATTAGTTTACGCAAAACAAGCAAAAATTCCAACTGAAATAACAGTTTTTTTGATTAATTAGAATAACTGGACTGGAGTTGAGCTGGAACTAGATTGTTATTGTTCACGGTTCAAGAAACGAATTAGGAGAATTAGGATCACGAATTTAATTGTACAATTGGTGCGGTGAACGTGGAGCGCTCACTCGCAACCTTCAGATTAAAGTTGTTCGGTTTTCAGATTTAAAGGAAGTGTCTCTGTTGCTGCTCTGTGCATATTCAGATTCTTGGTTATTGAATAATTAGGGTCTGTAAATTGAAGTGATCTGCTCATTTTGATTCTGTTTTAAATTCAAAGTGTTGTTGCTGTTTTTCCCTTGGTTCCGAATAAGAGCATTCTGTTTTTTTTTTTCTTTTGTTTCTTGCTTCTGCAATGGTTAAAAAGATTTTCAGATTAACTCAGTTGTTTTGTTAATTTTGACTGTTAGATTAATCTTGATTCTTGATTCTAATTAAAGATTAATTTCAGGTGTATTGTGAATCAAAGTTTCTGTGAATTAATTTGTCAGATTAGAGTTTCCGAGTTTTCCTTGGTGTAGAAATTTATTGCATAACTATTCTGTGATGAAGAAGGTTCTGTTTGTGTGGTCTGATTAAGAATTAATTGCTCCTGTTTAATTGATCTGTTGTGAATTAAATTTGCTGTGAATTAAATTTGTTCAGATTTAAACTCGGCTGTAGATTAAACTAGTGACTAGTATACTTATGACTTGCGTGTTGGGATTGTGCATGGTAGTTATCTGTATTTTTCATTGCCATTAATCCGTTTAAATTGTTTCGATTTTTGCTGTTTCTGTAAGTCTTGGTTATGTTTGGAAGGGATTAGAGGGATGACCAAATTCAATGTAGAAAAATTTATTGGAGATAATGATTTTAGTCTTTGTAGAATAAAGATGAAAGCATTGTTTTTGTGCATTAAGGACTTTCACAATCAATAGATGAGGATGCCATACAAAATTTAAGGATCACAGACAAGTTGAAAGCCGATGAAGTGGAGTCAAAGGCACATAGTGCTATATTGTTAAGTCTCGGTGATGAGGTGTTGAGAGAGGTGACCAAGGAGACATTTGCTCTTTCGGTTTGGAAGAAGTTGGAGGCGCTGTACATGAAGCGCTCATTTGCTAATCGGTTGTACTTGAAAAAAATGTTATATACTGTAACTATGGAGGATTCAAAGGAGATGAAGAAACATTTAGAAGACTTCAATAAGATTATTTTGGATCTTAATAGCATAGGAGTGAAGATAGCCGAGGAGGACCAAGTCATAATAATCTTATGCTCATTGTCGAAAGTATATGAGCACTTTGTGGATACCATGTTGTATGGCAAAGAGACCGTAACTATGACTGAAGTTAAGGCAGCTCTCGATTCTAAGGAATTGCAAAGACAAACTGAGGGAAAGGAGAATTTGGAAGGAGAGGGTCTCTCGGTTAGAGGGAGACCAGAGAATAAGGAAAGGAACTCTAAGGGAAAATCGAGGTAGAAATCGAAGCAAGGACAAAGATGTTTCTTCTGTAATGAAGAGTGACACTATAAAAAGAACTGTTATGAGCGGAAACGGAAGATGAGTGAGAAGAAGTCTAAGAAAGGGGATGTTTTGGTTGTTGCTGATGGCTATGAATCTTCAGACATGTTGGTTGCTTTTGAGGTTGAATCGGGAGAACAGTGGGTTTTGGACTCAGGGTGTTCATTTCACATGACAACCAAGAAATAGTGACTCCAAAACTTCAATAACGCTGTTGGAGGAAAAGTCTTGTTAGGAAACAACAAGACTTGCACGATTGAAGGGGAATGATCAATCAAGGTTAAGATGTTTGATGGATGTGTTCGTATCATTCAACTAGTGAGGTATGTGCCTTAGTTAAAGAGAAATCTATTGTCAATTGGGATGCTTGATTCTACTG
Organism: Begonia masoniana; assembly: GCA_022432975.1. NCBI lineage: Eukaryota > Viridiplantae > Streptophyta > Magnoliopsida > Cucurbitales > Begoniaceae > Begonia > Begonia masoniana. The sequence continues at coordinate 44,685,648 of CM039514.1, read as the reverse complement.
GTTGTACTGTAAAAGTCAAAGTGAGAATTATGAAAATTTTCAAGGGCCTATGACGGTGATGAAGGGGAACCTCAGAAATGGATTGTACATTTTGAAAGGTACCACTGTTGATGGTGATTTTGGTTCTTTCTGGTGAGCAGAAGGATAAAATCAATCTCTGACACCTTCGATTAGACCATACTAGTGAGAGAGGACTTCTTGAGCTAGGTAAGAGGGATCTTCTCGGCAAGAACAATGTATCAAAATTAGAGTTTTGTGAGAACGGTGTCCTGGGTAAAAGCAGTAGAGTGAAGTTTCATAGATCGATACATTCATCTCAAGTCATCTTAGACTACATTCACTCGGACGTATAGGGGCCGAAAAAGACATCGTTTAAAGGTGGAGCCCACTATTTTGTGACGTTCATAGATGACTTCTCTAAGAGAGTTTGGATATTCTGCATGCGTACAAAAGATCAAGTATTCGAGACTTTTGTGACATGGAAGAAGACGTTGGAGAATTAGACTGGTAAGAAGATTAAGAAGCTAAGGGCAGACAATGGTATGGAATTTTGTTATGCAAAGTTTGATAAATATTGTAAGGATGAAGAGATTGTTAGACATTCTTCGGTTGACTACACACCTCAGCAAAATAGATTTGCTGAGCGGATGAATAAGACAATTCTTGAAAGGATCTAGTGCATGCTTCTTGCTTCGGTTCTTCCAAGGTCCTTTTGGGCAGAAGCTATGAAAGCAATGTGTTACTTGATAAATCTTTGTCATTTTGCTGCTTTTGAGTTTAAGACTCCATTTGAGGTTTGACGTAGATATCCAGCTGATTATAGTGAGTTGAGGTTGTTTGGATGTGCGACATATGCACGTATAAAGAAAAGAAAACTTCAGCCTCGTCCAGTTAAGTGCATTATGCTTGGATATTCGGATGGTGCCAAAGGCTATCGCTTATGGAAGATAAAAGGAAACCAACAAGCTTGATAAGTCAGGATGTGGTTAAAGATAAGGAAAACAAACCTGCTGAAACGGTGGAGACCGTGCTGGTTGAGGCGGAGCAAGAAGAAGATAAGCAATTAGACACATCATCTCAAGGTAGTGATAGCTCTCAAACTGAGTTGATTGAAATTGAGATTGATGTGGGTGTTGATACTTTTACGGTTTATCAGCTTACTAGAAATCGAACTAGGAGAGTAATTAAACCGACTCAGAAGTTCGAGTATGCTGATATAATGGCTAGCTTAAAAGTTGAACATAGTAAGTCATACTCCTCGGTGGATATGGAAAGCAGTGATAGAGATCTTGAAGAGGAGAAATTCATAAGCAGAATTCCATATTTAAATATGGTGTGCACCCGTCCATACTTAGCTTTTGCTATAAGCATAGAGAAGGTTTAAGTCAGAACTAGAAAGAAGACACTGTCAGACGTTAAAAATGGCTTATGAGGTATGTTTCTCACTCTTTACATTCACACTTACATCTTGATTTATTGAATGTAGATACAGGTATGATTGTTGTATTTGTCGATGCAGATTATACAGAGTGCTTTGATACTAAAAGATCAACTCATGAGCACAATTTTACAGTTTGTGGTGGAGCCGTCAACTTGAAAAAGTTAGCTTCTGAATTGAGCATTAATTATACTAACTTAATTGTTTATTGTGACATTCAAAGTATCATTCATCGTTTGAATAATCCAGCATTGCATGTAGAAAGAAACATTATCGTTGAAAACATTATCGTTGAAAAGATTCTCACGTAAGGAAATCTTGTTGTTGCACTAACAAAGGAGGTGTTAGTCACCAAGTTTAATTGTTTGTTAAGTTTAGTGGGGGTAAGTAAGATTTCTAGCTATTAAGTGAGCCTCTTGATGCAATTCATTTATTTTGTTATTAGTTAGAGAAAACTCGGAAATAAGGTGAAGAATTGTAAAATTGATTTTGGCAAAACAGCAAGGGAGAAGGCGATCAAGAGGTGTATCCACGCGATTTGAGGACGTTCATCGGCTTGCGGCTTTGGTGTTCCGACGGCTTGAGGTAATTTCAACCGTCACAAGGTGCAAGGTAGGTTCAGTGTTTGCTCTAGGTGATAGGCAATTTCTGACTTTAAAGAGAAGCTTGTTTCTCTGTTCTTGATGTTTCTTCCCCGATTAACAATAAAGTAAATGTGTTGCATCCGACTTTGTGTCCAAACCACGTTAATTCCTCGTGTTATTGATTTTAATTTGACTGTTATTGTTCACGGTTCAAGAAACGAATTAGGAGAATTAGGATTACGAATTTAATTCTACGAACCCGATGAGCTGGTACAAAACATCATCGGTCTTCTGTTTATACTTAAGAGTACTTGGTTTTTGGCGCCAGCCCGACCTTGAACCTCCCAAAATTTGAGTGGGTTCGGCTAAGTTTGGTTCCAAAATTGATTTTACCGAAATTGAAACCAAACTGAATCGAAATTTTCAAGTTAGTTCTTTTTTCGATTTTAACTAAATGGATTCTCACCCCTATCATGAGTAATATCTCAATTCCAAATTAGTACAAGGTATTTTTGGATCAAGTAAGAAGAAATACCGAATCACTATTCGCGAGTCGACCATGCTCTTGATTTGGACAGCAGATGATTTTTTTTTATAAGAAAATTTGGAAAAATAAATAAGAAGTAATATGGGAATGCCTACGTGGCACCAATGGGAGCTTGTCCAGCCTTATCCAGCTTGTAAAAATCTGATCTTTTTCATCATCCACTTCCCCACTCGTCCGACAACCAAAACCACTCATTTGCCGAAGCATATCAAAAATGGCGTCTTTTTTCCCCTCCTAGCGCTGCAATTCAGTGGCAAAATAAGAAGCAAAAAAAACCAGAGAGAAGGGTCTGAACAGAGAGAGAGGAAGAGGTCGAAGATAATGGCTTCCACTGCTTGTTTCTTGCATCACCATGCCCTCACCACCCCTACCAGACCTTCTTCTCAGCGCCAGCCGGTGCTCAGCGCCAGGCCCTCGCAGCTGATTTGCAGGGCTCAGAAACAGGTTGCCCAGGATGATAATGGCGACTGCAGCTTTGTCTCGAGGCGGTTGGCTCTGACTGTGCTCATCGGCGCTGCTGCTATTGGATCCAAGACTGCCCCTGCCGAAGCAGCCTATGGAGAAGCCGGTATGATTGACGAACTTATTATTAAACCAGTCTTTAGATTTATCGATTAGTTCTGACTGGATTAAGATGAAAAATGACCATAAAAATGGAACGATTTTTGCTGTGCAGCCAACGTTTTTGGAAAGCCAAAGACGGACACTGAATTTACTCCGTACAATGGAGAGGGGTTTAAGTTGTCGATTCCCTCGAAATGGAATCCGAGCAAAGAAGTAGAATTTCCTGGGCAAGTTCTTAGATACGAAGACAACTTCGACTCCACCACCTATCTCTCCGTCATGATTACTCCGACCGACAAGAAATCCATCACCGATTACGGCCCTCCCGAGAGCTTCTTTTCATCTGTATACTCCGTTCATTCTCGACCCATTTCATCCTCGATGTTCTGGCCAAAAGCTCATACTTTTTTTTTGGGTCTTTTTTTTGCAGGTGGATTTCCTGCTGGGGAAACAATCTTACAGTGGCAAAACCGCTTCTGAGGTGAAAATTACTCTTTTTCAGTTTTTTCTTTCAAGCAAATTCTATCTAGTGCTTATATCTTAATCAAGTTCTACCTTAATCTTTAATCTAAATGGAGTTTGCTGGAGCTTCTAGGCTGTGTTCTTCAAATGGGTATACTGAAATTAACTAATCAATTACATAAGTTTTTTCTCCTTCTGAGAAGAAGCTTTCGAGGAATGAACCTGGTTTGTCAGCTGTAAGCTTGGCCAGACCGGCGTAGATCTTCTTTTAGTGTCAATTGTGAGATGTACCAAAATGTGATTATGATTTTAAGAGATTTTGGGCAAAAACCGTGAAGATTAAGATCTACTTAAATCTTTAAGCTAATTGGAGTTTGCTGGAGCTTATAAGCTGTGTTCTTCACATGGGTTTGCTGTAATTAACCAATCAATTCCATGAGTTGAATAAACTTCAATCTTCTAAGAAATGAGCCTGTTTTTAGGATCAACTTTAAGATATACTGCGATTTTAAGAGAATCTGGGCAAAAACTATGAAATTTGCAGGGTGGATTCGACACAGATGCAGTGGCAACTGCGAACATTTTGGAATCGTCCGTGACTGAGTCGAACGGGAAGAAATACTACTTCTTATCGATTCTGACGAGAACTGCAGATGGAGATGAAGGGGGGAGGCACCAGCTGATCACGGCCACCGTCAAGGACGGGAAGCTTTACATCTGCAAGGCCCAAGCGGGAGACAAGAGGTGGTTCAAGGGAGCGAGGAAGTATGTGGAGAGTGCAGCCAATTCTTTCAGTGTTGCTTAAGCTTTGATTTTGTATATTTTATATTATCACCTCAAAGGATGATGAGCTTGTGGATATTTTTAAATGTTTGCTGCCATTTCCATGGTTCTTCGTTCGATTGGAGCTCATCATTTCTTATTTTTATGAAATGGGGAAGAACTGAAATTATGATTTGGATCGATGACGATAAAACCTGACTAATCGCAGCGATCATCGACAATGAAGAAGACTCTCTCTCTCTCTCTGCCGACTGCCATTTTGATTTTCGCCTCCATTTTCTTCTTCCACTTCTTGTTCTCTATACGCTGTTGTATTTCTGATAAACACAGGTTCCGCAGAGACAAGTTCTGATTCTGTCTCCTTTCTCAATTTGTTCGTGCCTTTTTTTTTTTGTTTCTTGGCCACTACTTGCGTCCTGTTTCAGCTGTGTTTCTTCGAAACCTTACAAGGACGACCATTCATGTTGATTTTTCTCAAGAAAATGATAATGGGTTCCGGAGTTTCTCTCCTGTTCATTCGCCACGCCGTCAGTGTCTGGTTTTGTCGGAATCGAACTTCCCCGTCGCCCACTTCAATGGTGTCTCTTCGGCAGCAAAATCATAAAATAACGGCGGGATGTGTTGGTTTGGCTGCTTCCAAAACTCCAATTTAGGAAACCCAAACGTCAAAGATAGCAAACCATGTGATGTGGTCCTATTTGTCAAAATTCTATTGGTCAAAGCTAATTGATATTATTTAATTTGATGGGAATTAAATGTGATGATAAGAAGGAAGGGTCCTCTTTCTCTGCCCAACAACGAGGGTTTTCCATCAGAACACTCACTTAAGAAATTGAGGGTCAAGAGAGAGAAAGAATCACTTTAGAGAGAAATCAAAACTTCTTAAAATTCTACAGCATGTATTCATCAAGTATGTAAAATTTTCTGTCACTTATATTGATGAAAATTATGTTACATGCTTCTATTATATCTCTCTTGCTTATAGAATATATGAAAATCAATGGTTCACGATTCTGGCTTTTCTCTTTGAATGAAAATAAGAGAAACTTAATGAAAATTAAAGTTAACATGTGGTATCAGAGCATTGTTGTAGAACAGTTGATTTTCCAATTATGAATCGTATGTTTATTCGCTGCTTATTGATTGATTTCTATTAAAATAAGGATGAATAATCGATGAGATTAAGAAATTTCGAATTATTGTTTATCGAAAGTACTGTTCATCGATTTTACTATTCACGCCGGCCAATTACTGTTCACGGCCGATTTCACTGTTCACGGCCAATACTATTCATGCCGGAATAATGTTCACGGCCGATTACTGTTCACCGGCAGATTATTGTTCATAAAAAAAAATTATTATTATTGTTTACGTTTAATAAAATAAAATAATTCTTGATGTTTAGATTATTTTATTGAATTATAAATATGACAATTATGTTTTGTTATTGTTAATTGTTTATGCGAATGCTATTATTATTTAATTTGATGTCTAACTTATGATGATTTGTTAGTCACCAAAGTGGCCGGATTAGAACGTTTTTCTCAGATATCAAATTAAATAAATTCAATTATTCATGTTTTATGTGATGCTCGCTAATAAAATAGCATGATGAAAATGATGATTTTGACATGAGTATATTGATTTTCATTATTATAAAATATGTTGAATCGCCCAAAGGTGGATTGATGATTTTATAATTGTGAATATAATTGTGGTGAATTGATATGCCTAGAGTAGGTGTGTTTAGTATATCCAAAGATAACAAACATGTCTATTTTGAGTATGTTAATTACTAATCATGTGAAATTAATTTGAGCATCAATTATGTTTATGATTGTATATTGTTATGTCACCCAAAGGAGAACTTCAATATATATTAATGATTGTTTGATTGCATTATGACTCAAAGCATTAATGTATGAGCGTGTTTTATATTTTACAGCATCTATTCTTGTTGCTCTTCATTCGCAAGCCACATCTTTTGTAAAGTTTTCTTGTCTAAATTTCTCTGAATGGTGCGAACAAGTTCAGTTTCACCTCGGTGTTCTGGATCTTGATTTGGCACTCTTAAGTGAGAAACCAGTTGCTATCACTGCTTCTAGTAGCGCTGATCAGAGATCTTCCTATAATGCCTGAGAAAGATCAAACAGATTAAGATTAATGTTTATGCGGATGACTGTAGCCAACAACATCAAGTCCACATTTCCTAAAACTGAAAGTGCAAAGGAATTTATGAAATTTGTGAAAGAATGTTCTCAGTCAGAATCGGCTGATAAATCACTTGCTGGGACACTGATTGGTACTTTAACCACCATGAAGTTTGATGGTTCACGTACCATGCATGAACATGTTGTTGAAATGACAAACATGGCAGCAAGACTAAAGACCATGAGAATGGAAGTGAATGAGAACTTCCTAGTGACGTTCATCGAACTCATTGCCTCCTCAATATGACTCATTTCATATGAGCTACAACACTATGAGGACTAAATGGAATGTGCATGAATTGCAAAGTATGCTCATTCAGGAAGAAGCAAGGCTTAAGAAACCAGGAACTCAAGCTGTCAATCTCATGAATTATGAAGGAGCTGGAAAGAAACCAGGAAAGAAAGGTGGAAAGGGTAAGAAAGGATTATCATCGGTAGCTCAGTCCTCCTTCCAAATCCACAAGAAGGAACATAAAGATAAGTGTCATTTCTGTGGAAAGCAAGGACACTTTCAGAAAGATTACATGAAACGTAAGACATGGTTCGAAAAGAAAGGTAAGTCTAGTGCTTTTGTATGTTTCGAATCAAATTTAACTGAAGTTCCTTGTAATACTTGGTGGATTGATTCTGGTTGTACTACTCACGTTTCTAATACAATGCAGAGATTCCTTAAGACCCAAACCATAAGGCCAAATGAAAGATATATCTACATGGGCAATCGGGTGAAAGTTTCAGTTGAAGCTATTGGAACTTACCGGCTAATGTTAGATACTGGACATCAATTAGATCTTTTTCAAACTGTTTATGTTCCATCTGTTTCTCGTAATCTAGTTTCATTATCGAAACTTGATACAGCTGGATATTCCTGTATGTTTGAGAATGAATGTTTCAGTTTGTATAAAGATAATGATCTTATTGATTCTGATGTTTTGTATGATGGTTTGTATAAATTAAAGCTTAATTATTGTTTTGCTGAATCCCTTTTAATTGAGTATCGTAATGTTGGAACGAAACGTGGTTTAATGAATGAATGTTCTATTTATTTGTGGCATAAACGATTAGGTCATATATCCAAAGAAAGAATGGAAAGATTGATCAAGCAAGCAATCTTTCCAAATTTGGATTTTACTGATCTAAATATTTGTGTTGATTGTATTAAAGGAAAACAAACAAGAAACACAAGTAAGAAAGCAACTACAAGAAGCAAACAGCTCCTTGAAATTGTACACACCGATATATGTGATCCGTTTGATGTTCCATCTTTTGGTAGAGAAAGATATTTTATCACCTTTATTGATGATTTTTCACGTTATGGTTATATCTATCTACTGAATGAAAAATTTCAGTCAATAAATTCTCTTGAAGTGTTTATTACTGAGGTTGAAAGACAATTAGATAGAAAAGTGAAAATTATAAGATCTGATAGAGGTGATGAGTATTATGGTAGTTATGATGAAAATGGACAACATCCAGGTTCATTTGCTAAATTCCTAGAAATTCGTGATATCTGTGCGCAATACACAATACTAGGAACACCAGAACAGAATGGTGTTGCAGAAAGGCGTAATCGTACATTAATGGATATGGTTAGGAGTATGTTAAATAATTCATCTTTACCCTTATCATTGTGGATGCATGCTTTAAAGACTGCTGTATATTTATTAAACAGGGTTCCTAGTAAGGCAATTTCAAATACTCCATTTGAACTGTGGACAGGAAGGAAACCCAGTTTAAGGCACCTGCATGTTTGGGGTTGCCCAGCAGAAGTAAGAATTTATAATCTACATGAAAGAAAACTGGATGCAAGAATAACCAGTGGTTACTTCATTGGTTATCTAGAAAAATCTAAAGGGTATAGATTTTACTGTCCTAGCCATAGTACGAGAATAATTGAAACTGAAAATACTAGGTTCATTGAAAATGGTGAAACCAGTGGGAGTTTGGAGCCACGTAAAGTGAAAATACAAGAAGTTAGGGTGCAAGTTCCAATACCTATAACTTCTACTCAAGTTGTTGTTCCAACAGTTATTGATCGTACTTATGACTTACACGAACAACAAATTAATGATCAAACTCCACATAATGAGATTGTCACGAATGAACCTATAAGAGATGAACCACTAGAAATACCATTAAGACGATCTGTAAGAGAAAGAAGATATGCTATTTCTAATGATTATGTGGTTTATCTTCAAGAGTCCGAATGTGACATAGGACTTGATGATGATCCAGTTTCGTTTTCACATGCCATAGAAAGTGAAAATTCTGATAAATGGTTAGATGCCATGAAAGATGAGTTAAAATCAATGAAACAAAATGAAGTTTGGGAATTAGTCAAATTGCCTGAAGGTTGTAAAAGAGTTGAGTGTAAATGGGTCTTTAAGACCAAACGCGACTCTAATGGCAATATCGAACGAAATAAAGCCAGACTTGTTGCCAAAGGTTTTACTCAGAAAGATGGTATTGATTATAAGGAAACCTTTTCTCCTGTTTCGAAAAATGATTCTTTCAGAATTATTATGGCAATAGTAGCTCATTATGATTTAGAGCTCCATCAAATGGATGTGAAAACTGCCTTTTTGAATTGAAATTTAGATGAGGAAGTTTATATGGACCAACCTGAAGGTTTTGTCATTACATGACAAGAACATATGGTGTGTAAATTAAAGAAGTCAATATACGAACTTAAACAAGCTTCTCGACAATGGTATCTTAAGTTTAATGATATCATCACTTCCTTTGGATTTAAGAAAAACATCGTTGATCGGTGTATATATATAAAGGTAAGTGGGAGTAAGTTTATATTTCTGATTCTGTATGTTGATGATATCTTGCTGGCTACTAATGATCTTGGTCTAATGTACGAAACCAAGAAATATCTCGATAGCAACTTTGAAATGAAAAATATGGGAGAGGCATTCTTTGTGATTGAAATTGAAATATTCCGGAACAGATCACAAGGACTGTTGGGATTGTCTCAGAAAGCCTATATTAATAAAGTTCTAGAGAGATTCAGAATGGACAAGTGTTCGGCAAGTGTTGTTCCAATTCCGAAAGGAGATAAATTTAATCTCAATCAATGTCCAAAGAATGAATTGGAACGTACACAAATGAAAGACATTTCTTATGCATCTATTGTGGGCAGCTTGTGGGCAGCTTGATGTATGCACAGACTTGTACCAGACCCGACATTAGTTTTGCTGTCGGAATGCTGGGACGGTATCAAAGTAATCCAGGGATAGAGTATTGGAAAGCTGCAAAGAAAGTATTGAGGTATTTACAAGGAACGAAAGATCACATGCTCACTTATAGAAGATCTGATCATCTTGAAGTGATTGGATATTCAGTTTATGATTATGCTGGATGTGTGGATACCAGAAAATCCACATTTGGCTATTTATTTCTTTTAGCCAATGGTGCAATCTCGTGGAAGAGTGCGAAGCAGTCTGTAACACATCATCAATAATTTTCCCAAATCAAACTTAATTAGGGTTCCTAATTTATTATTATCAAACCCTAATTAGCAACCAATTAGGACAAATCTCCCAAATTATAGCTCAATCCAAAAATTAGATCAAAATTGATATCTTTTCTAAAATCAGATGATACCAGAAATAATAAAATCCATGATGAATCTGGACCCTTCAAGGTGAAGTGTTCAGATTCACCCTCCTATGAAAATTTGGCATTTACCTAACAATTAATCTAAGAAGCCGATTTGAGAATCAGAGCTGATTCTCAGCAGTAAATCCAGCATGAACTTGGTCTCGTTTGGTGACCAAGTTCGAATGAGGGATAATAATGGAAAAGCTGATTTTCCGAGCTGTTGGTTTTACAGCTCAGAAAAATCCGATCAGTTTCGGATTTCACGGGAAGCGCGGGGTGACCCCCTTCCCTATAAATAGAGACTTCGGTGGAGGAGGAAATTCACACCGTAACTATTCTCTCCCTCTCGAGTTCTTATGAGAACTTACCTCGGACTTCTGAAGCAGTCAGCAGCGAGCAGCCAAGCTCCGACAAACTTCTCCGATTGTAGTCGAGCTCTCCGTCGAAGCTCTCTCTCTCTCTCTCTCTCTCGACTTCCACCGACGAACACTGTAGTGTAAGGATTCTCTCTCTCCCTCGCTCCGTTCTTCTCTGTCGCACTCCCTCTCTCTTTAGTTCTCCTCCTTTCACTCTCTGTTAATTTTTCTGTTCCTCACTCTCCCTTTTTCCTTCGACAGAAACCGCGAGGAAGAAGCATTGGTTCAGTTTTAAGGAAAAAAACTGAACCGGTTCAATTAAGGCAACCTGACCCAAACCTGAACCAGCTAGTGAACCGAACCGGTTCACTTATGTCAACTTGACCCAACCCGGTACTGTTCACCCGAACCGGACCCGACCCGATTTTTCGACCCGATTCTAACCGAACCGATCAAAAATTAATCCGGTAAGGAATTCTGCCCAAATTCTTTTAAAGTTGGTTTAAATTAAGTGATATTTTAATATTTATATTCAAATTAGGCAGAAAAGATTTGTGGAACCGTCCGATTCGATCCAAATCGATTCAACCGACCCGATCCGACCCGATAACACAACGTAAGTAAATTCTGCTCAAATTACTTTGAAGTTGGATTTATTAAGTAGGACATTAATATCAAAGATTATATTTGAGCAGGATATTATTCTGGAAATTTTGGAAAATCCCGATAAACTCATATTGCTCGGAATCCAAGTAAGTGTAAATACAAGTTTTGGCTACGGCCCTACATCACAAGATATTTATATTATTTTATTTTTCAGTCACACATTTTCAATGATTGAGCACGTATATTAGAATATCGACATAGAATAGTTTAAAAGATAAAATGGATAGATTATTTGCATGTGTATGAAAAAGTAAAAGAAAATGCAATAGCAAAAGCCTGAACGACAGTGAGATGGTGAGCTTGAGCATATGTTTTAACGTGATAGCAAAAGCCTGAACGACAGTGAAATGGTGAGCTTGATCGTTAAAATTAAAAGTAAAAGATGACGATGCCTGAACGACAATGAGATGGCTAAGTCTTAACAGGATTCGGTAAAAGTAAAAGTAACAGTTTTGCACGTATTTCCACTTACTGAGTTTTCTCACCTTTTGTTTTAACTTGTGATGTAGGTGAGTTTTTGTCTGAGGAAGAAATTGCTGCAATTGAGAATCCTCCAGTGGCAAGCGAGCATACAGATGAAGATCATATTGATGATTTTGAGGGAAATGATTTAAACTAGTATGCTTTAGTTTTTCAAACGATATTTAAAGTTTATTTCAATTTGAGAATTTGAATCATTGTGTTGAATTTTTATCATTAAATAAAGTTTCATTTATTGTTTTAATTATGTGTTGGTTTCAAGAGTTCAAAGCTTCCGTATTAATAAAGTTTTCAATTAATATGTTTTAAATTTTAAATTTTCGATTTAACGCTCGATTTCAAGAATCAATTTGGGGAAAATTTTAGGATTTCAAAATTAGGGTTTTAAATTGGGGATTTCAAAATTGGGGTGTTACACAGTCTGTCACTACTACGTCCACTATGGAAGCTGAGTTCATGGCATGCTTTGAGGCCACAATTCAGGGTTTATGGCTGCGAAACTTTATTTCAGGACTTGGAATTGTTGACAGTATCGCCAAGTCGCTGAAAATTTATTGTGATAACTCCGCAGCAGTCTTCTTTTCTAAAAACGACAAGTATTCCAAAGGTGCAAAACATATTGAGTTGAAATACTTGGCCGTTAAAGAAGAAGTTCAGAAACAGAGGGTGTCAATTGAACATATAAGCACCAACCTTATGATTGCGGATCCGTTGACTAAAGGATTGCCACCTAAGACATTTACTGAACATGTCGAACGAATGGGCATTTCTGAAAGTTAACTTTATGTTTATGTTTGTGTTCTTCATGTACTTGACACTCTTGAGCTCATGTATTGATAGTTTTTGATATACACTTATGAATCCTGTTTGATTATGTTGAATGCATTCAGTAATGAAATTATGAAGTTATGATATGAACAGGATTAGTCTTTATAAAAGACGCTAATGTGGACCATTATGATATACCTACTTATAAATCATATTGAGTATATAATTGATAGTGTGATACATGGAAGGAATTGTGTCGTTATAATTGACATACGACCGCTATGATTTATATTAGTTGTATACTCAATAGTGATATTATGTTTGACCAATATAATGACGGATTTGATTTTGCTTATACGCATGATAGTATAAGTTTTACAGATTATGACATATGGGCCAAGTGGGAGAAATGTTGGTTTGGCTGCTTCCAAAACTCCAATTTAGGAAACCCAAACGTCAAAGATAGCAAACCATGTGATGTGGCCCTATTTGTCAAAATCCTATTGGTCAAAGCTAATTGATATTATTTAATTTGATGGGAATTAAATGTGATGATAAGAAGGAAGGGTCCTCTTTCTGCCCAACAACGAGGATTTTCCATCAGAACACTCACTTAAGAAATTGAGGGTCAAGAGAGAAAAAGAATCACTTTAGAGAGAAATCAAAGCTTCTTAAAATTCTACAGCATGGATTCATCAAGTATGTAAAATTTTCTGTCACTTATATTGATGAAAATTACGTTACATGCTTCTATTATATCTCTCTTGCTTATAGAATACGTGAAAATCAATGGTTCACGATTCTGGCTTTTCTCTTTGAATGAAAATAAGAGAAACTTAATGAAAATTAAAGTTAACAGGATGTTGCTGGAGACAAAAAAAAAAAAACAGCCGCTCCGCTGCAGAAACAACCGGTGAAGCTAAACCTCAAACGGCGCGCAGCAAGCCGAGAAACAGAGATAAGTCTTATCCAGACCAGAGACATAACAAAAATTCAGACGCTTCACACGAGAATCACCGAGATAAATAATCACGACCCCCACTACCAGATCAAAGCAGCAATATAACAACAAACAACCCATTCCTCCGTCGGCAGCCTCGCCGGAACCTCACTCGAATCGGTTCTCAGGGCAGCTCATGCCAAAAGAGGAGATTTTTATAATCGAAAACATTCAACTTCTTCCCAAAACATAAACTGGGATGATCCAAAATGTCAACTTTTTTCCTCCCCCGAACCTCCCCGGCTAAGCAAAGCTGAGAATCTATCCTGTCCTTCCTCCATTTCTACTGGTACGCCATTAAAATGGATACTGGTATGGAATGTCATTGCAATGTGGAGTGCAAGCAACAAAAAGCTGCAATTTTTATCTGCATCTCATTTATTACTTTTCATTTTTCTACCTTTTTTCTCTATTTTTATTTTTATTTCTCATCTGTTTCGTTGTCAATTAGTCACGTGTGATTTTTTTCAATCAAATTTGGTAAAACTATGAGTTTGAAGTTTTGCGTCTCGAAATTATTTTTTTAATTTTTGAGTTTGACCACTTTTATATTAATTAATCTTTTATATCTTGCATTTTTTCCAATTCTTTATCAACTACTATATTTAAAATTTAAATATTAATTATTTTATAATTTATCATATTAATTATATCAATTATTAAATTTTACGTCATAAATTAATAATTATAATATAATATATAAAACAAACGTAGCATTACTCATATTTAAAATATCAAAAAAAAATCATGTTAAAAGTCATATCAAATTTAAATAAAATAATGTTATGTTTATTTTTTAATTTTATCTCTTAATTATTGCACTCTGACTTTTATTCATTAGTGCAATTATTTGTAATATATCATATTAACTGCACCAATTAATAAATGTCACATCAAGAGATAAAATTGTATAAATTGTTATATTATCAAGAAATATTGTTGTAGTATTTCTATTATTCTTGAAAAGATTGATTTGGTTTGGAATTTTATTCAATCGAATTTTAGGGTCCAAAATATCCTATGATTCCATTGTAGCCAATTATAGGATAAAAACAAAGAACATTATAAATTCATAAATAATTATTTAATTAATAATAAATTAAAGTTTATTTTTATTATCTATAGTAGAAGAAATGGTAAAGTGTCATGTATTTATGGCCATGGTTGGTGACAATTGATAATATGTTAAAGTTCTTCTAGTCGTTATTAGTAAAATGGTTTTGCTATAAGAAAATTCATTAAATTTTTCATTTTTTTCTTTTTGTAAATGATGACAATATCACTCTACTCGCCTTGAATTTCTCAATTTCATGCACATATTCAATTTCACGTTCGATTTCGAAAACAAATTTCAGTTGGATTATCTTCTAGCTTGTGAAATTGAGCATAATAGCAAAGGGGTGCGAGAAATCAAGGAAATGAAAATAACCATGATACTGATACGTTAAAATAATAATTACAAAGAAAAACGTGAGATATTTGTAGAATTTTATCACACAAATGCCGTTTTGCTAATGAATCAAATTACAAGAACAATTTTGCTTAATTAATTTATTTACGAATCGGTTATCCCTTAACCCTAGCACGAGTGTTACATTACATTTTACCCTTTAAAAGGGATAGAAGACATATTACCCTTAAACTTATGGGTATAGGGCAAATAGACTCTTATATATATTTTTTTAAAGTAATTAACCCTTTGAACTTGGGGTCGTTAATACTTCAATCCTCGTCATTAGTGTTGCCGTCAAAAAAATCATGTTTTGTCTTGGGATCTTCTCTATCGAGCAAAATAATAAGTTGTTCGGAAAATCAACTTCTAGATCTTAGTATCCTTCAGAAATAGTCTCCTGCAATGATTTTTTTAAATTTATTTATCTTTAAAAACTGCAAAAATTGTTAAATCCATTCTATCGAAAATTCTTTGTTTATGAAAATCGTCCATCAAAGATTACTCGACAAAAACGTGATTTTTTTGCTGTCAACAATAATTTACTTGTTCTTGGCTCCTAGGTATCAACTATTTTACCAAAAAATAAAATCTTAAAATAGAAGAGAAATTTGGGTTGGGCAGACAAGATTTCATTGAATGCACTTTGGTGGGCATTTATTGCACCCACCAAAAGCAATCTTCTTCCATTAACATTCAACCCTCTGCACACTTTTTCTTAATTTTAATTCCTCCTGCAAAACCCTAAATTATTGTTGAATGATAGCAGAATCTTACGACCCTTTCTCATCATTGTCCTCTGTTTTGAATCATTTCTGATTATGTATGCCTTCTTTACGTTTCATTTAAACCAAGTTTCTTGATCTCTGCTCTTTCTTTCTTATTTCTAAATTAGGGTTAGGGTTTCCAACTAAGAAGATTTAAGCCCAATTATGAAACTACGATGCTTAACTATTTCCATTGCTACTGAATTGAGAAAGAGATTGAAAAAGGGTAAATTATGCATAATTCTATGGAATCTTTGGTCTAAGTGTCATATACACAAATATTTAACTAGTTTGGATACTATGTTATTAAATTCAAATAGTGTTCTTCAATAACAAGTAAGTTTAATTGGGTTTTAGTGCAACGATTTGACTTTCCTCAACTCAACTATCCAATTTTATTTTTTGGAAATTTGGTAATTTCTCTGCCAAAGACGCTCGAAGATCATGCAATTCTGAAGAGGAATTACATAAAAAGATGTGAAATTGAATGATTTATAAGCAGAGTTCTCTCGAAGTAGCATAACACAGTTTGGTGTAAAACTCTAGAATAAAATTGTGAAGACTTCAATCTAAAAATGGACAAGTTAGATAGTTAGTTGATTTGAACCCTAATTTATATGACCAAATTTAAATGGGTTAGAGTTTTACAAGAGTATGTTTGAGACAAGTTAGGTTAGTGGTAAATTATATAATATAATAACAATAATGAATAAATTGGAAGAGAAGAGGAATCAAAAAGAGATTGCCACTCTGAAGCTGTTTCAGACAAGGAGGTTGCTTCATCAACTTCGTATCTCCGTCAAATCTCCAACATATAATCTCATGTCGAAGCACAGAAATGGAAATACCCCGCAGATCTAGAGCTCTTCCACTTTTCACTCAACTATTTGACAAGCAAAAGGGTAGGGTTCTTACTTTTCCGCCATTGTTACTCTCCTTTCTCTCTCATCTTTCACTCTCATGAGCTACGTATAAATAGTTATGGGTGTTATAAGGTCTGTGTATTAATGGTGGAAGGTGGGTATTTGTAGGTTATTTATAAGGCAAAGAGGAATAATTGGATAAAGTGATGGGTCCGTTTGATTCTCGTAATCACCGTCATCGTCTTCAACACGAAGAAGAAGAAGCCATTTCAGATCTGCATTACCAAGCATCCCGGAGGCTGGCCGCGTCGTCGCCGAACGCTACCCACATCCGCCACCTGCTCCTCCGATGCGCGGAGCTTATCACTCAAGCAGACTTCTCCGCCGCTCACCGTCTCATCTCCATTTTATCCTCCTACGCCTCCCCCTGCGGCGACTCCACCGAGAGGCTGGTCCACCAGCTCTCCAAAGCCCTTTCTCACCGCCTCGCTGCCTCATCTCCGACGGTGGGCTCCGCCGCCTCTGCTTCGATGCTGATGCTGATGACAATGGGCGAGGTTGTCCCTTCTACCAATGTCGGTTATGAAAATGCTTACCCGGTTGAGTTCTCATCCCCATTCTCCGACAAGGCAATTCAGTCCTGCTATTTATCGCTAAATCAAATCACTCCATTCATAAGATTCAACCATTTAACAGCAAACCAAGCAATTTTAGAAGCAATTGGGGAAGAACAAAGAGCAATCCACATTCTGGATTTTGAAATAATGCATGGAGTTCAATGGCCCCCTCTCATGCAAGCCTTAGTCGAGCGTTCTAAATTCTACCCGCCGCCGATGTTAAGAATCACCGGCACCGGCCGCGACCTCAACTTCCTCTGCAAAACTGGCGATCGTCTCTCTATTTTCGCTCAATCTCTAGGTCTCCGGTTTCAGTTTCAACCGCTTCTCATTCTTAACGATCACGACCACAATAGTCTCATTCCTTCAGCTCTCACGCTAAACCCTAACGAAGCTTTAGCCGTCAACTGTGTTTTCTATCTTCACCGGCTTTACAAAGAAGACCTCTCCCTCCTCCTCCACAAAATCAAGTCTCTGAAACCAAAAGTATTCACGATTGCTGAAAGAGAAGCAAATCACAACCACCCCATTTTTTTACAGAGATTTGCAGAGGCTTTGGATCACTACTCCGCCATTTTCGATTCCTTAGAAGCGACACTACCGCCGAGCAGCAGCGAGAGGCTGGCAGTGGAGCAGATGTGGTTTGGGAGAGAGATAATGGACGTGGTGGCGAACGAAGGGACTAACAGAAGGCAAATCAGCCATCAAAGGTATGAATCGTGGGAGTTGATGCTTCGAAGCTCAAGCTTTTCTAATCTTCCATTGAGCCCTTTTGCACTTTCTCAGGCTAAATTACTCCTCAGACTCCATTATCCTTCTGAGGGTTATCACCTTCATGTTCACAAAGATTCCTTCTTCCTGGGTTGGCAAAATCGGCCTCTTTTCTCCGTATCTTCATGGCACTGAATATCTTACCCTAACTTGTCATTATTTAGACTTTATATATAGTCTATGATCTAGCTACTTTTAGCAGATGCTCTCATTAATAACCCCCACCTAAATTCAACGAGGGAGAAGATATAAACGTCAACCAGAGGCTGTTTCAAACAAGAAATGACATCTCAAAGCAACTCCGAAACCCGAATTAGAACCGAGGAGGAACAACGGGACATTAGATTCGATGCAAATCAACACCGTTCCCCGATCAATGACCAATATCAGCTCGAGATTTCTTGTTTTATGACCCTATTTGTGTATGCTCTTAGTTACCCATTTCTAGTAATTAGATGTACAATCGTGCGTGTTCCATTTTGAATACGTACTTTGCATGAGCCATAATTTTTTTTGTTTAATGGGGTTTGCTTTGACCCACTTTTAGTTTCTAATCTGTATTAATACCATATTTTATTGTTATGTGTACTACTTATCCCGTTTCTGCATTATTCGAAGGCACAATGTTTGTCGGTTGGAGTTGGATTCCCTTTAATTAATGTGTATTTCCTCTAAAAGTCTTAGCATCATCTCCTTCGAGACGGCTGATTGTCTATTTTCAATCAACATACTATAATATCTTCAGTTTTATACAGTAATAACTACACTTTCTAATTCTTTTTCTTCTTTTTTGGATTTGGGTGTCTCTTGATTGTGATCTCAGTCTTGAATACATGTTCTTTTTTAAGTTTAAGGTTGAATACTTTTTAAATGCTGAAGCTTTTTAAGATTATCAGATGGAAGGAACTAGAAAAATCATCAAATGGGCTTTGAAAAATGGAGTTTCGAGAAAGTATGCAAGAAATGTGGGATTTCTAGATTTTTGGTGTGTCTCTGTCTGCGTGTGTGATGGTATATACCTGTCGTGTCTTTTGGGTGGATCAGCTTTGATTACTTACCTTAATTTCTGCCTCTTGTCTCCTTGACAAGACCATCAAATTTGTCAACTAGAGTTTTTCAACCTCACCCTATCACTTTTGCCTACCATCCTTGCATTTGAAAACTCACCCTTGTTCTAGCCAGGGATTTCTCGTGTTCTGTAAATGTCGGATCGGAGAAAATCATATAATCTTCTTTTAATCTTAAAAACTAATTATTAATGTTACAGATATTCATTTGTGTAATGGTTGTGTTGTTGGTCTATAAACTAAAACCCAGAAGAGAGAAAGCTTGTCTGATCTAGAAAAATGGCTGACTCAGACAGTGTGAACGTGGAGAAGGAGAGTGGGAAGAGGTTTAGGTTTAAGTTCTGACTGAAGTACAGAAAGTGAAGTGAAAGAAGATGTTATAGAAATCACAGTTGGCTTACTGACAGTGAATATATGGTCACAAGGTGATGATGGATGGCATCAGAATAGAAGGCTCTAGGTTCAGGTTTCTAGGGTTTAGGGTTTGCGTGTCTGGAGAAAAAAACGAGTGATGAGGGTTAGGTTTTTGCACGCATGGTGTTGACAGACATCCATCAAACCATCTTTCCATCTGATTCAGACGTAACCATTTGCCCAAAACCTCTCTCTCTCTCCTCTTTCTCTCTCTATGTTTCGCTCATTTTATTTATAAATGGTTTGATTTGATGCTTCTCTCTCGCCTACACCCTCGCATGCAATTATTACAACGAATATCATATTTGTTCGACGTTCAATTGTGAAGGAAGATGGATATCCTTAATTTGTATCACTCTCAAATAGGCATTTACTTCCCATCTACCTAGTCTGTCTCTCTCTACTTTCTCTCTCTACACGTTTCCCAGTCATAAATTACACTTGCGAACATACATGGTAAATGGGTATTCATCGTTTTTAAAATGTAGTCAGGCTAAGCAATCAGCACATCGTCCCTCCAAAACCAGTTCAAACTCAGATTAAGCAAATCTGTTAAGCTGTAAAAAGGAGAAATGAAACGTTGCAGAGAGACGACCGAGGAAGACGATGAAGAACTAGCCGGCAAAAAGGAGATCTAAGAGACTGGAAGTCACTTGGAAGAGCATAAAATCCAAGGGAAAACAACTGCAAATAGACAATAGACAAGAACAGAAGCCAACAAGGAAATATATATTTTAAAAATAAAGAAATAAAAAATAAAAAATTAGTAGGAGGGGTGAGAAGGTAAACATATGGGAAGGGTTGAAAATATAAGATTAATTTTAAGAAAGTCAAAACCCACCCTTTGTGTTTAATCAAATATTTTGGAAATTTCTTATTTACACTCTAATTTTACCTCAACTGATGCTTGCTTATTATCATTTACTAATGAATAAAATTACTCGGCTAGTGCGTGTGTGTATAATATGTTACAAGTAATGTATATAAATCAATAGTCATTGATATTTAAGTGTAAAATTAAAATGTAATCATAATATTACTTCATTTTTTATTAATTTATGTAAGTTTACCACCAAGGAGGTTGAAATCATAAATTTTATATTAATAATTTTTTGCTCATTATTCGAGGTCAAACCAATAAATTTTTAGATTAAGTGCAAAAAAAAAAAAAAAATTGAATTATCTAAAAAGTGCAGAAAAAAGCTTAAAGTTTGGAAAGTGCAAAATAAAGCTTCGCGGGTGTAACACCCGGCATTTTTGCCATGTAATAGTTTTTCCCGGATCGTTTAAATGGGATTAATATTATATTAATACAATGAATATTTTGGTTAAAATGATGGAATGTTTGGGGGAAAACCAAACTAAGTGTAATCAAAACAAGCCAATTAGGTTAAAAGCTAATGGAAGGGTAAATGTGGAAGTGATTATGGTAGGTGGAAGCAAACCAATGGATGAGTGCCAAGTGGCAACTTGTTGAAGAAGATATGTCTTCTCTTCCTCCTACGTGAAGCTCACTTCTACCTCCCATTTTCTGTTTTCTCTCTTCCAGGCGATTGAAACAAAACTTCCACACTTTGTTTCTCCAGTATTTCTCCGTTTTTTTTTTCAGCAAAGGTGAGCGTCTTTTAACGCTAACAAGTTTGGACAAGTTCAAAGTGAGTTTTTACCGAAGTTTAGGGTTTCAGTTTTGGGTGAAAACTCACTGTTTTGGATGAAAACACGTTGGTGTGTTTTCTAAAGTGTTTTAAGTGTGTTTGCTGCGTTTCCTACGTGATATTAGTTAGCATTTGTAGCGTTTAAATTCTGTACATTCATGTTACAGATCCGAACTCTCCAGGGACGTTCGAGTACACTGCATTGCCGCAAACAGGTAAGTTCATAACCGTAGGTTGGCCCTTAAGACCCTACATCATGGAGGTACTAGGTATTTCAGTTCTGTCAGGTTGTTTTGGGTAGAAAGGTTATAGTTTATGTTTCTGAGTTGTCTGTATTCTTCTTCATGGTATGTTCTGTTATTTCTGTTGTCTGCCAGTTTAAGTTCAGGCACCGTTCATGCATACACGATTTTCTTTGAAAGCTCATGCAAAACTGTTTTCTGTACATTGTTTGAAATTAAACAGGATAAAATCTGACTGTCTGTAATGTACTGGTTAAGTGCGGGACGGGGACTGGCCCTCTGGTTTTATCCCTCCCTGGGTATCTGAAAATAAATTGTCCCTAGCAAGGACCCTCTGGTTTTATCCCTCCCTGGGAGACTGAAAATCTGCTGTGCCTGATAGTGCACCCTCTGTTTGCCAGTTCCCCTATAAGCCCCACTTATACCCCTCTGCCACTGAAATATAATATTCTGTTCTGTTCTGCCACTGAATTCTGAAAACTGCATGCATAGCATCTTGCATCACTGCATTTATAATATGTTCTTACTGAGTTTTAGACTCATAGGTGAACTCTCTGATGTAGGTACTGAACCCGAACATGAGGACTTTGTGCCTCAATCTGACGAGTAAATGGCTGGTGGCTCGAGCTCTCGGGGTGGTTGCTGCAGTCAGACACAGTTTTCTGTCCCGAGGTTTAAGTCTTAGTTTTTAAAGTAAAGGTCATAGTTGTAAACTCTTCTGGAAATTCTGCTGTGTTTGTTTTAAAAAAAAAAACTCTGTTAAGGCTCTGTGATTCGTTTTAAAAACCTGTAGGAAATTCTGGTGGATGTATATATATATTGTATAAGTTCTGATGGTCAAGATTTTGATCTCTGTCGACAGTTGATAGATGTCTCCTGAAATATTCTGTATTAATGTCTTGAAATGTTTTGAAAACATTCTGTAATTGCTTGAGTTCTCCCTTTTCAGGTCATGCATGGATGGTCTCGAATTTTAGAGCTATCCATGCAGTTTGTTTTCTTGAAATCTGTCATTTGTAATGAAGGTCTGAAACCTGTATGCCTTCTGTTGTGCTCGAGAACCATGTTTTGATGTGGTTTGAGAATTCGAGACGTTTAAGCCTTCTGTTTTTATGCCCTCTGTCTGTATGCTTTCCTGTCAAAAGTTGTAAATTCTGTCTTTAAAACTATGTCTTCTGATTACATCTACCGGTAGGAATTTTGCCTGCATCTACCGCCAAACAGTGTTTCTGCCTTAGGTTTTCATCTTCCGATTTAAATTGCTATCTTCATCTTCCGATGACGTCAGAACATCTTCCGGCTGACGTCATCACCTTCTGCCGATTACGTTCACTACCTGTATCTGCCGATGACGTCATCACATCTTCCGATGACGTCATCGCACATCCCGATTTCACCTGCCTGCCTTCATCTTCCGATGACGTCAGAACATCTTCCGACTGACGTCATACGATGATTTCTGCCTATATCTTCCGCTCAGTTTTACTCGTCTTCAGTTTCTTTTCTTCTGACGATTACGTTTAATGTTTGTATCTTCCAGTTGACGTCATCCATCTTCCGGCTGACGTCATCTCCTCTTCCGGCTGACGTCACCCACTGTTTACTTCTTCCGATTTCAGAGCATCATTTTGGTTTAATTTCATCTACAGTCCAATAGTATTCTGCCTCTTTGAAAAACTAAGTCTTCCGCCAAATTTCTGCCTATGCCTTCCGACTTCATTCCCTATTTTCTGCTGCTATTTATACTCTGTTACTCACTGTAGTTTCTTCTCCTGTGTAAAGTTATGCTCTTTTAGGGTTTGCATTGACAGTGCATGTTTTCTGTCATTCGGTTCTGTTTTCTGTTAAAGTTTTAAAAGTTCAGTTGGCTTTCATAAGTTGTTCCAGTAACGCTGTCTGTTCTGTTTATGTTAAAAAAAAAAAAAAATAGTAGTCACCGTTTTCTGCAAATGACCCAGAGTGACGGCTTGGTTCTCGGGTTCCGATCGGGATCCGGTTCCGGGCTGTCACAGCGGGTGATCGCTGACCCTCCGCATAGGGTGCAGCGGGTACCCGCCTTAAGCGGGGGGTCACGCGGGTAACCGCTGACCTTCCGCATCTGCATTTAGGTGACACTAAAATTAATTTTAAAAAAAATAATAAACGATATGCAATTTACTTGCAATTTTTAACACGTGTTCTCCATATTATGAAACGATAATCTGAAAATTTTCGTGATTTTCTAACACTTGTACGATTTATTGTAATTTTATTTAATTACTTTATAAAATAATTATAATAAATTATGCAAGTGTTAGAAAATCACAAAAATTTTTAGATTATTTTCTCATGTTAAAGAAAACATGTAGTGAAAATTTCAAGTAAAATAAATATCGTTTGGTATATTTCTTAAAATTAATCTTTGTTTCTTATTTACTTTATATATTAATTTTACAAAACTATCAAACGATATTAAGTTTACTTGAAATTTTCACTACATGTTTTCTTTAACATGAGAAAATAATCGAAAAATTTTTGTGATTTTCTAACACTTGCATGATTTATTATAATTATTTTATAAAATAATTAAATAAAATTACAATAAATCGTACAAGTGTTAGAAAATCACGAAAATTTTCAAATTATCTTTTCATAATATGGAGAACATGTGATAAAAATTACAAGTAAATTGCATATCGTTGATATTTTTTTAAAAAACTAATTTTAATGCCAACTAAATGCGGATGCAGAGGGTCAGTAGTTACCCGCGTTAGGCATGTACCCGCTCAATGGGGCGGGTACCCGCTGCACCCTCTGCGGAGGATCAGCGGTCACCCGCGAAGCTTTATTTTGCACTTTCCAAACTTTAAGTTTTTTCTGCACTTTTTAGATAGTTCAGCCTTTTTTTTGCACTTAATCCTAAATTTTTTTAAGTTATGGCGAGTGGGAAATTCAAGATACTATCGAGTAGATTGGAATTTTTCCTCAAGAATGTGGTAGAAGATTTTTTTTGTATAGGTGAATTTCCGACGATTAAATTTAAGATTTCATTTAAATATATAATGTAATATTGTATATTGTATATTTTATATATTAAATAAATAAATAATTTAATTTCATTAATTTTTTTAATCATCCTCTTAATTTCGGCCTAACATAGGGATAGCGATTCCGCTAGGAATTTTCAACCCGATATGTAAACGTACATTTTTCACTATTCCAATAAAATTTGTTTTCTCTTCTTTAAGAAACCGAAAACCCTTCCTTTTCTTCTTCAAATCTTTTGGGCCAATACTATTTTACTTTAATTTGAAGTGTACTAATCATCATTCACTAATTAATGAAATTATTATCCAAATGTGTGTATTAGTGTGCGTATATACGTATATATATACAATGACAATAGATTTCAATCAATAAATGATACTTTAACTCCAGTATTGGAGTATAAAACTGACCTTAAATGTAAATATAAGGTTACTTACTCTTTATTTATTATGTCTACCACTAATCAAACAATATTATTTTGATCAGACATTGAGTGACAGTGACCAAGTAGTACCATACCAACTGCCACAAACCAAAAAAACATGTATATTTTATCATGTTTTATAAATTTGTGGAGAACCAATCAGAGTGAAGAGACTGCTGAAGTGATGGCTTTTCCCATTATTCCCCATTTGCACACTTTCTAAGACCCTCCCCCATATTGGGTAGGTTTAGATTTCTCTACTAAGCCTACCATAAATCCTAAACTAGTCCAACTTAAACCATGATTTATCAAATACCTCCAATGTTGGTCTCATCATCAGAGTCTAATGAGCTTGTCAAGGGAATAAATAGAAGCATAATATAATAAATGACCTATTTACTCTCACCACCCAATTTTTTTTACCTGTATCAGCTCCATCAGCCTGGCCCAGCATCCAACTTCATAGGAATTTGTCTTGTGGGTCAATTATTGACCCAATGCAATTTGGAATCTGCTCTGATCATCATAAGGGGAACTCTTTCTGAAGTGCATCGAGATTGCGAGAATCGCAAGCTTTAAACATGTCATTCCTCGAGGCACAACTGGATCGAGTAAACGGATTAACAAGCGGTGTTCTATTGAGTGATTGTTTTGCATAAATCATAGTCAATAAAAGGGTTTTGTTTTTAGTAGATATTGTTACCTCAATGAAAGTCTTAGATATTGCCACGCATTATCTGCCTTGGGGTTCATACATAGAGCCCGGACATAATATCGAACTGATTCCTCGTACAAGCCCTTCGTGAAACAAGAGAAGAAACAATTATATGCGATGACAATTTTCCAAGGGGAATGTCATTTTAGTAAATTAATTTGAATTAGTAGATGTATATTGGAGTTGGGTATCCAATAATTTTGCTTTTCAGTAACACTAATGTTTATTAATGTACAGCCAAAGAAGCGATTCCATTTTCATGTCATGCAGACAAGGAAAGTAAAAATGGTGAAGTTGAGGAAAAAACCTGGTTGGCGTAACTGATGCCCATGTTGGCCCATGCACGTACGTAATTAGGTTTCAAATCTAATGCCTGAAAATGAGAGAGAGAGAGAGCAAATTAATATTCGAGGATATTTCAAATAAAATTCAAACACCTCAGAAGAAAAACATCACCATACTAACGATATCTTATACTTTTAAAGATATCAATTGAATAATTCATACACATGTGCACGCAGCAAGCCCAACAAATTTATGAGCAATTAAGCAACCTTAAAGGAAGCAAAATTTTGATGAATGCAACTAAAGGTGTACATTCAAGAGTCAGTCCTAGATGAAAAGAAATAATATTTTTCTCTAGTAAATAGTTTTTCAGCGAAATAGTATCTTTCAACTAAGATTTTTAAGAAAAATTTCTGAATTACCTTTTGATAGGCCGATAATGCATCAGCACTCTGAATACTGTTCGCTTTAGTTGCACCTAACTTGTTCCAAAGAGAGTAATCCTGTGGCCTTAATTTCAAAGCTGTCTGGAAAGACGAAACGGCTTTGTCATATTCTCTCGCCAAATTGTAAAGAACACCAAGTATTACGTGCACATCGGCATCATCAGGCATCATTCTAGCCGCTTCATTAAATACTCTAGCAATCTGCACATCCAATAATTTCAAGAATTTAAGAGAAGATTAAACCAAGAAACTAAGTGTCTAAAATACCAGTAGTCCATCCTAATAATTATCAACGGAGATAACAGAGTTTCAATCATATGGATAGTTGGAAGTCTAGATCTTGTATTTTGGGGTAAATTTCTTAATGTTTTGTAATCCGGAATACAAACTTATTAGACAATTCAATGTTATTAAAATATGAAATCATTTTGGCTATTTTATGATCTTACCGAGGCATCTACAAATATTTTCATCAACTTCTATTATGAACAGTTCGTCAGCTGATTAGTCTGGTCCTCGACTTCCAATAATTTATTTCTTATATTCACGCCAATCCAAGTATAAAAAAACATTTCCATAGGTATCTCTCAAATATTAGATAATGAGATGGCCATATTCCCATTGCACAAACAAGCTTCATAAAGACAGATGAATGCAGTTTGTAACTAACACATGAGAGAAAATATGAATGGCAATCATCATATTGGAGGGAGAGAAATGTGAAATCCTAAATCATGCTCACTCAGCTTATGTGAAAAATGCTCCTGTGCAGGAGAGTATTTCGAAATGACAAAAAGCAAATTGCTTTACATTGGGGCAAACATGAAATGCTTTATAAAAAACCGTTAAAACACTTAACAAAAACTTAGACGTTTGTAATATTATGTCTCCTTCCACTGAATCGTGAAAATGACAGGCTTTTCTCACATTCTCAAAGTACTAAATTTGGCCATTAACTTGGGAATAATCTACATTTCCAAGAAAAAGAATTCCATGGCATTTTCATTTGTGATGACGATTATCAAAATTGAAAAAATAAAAGCACTGAGTCCACAAAGCATGATACTTACATCATTATAATACAAAGTATTTTCAAGATCAGGATTGGCAAGAATTCCCAGCTTTGGGTGATGACGCAGCCACCCATATAAATATTTCAAAGCAGCACCCTGTTCTAATTCTGCAGATTCAAAGAGAAAAGTACTAGTTTAAGTTTAAGGAGTATTTTCCTACAGCATCCAATATTATTTGTTTTATTCATCACAAGAAACACAGTTGTCTTCGAGTAAGTTATTCACATTTATACCAAAGCTTGTGGAATTTATTCGAACCCTATTTCAATGCTTCCAAAAAGCAAAATCAAAATCAATCTGTGGTTTACCACAAGCAATTTATTGCTAGCATTTAAGGTGGTTCCCATTTACTACATGTACTATTTACCAAATAATACATCTATTATACTGCGACAAAAGAGATGTTTCATACAGAACACAAAAAGGGAAATTATACAGTTCAATAAAAATGGTGTCGAGTAACAAATATTTCATGCTGCAATGAGAAAGAACCCACTAACCATTTGTATGACTCACACCCAGAGCAAGAAGCACCTCCAAATTTGTTGGATCCACCTCCTGAGCACGCATCATCGCTGCAATAGCCTGTGAGGATATAAAAGCAATTCAAAAGTATTAAGACATAGTAACATCATATTTTGAAACATCCAAAACCAACAATGTACGTGAAGCATATCCAATCAAACCAGAGTCATAACATAATAGTATATGTCCTTAGGTGGTCTTCACTAATGGAACCCAATCCAATACAGCAGAGCACTATGCTTTAGTTATTAAAAAAGACGATCAGTTAACGTTAAATATTTTAAACCTGTTGGTCATCGTCATTCTCAGCATGTGTGACTCCAAGCAGCCTCCAACCTTCAACATTTTCAGGGTTTTTCAAAACTTCAGCTTCCAAAGCAAGTACTGCCTCACTCAAAAGGCCCCTGTGGAACAGTTCCTGGCCTTCTTTTAATGGGTCAGGGTGTCCAACATAAGGATTCATATCTGAGAAAACATAGATTCCCTTTGACGCATCTTGCTTGGAAGGTATTTGGCCATTTAGAAACCTTAAGTCAAACAACGATTATTAAATGTTATAATCAAATGCTCTAAAATTTTTTTTGCCAAAAAAGAGCAAATTTATTGGCGGTGAAATTATCGAATCAAAAACTAGAAATGGATAAACAGGAATCATTTGGTGATGGACAAAATAGGAAATCGATCCATTGATCAGAACAACAGTTGATCTTGGCCAAACATTTAGCAAACTATGAAAGGTTACTGTATTTCTTTAATTCTTCCGAAAGGAAAAAAAATAGTCTACTGAAGAGTTTCAAACTTCTACTGGACTTACTCATCATATGAATCAGCCCAATTATCATTGGAGTTTTCTCCTAAAGCACCTTCACCAACTTTCTGCCCAAATTCTTCGACCCAATCATCAACATTCAACTTAGAAAACTCATTGACCCACTGATCATCTGGACCACGTTGCTCCTCTTTGGCAAACTCATTGACCCATTGATTAGATTGAGTAGAAACCTAAAACAACATAACAGTTGGACAATGGAAGTTCAATAAATTAGCGAAACTATGGTTTTTAATTATAATCATGTGAATACCAAGGTAGACAATAGTAGAGTGTAAGTCAATATCATTCGAGTACTAGTGCCAGACCATATGTTTGCTTGTTCTAAAAAATCAAACAGTATAACCCACAAGTATGAATAAAAAAAATGAGTACCCTTTTCAGCATCGATGCGTTTCACAATCAAAAACATATTTTTGTTGCAAAAAAAAAAGTTTCCCGGTGAACCTAAAATAAATGATATAGTTATAAGTCACAACACATTCACCACAAATTGGGCGTATAGACATAGATGTGTGCACATAGATGATAGGGATCAATTATACTGATTTCTCATGAAGGAAACTAACAATCATGACACCACATACAGCCATCAAAAGCTAAAAATATGCAAGTAGATTCTGTCCAGAAGTTTACATATTCAACAAGAAAAATAATGTAAGATATACTGATCATCAACATAGATAATTACTTACAAATTCATCAGTCCAGGTAGAGCCCCCACGATACTGTTGTTGGTACTCAGACGCCCAGTTATCTGATGTTGGTAATGAAGTCTGCTTAACTTGATTGTCATCAATAATAAGCTCCCCTTGACTCATCTTTGATAAGAACTGAAGAAACTGGGAGTTCTGCATGTTCAGAAAATAAGATATATTTGTCTTAAAATAAAACAGAAAAATGAAATTAAAAAAAAAAAAAACGATGTATGTAAGAGTAATGGGCCATTGCGATAAACATGCTATCTTAATCACCATAACAGCAGGGAGGGTTACAATTACACAATCTAACCCTACCTTGGTGACTCCAACAGTATATCTCATTACTATTTGACAACTACCTCAATCAGATTCCTTATGTTTTGAAACCATCTCATACCAATCCAAAAACTCTTTCATCCATCCATTAGAGAGGAAAATCAAGGAAAATATAAATCATGCACATTCTAACAGAACATAATTCAAGTAGAGTTTATTAACAGACTTGTTTCCATTGGTCTGGAAAAACTGAAAATAAATTTCTCCAACCCACTTTAAAAACATTATTATCTTATCCAAGAATTAAATCTGCCGATGTTCAATATTTGGAACTACTGAATCAAAGAACATCTTCGACCTGCAACTAATGAATTTTGATCATAAATATATGCTTTGCACACATTGTAGCACCATCCTTATATCTATTAATTTATAAAATGGTATTTCTTTGAATAATATGAATTATTATTTAGCAAAACATTGGGAGAAGCATATAACATATGCAAATAACAACTAAAAATGATGTAATTTCCTATCAAGCAATAAGATTACCATCTTGCAAATGGTAATAATTTTACAGGTCATTCCATAAAAAAAAACAAAATTTATTTATTGAATGTTAAAAAGAAGAAAAGATCCCCCTGCACCAAAAACATCATTCAAAGCATTGTACTTTTTTAAATCAACTCTTTGTGTGAAAAGTCAATAGAACAACACAAAATAAATTTTTAATTCTTCAAAAATGAATTGACCTTTTAAGAAAGGTCTAAAAATAAAGAACCGTGATTCTCACATCAAAACAACCTAAGTACTTAAAGATCAAAGTTTGGTTGGTTTGAGCGCCTGAAGAATAACTGTTCACGTGCTTAATATACTAACCCAATACATGTCTACAAAATCTCAGTTAGATAGTGAATATCTAAAAGAGATGATGCACGTTACATAATGAGAATAACCATAAACCTGAAATTTCGGGTCTTCATTTTGAGCTAATGTATTGGCAAGTAGACGAGTTTGCTCCATTGCAGCTATGTTGGCAATATTCGCATCTTTCATTTGACCCATAGAGGCCAGTTGAAACTGCTCCTGTGAAACAAATATGAGGGAGAACACAAAATTTATCATAAAAGATATAAACAAAATGTTTTATATTTCTTTTAATGCTATCTCCATCAAAACTGATGGTGAAAAAATTAATCTAATACAGGCATTGAAGCTGAATTAGAATAAACTAATTAAATGTAGGTTTGAATAAAATCTTTTTTCCCCTTTTCCTTTCGTTCTCCCAGTCTTATTTAGGACTTCAATTGTTCTATTTCAGTTGGTCTGGAGTGATGAAATTGGTAAACAATAATTGAATATGTGTGATAGAAAATATTGTTAGCACTAAAGTTACAGATGCAAATTTCTTACCTGCTCAAATTCAGAGGCCCATCCACCAGCACCATGTTGTTGTTCAAACGAGTGCGCCCAAGCCTCAGGTTCTCCATATTGTAACCTCTGCTGCCCATATTTAGCAACCCATCCATCTGCAGATTGACCAATGGGTTTCCTGATACTTTGGGACTCATTCCAGTAGTCCTCTAGCTCTCGGAATCTTCCAGGCATAAATCCCTTTGCCAGTGCATCATTGTCAATATCTAGAGAAGCTAACAGTGCATTTACCTGGAGGAAAAGGTATCCAAGTGCAGAAAGTCCAGATTAGATGACTTTGGAAGCACTACCGAAGTTAAAGAAAGAGGACCAATTAAAAGCAAATGAAATATAATTCATGATAAAGATAATGGCATTGTGGGCAGATAAATCAAATTGGCTACACAATGATGTTTGGATATTACTGTTGATAGGAAACAATGACATTTAAAAAGAAGAAGAAGAAGAAGAAGAAGAAAGCTTGGAGTGTTTAAATCTGTTATTTTGGGAGTGAAAAATTACGAGTCAAATTTGGCCACATGGATTTAATGATCTTTGGTAGACATACCCAATAGTTACATTAAATATATGTTACTCAGTCCAGTTCAAGAGATTTCCTTAAAGAACAGGGATCAGGAAAATTAAAAACTCTATTTTTGTAATCTCCAAAATTTTTTGTAACAGTAATTAACTGTAACACGAGACCTGAGATTTTATAAAATCTTCACTTTTATCGGCAAAAATGTGCCTCGCCATTATGCTGCTACGGTCACGAATACATTGTTTATCACCTTGAGATAATCCTAATACTGGAAGTGCAGTCGGATGAAAAGGAATCCCACCACGACTAGTTCCGACAAATGAGTGCAAAAAGTTTGACAATACTCTTTGTGGTGGACCTGCAACACAGTAAGAATGATAGTGAAATACTTCTAGATGTTATTCAATCCTATGTGAAATTCAAGTGGTTAAGAGAACTGCCAACTGATTCATAGCTTTCTGGACACTTGTATATTTCATAGGTCTAAAGCAAGATAAGTGCTTGATGGGAAAAAAATCAAGAACAAAATGCAGTCAGGTTTGTGAGGCTTGATGGGGATCCTATAAGTGCTACTAAGTCGATAGTAACAACTTGATAGAAATATAAAGATTGAGACTCCATGGATTTCAGGGTCATGATTGGAAATCAAATGTTGTGAAAGCATGGTGCGTCTGTTTATATTACATGATAAGATAACTACTAAAAGAATTCTAAAAATACCATCAAAAGTTGGTTGAATCTGGGAACCAGATCCCCGACCATAAACTCCATGAAACTCAGAGACAGCGGGTTGAGGAGCCTGAGGATGCTGTATCTCATCCCACGCATCAGCCAGACTGCTCGCATTGCCAGAAGAGCGAAATCCATTAAAGAACTCTGAAGCCTGAGATCAATGAACAAGTATGATGGAAGAGTCTAAATATATAGCTAATAAGTAAATTTAGCAGAAAAACCCAGCAGATGGTATAAAACAGAAGAAGAAGCGAAACAAAACCTGAGCATGAGGCTGCAGAAAAGGCTGATCAAACTCAGAACCTGGAAGGTCGAATTGCTCCGGGACAAATTGCCTATCAGAAGTAGATGTCAATGTAGGAATCTCCTTTAACCTTTCCTGCTCATAAGCAAAACAAATTCATCACGCATATCAAAGGAGTTAACAGGCATCCAAACGACGCAAACATGGCTCATTAGGAGAAATTGACAGAACGACAACAAAAAAAAAAAAAAAAAAGGCAAGCGTAGATAGAAATTAAATGACACAATGTGACAATGATAAGGAGAGAACAAATTGTTATCGGATGAAGAAGAACCTGAGACTTGGAAGAGGAGCCAATAAGAACGTTAGCAAGAGCACCAAGAGGATTCGAAGACGAAGAAGAGCCAGGAACGGCACAAACGGCACCGCCTGCAACCAAATCGCGCATCGCCATATCCTCCGGCAACAAGGTGAAGCTCCTCACAAAGTCCAAATCTATTTTATTTGTTCATCATTTAATCCTTATCCGCAAGCTTTTGCCGATCTCTAGTCTGATGAGTGATGAGTCTCCAAACACAATTCGAGGCACACAGCAGAGCACCTAATGGGAAAACTACCGCCATATGCAATAATAAATACACAAAAATCGAAGAAGACGACGAATCGTAGGTCTGGCTGGACCGGCTTTTAGAAAATTTTTAAAAAGACCGACGACTCCCTGAAGAATGAAGATCTTTTCCACAGAAAATCAATTCAATCAATTAATGAGCCAATAACAGATACGATCTCTCGTTTGTTTCCTAATTTGGCTCCCGGCTATCTGGATCCCTGGCAGTTCCTGTTTGTCCACCAAGAACAAAATTCCAGAGTTGAACCTACGGTTTTAGGGTGAATCGTATTCGTTGGCTATGGATTGAGTTTTCAATTTCCTGAAATGGTTTAACAGAAGGGGGAAAGGTGAATGGGGTTGCTCTGGTTTTCAGATTGATCCAGTGAATCTCCTGGAGAGAGACAGGCTTCGGTCTGAGCTGCGGAGCGAATAAAGAAAGCGCATTTGTGGGAGGCGACGATAGCTCGGCCGCCAATGGAGAAAATACGAACTCTTGTGTTAGAGGATGAAGAGCAGGTCGATAAACAGAATGAAAAGGAAGAAGACGATGTCTCCTACCGCAACTTTCCCTAGGTATCAGAGCTCAGGAAATGGTATCCTCAAGCAGCAACGTTCTTCCCACTGATAATCTGAACCCTACTCAATCTCTTCCAACTTTTCCATCGATGAATCAAGCTCTTACTGTGAAGCTTGATTCCCACAACTATCTGGTATGGAAAAACCAGCTCCTGACCGTGGTAATTGCAAATGGTTTAGACTCGTTTCTGGATGGATCTAATATTGCTCCTCCTCCACTTCTAGAAAATTCCCTTCCGAATCCAGATTTTAACGTTTGGCAACGCTATAATCTCCTGCTCATGAGCTGGATACATGATTCTCTTTCTGATTCCCTTCTTTCTCAAATCGTCTCCTATACTACTGCATCAGTATATGGACTGATCTTGAAAAAACATTTTCAGACTGTTCTCTTGCTAGAATCATAGAGCTTCGAAGCCAACTTCGTACTCTGTCTAAGGATGGTATTTCTGCTAGTCTGTATGTCCAGAAGTTTACAACAATCTGCAATCACCTTGCCGCCATTGGTGAAAGGGTAAGTCATAAGGATCAACTTGTTTATTTACTGGATGGTCTTGGAAGTGAGTATAATTCATTTTTTGCGGCTATTACGAGTAGACCTGATGAACCCTCCGTCGAAGAGGTGCAGAGTTTGTTATTAAATTTTGAGTTTCGATTGGAACGTCAGAATACAGTTTCACCGATGGTTCTTCCTCAAGCCAATGTTTATTCTGTTCGGCCGCTTCTCATTCGTCTTTCTCACCGTCTCGGCCGCAGTACCTGGCACCTCCGTTTTCTTCTCAACCAGGCGTTCTTGGGCGACCTTCTGGACAACAGTTTTCTCATAAATCGGCCAGAAATGGCAACTTCAAACCACGCTGTCAAATCTGTTTTAGAATCGGGCACACAGCTTCTGTTTGCTACTACCGTACTAACACATCATACAAACCTTCTTCTGGACAACAGTTTTCTCCACTCTTGGATTGAAGATTGGGTGATTATTCATCTCCCGCTTCCATTTCTCACAGTGGCTTCGCGCGCGGGGAAGATGACCAAATTACAACTTGACCCCTAGATAAATAAATAAAATTAGATAATTATGTCTAATTTAAATTTAAATTTAAATTTTGATTTTGATTAATGAAATTCTAATGCATTTACTTTTGATTTGTTTATTTAAGACATTAATAATTAATTAAAAAAGACAATTTAAACTTCAATCATTTATAAATTAACTCTTAAACTAAAAATTTTTACCTTTCAACTGTCAATATTGAAAAAATTCCCGTCAATTTATTGTTTAAATTTAGCAAGTGTAAATTATGTTTTTCATGTAATTTAACTAGAATTCTAACTCCTTCAAAGTCTATTAATCATTAAATAAATATGAAATTGAGGGAAATAAAATCGATAAAGTTTGAAATCATATTAGAAAATGACGTAAGAGTTAAAAATTAAGTTTAAAACCTGACCGAATGAAATCAAAATATACGTGTATTAAATTTTAATGAATAAATTAACAATAGAGTTCAAATTGCCGACAATGGAAACAATGAAGTTCATTAGGTGTACTCGATAAGCTATAAATGACATCAAATGGTATGATTTAAATTGAAAGTGGGCGTGGTCCGGGCCTGTTCGATTTGGGACCATAACTGAGACAGGATTGCCAGTTTCAGTTTCGATTTTTCAGTCCCAAAATCAGGACAACAGGAACTTGGACCGAACCGGGGGGCAGGTTACGACCGTGTATTAATTTTTTTTCTTGAATTAAAAAAAATTGATTTATACGAAAAATCAAAAATAACTAAAAAACTTCATTGTGGATTGGGTCGGGCCATGGGTAAGGTAATGGTTATCGTATTAGTTGGGTTTGGGTTTGGTTAACCCAAAAACTTATGGATTAAGAACCGATTTGTTTATTCGTCAGTTCTTCGAGATTTTTGCATCCAAGACTATGTACCTGAACGTGGACCACGAGTTGTGCCATGTGTAGAACGGCCTGAACCGATCGGTCCGGTCCTGCAGGTCTGGGTTTTTTTTGCGTACCCCTAGTTTAACTTGAAATTTATTTGTATTTATTTAATTTTTATGTCAATATTTATTTGAGGCGGTTAAAACTGAATTGTACGTTTCTGTTGTCGTACTTCTGACAGTGCGGTCAAGCCGAGTGCAGTGATCATGGAATGGAAGCCGACTAGAAGAAAAAGCGAAGAAGGAAATAACTGAAAGCTGAAGAATTCTCAACCAACAATGGCGGAATCGTCTTCTTCGACGAGTAGCGGACTGACGTTTAAGCTTCATCCGCTTGTGATACTAAACATATCCGATCACTTCACGAGGCTTAATTCACAAATGAACCTGAGCATGAGCACAGCCACGAAAGGAGCCTCCATTGTTGTCTCTTCCTCTTCGCCGGTTCAAGCCAGGGTTTATGGCTGCATCATCGGAGTTCAGAACGGCCGGACAATCGAGATTTTCAATAGCTTCGAGCTTCACTGCGACTACGATTCGTCGTCCCATTTGCTCCATCGTTCTTTCCTTCTCAAGCAGCAAGAGCTCTGTTCAGTTTCTCTCCCTCTGACCTAATTTCTGGTTTCTTACTCGTCGTAAATCACTGCAATATCCTCCTTCATTTCATAATTCTCGTCTATCTGTGCAGACAAGAAGGTTTTTCCTGATTTCTACATCTTAGGTTGGTACTCAACAGGCAGTGATATCGAAGAGTCTGACATATTTCTGCATAGAAGTGTAAGGTTCAGTGAATACTACATTCGCGTTTTCTATAATCCCTTCATTTCTATTTTGTGTACTAATAA
This sequence comes from Begonia masoniana, assembly GCA_022432975.1. Classification (NCBI taxonomy): domain Eukaryota; kingdom Viridiplantae; phylum Streptophyta; class Magnoliopsida; order Cucurbitales; family Begoniaceae; genus Begonia; species Begonia masoniana. The sequence goes on along the minus strand of CM039514.1, from coordinate 44,649,123 downwards.
CGCGTCTCTTTCTATCATATATTCCACAATAACTTGTTTTTGTTGTTCCACGATAACTTGTTCTATTTAAATCTCTGAAAACTCAAGATATGGCTCAGGAGCAGAAGAAAATTGTTCTTAAGAACAAATTCACTTTTCTGCCTGAAAATCTAACTGTAGTGTATGTTCTGTTTGGCAGCTGATGGACATAAACGCAAACCCTGTTTATCTCCTTCTCAACCCTTCAATAAATCATGCTAACAGGGATCTCCCAATAACCATCTTCGAGAGCGGTACGTATCAACGTTTTATGCTTGGAATCCATACGAAAAAAATTCGGGTAGTAGTTATGTGTTTCCTCGTCCACTGGAAGACAACTTATGTCCTCATTAAAATGCGTTTCTGATTGCCGTTATAAATACATTTTCGATTGAGTATGCAAATGGCTGATCTGTTGTCTGAAATCTTTGGTTTTCTACCAAGTTTTTGCTCTTCTTACTTGTAAGCGGAATTACTTTTTAAAACAGAGATGCAAATAATTGATGGTAATCGGCAGCTGGTTTTTGTTCGTTCAAGCTATACTGTGGAGGTTAGACCTATTCATTAGCAAGCTTCTTAGTTACTATATCAACCATTATTGATAAGTTGAATTTCTCCTTTCCTCTTGTGCTATAAAGCCAGTAGTAGCAGAGAGAATATCAGTAAATTATATTGCAGAGCAACGATCATCTGGTGGAAGTTCTGCTGCAACTCAATGTGAATACTTCTGCTTCTGATCTGTTCTTATAATATCACAGTTTACTTTGTTTTTATCTTAAATTACATTTTTTGTTGTGAGAACAGTAGCCGATCAACTTAAAAGTATGCACACTGCCATTAAGATGCTCAATAGCAGACTGCGACTGCTTCATTCCCATTTTCTTCAAATGCAGAAAGGTCTCTCTCTCCCCCTTCCGGTAAAATGAGTTTTTTTTCTTCTAAATGTACACAGAAAAGAAAAAAAAGAGTTGTCATAACCAACATGCTGGAAAACCAGTGCAATTTGAAATTTTTAAAAGATGATCCATGACGGAGCTTGATAAGATAAAAGAAAGCTATATGAACTGCTTGATCATTACTTCGATATCCAGGGAACGAGCACAGTTACGGCATTAGGACAAAATGTGGTATTTTATAGTAAACACCACCAATCTCAACGCATTCATCTACTTCTCAAGATATTCTTTAAGATCTCTAATTTTAACAATGACGTTGAATATTTCATAATCCACCTCAGTCTTCACAGAAGTCGTTCTATTTTCTGTCATTATGCGAAAGTTGGAAGGAGTTGACCAGTATTGCCAAAATGCAGGCAACTTTCCCTGGGATGATTCACTGCTAAGACAGGTATTATGTATTTTGAGAGCACTACCAGGTATTGAATCTGGAAGATTTAAGGATGATGATATGTTGAAGGTGAGTAATGTCTCGTTTTTTCAAATCTACCACATTACCGAATTCTTAATATGGTTGGATGGCAACAAGTTTGAACTATGACTGGTCTTTCTTTTAATTTTTTCTGCCTTCTTCCTCTAGGAATACAATGACACATTGTTGATTGCATATCTAGCAATCTGCACTGATTGTTTAAGGTATGATATCTTAGTCCAAGTATTTCTAGTGTCATTTAGAGTGGAATCATGCGAGTTTGCTTGAGAGAGATCATGTTTATGTTGGGTAGCTAAATGTTCAGAACTACTAATTTTATAGAATTAGACCTTTCTAAAGTAATATGATTTGATTTACTGTTTGTTTTCTAATTTGCTTTGTCTACTTTCCCATTTCCCAGCACCATGAACAAGGTAGCCGGCAAATTAAACCGCATGGATGCATGCACCGACTCGATTACCTTGCACCTAGAAGACTTTTTCAGGGATAATCCACTGATCAATTTCAGATCAAAGAAAGCTAGCATATTGAAATCGTAGAATGTTAATTTTTTTACTTTTCAGTGGCAAACTTTCTAAACTTTTGGGCTTGTTTCAGTGATGGCTCCGTTTGCAGCATAATTTTTCATGACACTTTGCCCTGAAGATTGTGAAAACACTCTAAAAGCTCGTTGATGACATAACTTTTGATGTTCAGGTATTATCCTTTTGCATAAAATGCATTTCAACTTGTTTATCTCGATCTCATGTTCTGATTACATGATAAATAATCAAAAAATATAATCCAATCAATTCCAAAATTCAATTTATTTTCAACATGGGAAGTACACTAAAACAACAAATTCTAGCTTATGGGAAACAACAATGTTGGCCTAATACAACCTTATTGAACTCGAATGATCCTAAATTCCCTAATCGAAAGGACTTGACGACGATACAAAAATACAATAATAACTCATTGGCCTAACATCGCCTTATTTGCACACGATGCTCCATAGGTCCAAAATCAAACGGACAGTTCGCATTTGGAAACGATAACACCATCACTATCCGCATACAACCACTCCCCCTCGTGAACCAAAGTGCCCCCAATTTCGATAGGGACGTGCTTTTGGCCAAGGCCCTTCTTGATTGACTTCGTAGGATTAGATCCCAAAGCTCTCACCCCAATCGCACATCCATTTATCTCGTCGACATCTCGAACACATCCACTGACTACAATCCCAGACCACCCATTGTTTTGAGCCAATTGTCCGATATTTCCCCCCACCAAAGCACATCTCCTGCTTCCCCCACCGTCGATCACTAGAACACTTCCTTCGCCTTTCGTTTCAAGTATCTCTCTCACAAGAACATTGTCTTCGAACACCTTGAGGGTGACGATCTGGCCTGAAAATGCTCGAGAACTGCCGTAAATCTGGAAGATCGGTTGCAGGACTCGCAGCTCCCCACTCGATAGAAGTGCAGCGTTTGAATCACAAAGATCTGAAGTTGCTGGACCAGCCATTTGATCTACAATTGCAAAGAATCACGTCATAATACATAAAATTGCCTTTCTGGGATGACCCAATACAAAAGAGTCTCAACTCCAGAAAATGGTAAAATTCCAATTAGCAAACTGAAAATCTGCTTTACAAATACAAAAGCACAAGACCAGTAGAACTAGAGTAAGCTGGTAAGGAACTAGATTGTCTGACATAGCCGAGCATTTTGAGTATGTATTCTTCTGGATTTGATAGTTATAATTGCTAACAATGGCCATCATCTAAGCAAATCTACTAAGATTAACACTCAAGAACAAAACTGCAGAAGTCAGCTCGAGCTTCTCACCCCAATCTTCCACTTCAAACCAAACTAATGAGTATAGGCTAAGAATACTTAATCCCCACCCCATTTCAACGGCGGAGGTAGAAGATGAGAATTTGAAAATCTAAAATACCCCAACAACAAAGATCTAATTTGAAGCTTACCCAGTTGAAGATCAGACAATTTTCTAGTTACTATTGAACTGAATCTTTAAAATACAGTCCGTTACTGTCTTTCCAGGAAGATGCAGTAAAATAAAAATTGATCATACAAAACCAGTAATGCGCGTATAAAACGGCAGCTAAAATAAGCTAAGTTTGCTAATTTTGTTCCAACCTCGTCCATTTTACACAGACCTAAAATCACCTTTCGAGGAAGTGGATACGAGGAAAACGAAAGGTTGAGTTGATCAAAAGACGCAGAGAGATCTCCTTCTCAGAGATTTGGCAAGATCTGCAAATCGAAAAGAATTTCGCAGCTACAACAATAAACAGCGTTAGTTGGAAGAATTCCGCAAATGCAATCGGATCTGTAAAACCACTGTACAGTCTATGATTAGCCCAGAAATAGAACGGCGAGAGGAAAGTAAGGAAGAAGAGAGAGCAGAGAGCAGAGAGCAGAGAGCAGAGAGCAACCTTGGAGAAGAACAGAGACGAAGTGGAAAGCTAGTGACGTGGCTAAAAGTTGACCAAAATAAATAAGAAAATAGAGATTTTATAAAGATTAATTATCAATTTTAATCCTGCATCATACACTTTATTTCAGTTAGTTTTGTACTAAACAAATCGACAAACCAAATCCTGGATTTTGATTATATTATCAGTTTTGACATTCAATCAACAATTTCGTTAAAGTCTCATTTAAAAAATTACCAAACGATATTGAATTTACTTGAAATTTTTACCACATGTTCATATGTATATACACACATACTGGAACTTAATCGTAAAACACGGTTCGATCTCGGTTTCAAAGTGGAAACGGACCAAAGAAGCGTGTGCCCACCTCTAACATTTAGAATGTGTTACATAAAATTATATTATAAACTATAATATAAATCTAACATCATGCTCAATTACCAAGATAATGTATTGGGCTGGCCCTATTGGAAAGCTGGGTTGTCAAACTTAGGCATTTAATTTTAATAAACAAAATGAGTAACATTATTTAGAAGATAATTAATGTTCTTAAGACATTCTCTTAATTGTATTTAGCAAGATCCTTAAAAATCATTAGCGTCTTAATCTTGGATTAACGAAAGACTCCTCTCTTTTGTTGTCTAATGTTATATTCCATTCTTTGTCCGAATCTTTCTAGCCTGCATTTAATTTTATTAATATTTTCACAACTATAATAATTTATAAATAACACGTGTCGCGTGTTTATAAAACGATGATAAAAGCTGAAAATACGAATCGAGGGTGGGGCCAATTTTTTTAATTTATTTATTTTTTTCAAATATGGAAAAGATTAAAAAGGTTAAGACTTGGTCAAGGCATTACTCTTTTGACCATGTCTGCGTGGAAGACCCTCCCCTCACCAAATAAAAAAAAATAAAATCTATATAATAAATTATTAATATTATTTTAAATTTTATTATATTATTATATTTTATTAAATATTATTATATATAATTAATATATTATATTATAAATAATTAATTTATTAGGTAATAAAGAGTAAAGAATTTTATTTATTTATTAGATAATCTAATTAAAAAGATTGAACACGGTTCTCTCTCTATCAATCAATCAATCAATGGATTAATTATTAGTGAAATATTGGTTGGTGTCATTTAATACAAAAAAAAAAATAACACTTTTTAATTAATTAATTTTAATAAATAAATATATTTATATTTATATTTTAACAAGAACTTTACCGGCCTCTTATTTTTTTAATTTAGATGTAATAAATATTATATTAATTATATTAATTAATATTTATTATTTTAATAAAAATATAGAGCATTACTTTAGAGATATTAAATTTGTGTGGGATTATTCATAAAAAAAATATAGCACAGTTAATGATATATTAATAATTATTATTTTATAAATACATTTTTAATCAATTTATTCCCACAAAATTAAAATTTTAGAGGAAAAAATGATTATTTTTTTATCATCTTTTTAGTAAGGTTGCGTCCAAAAATGGGCAAAAGGCATCGCGTAACACCTATTATAATTGTTTTTATTAATTATTATATTTTTAAGATTATTTTCTATTAATAAATTTAATGAATAAATATTAAATTAACCATGAAATAATGAAGTATTTTCTCAAAAATAAATCGAAGAGAGAGAGATTTATCGGAGTTAATGAAAATTGCTAACACATCAATTCTCAGGTGTCAATTGACAAAATTAAAAATTTAAAATATCAGTTAAAAATATCTTCTTACTTCGGCGTTGATTTTAATATTTGCTCAAAATTAATCTAGGTGATCTTTATATTTATGAAAAAAATTCATTTAAATTCATAATATTACAAAATTAGTGACCCACAAATTAAAAAATAAAACAGGAGATATTATATAATTATATTAATTAATTTCCAAGCAAAAAAAAATATTTATTTTCAATATTTATAATTTATCACATTAATTATCTGGTCAATAGGTAATAATTATAAAATAATATTAAAAAATAAACGTAACACTACTTATTTAAAAATACGTTCTTGGACGATATCTCTATTAATTTAGCTAAAATAAAGTTTATTGAAATTTTCTAAAAACTTTAATGGTTTTGACGCGTCGGTGTTTGGATTATCAAAAATTCACTTGATATATATTTTTTTTTTGCAAGACTTATTTTTCTACAAAGATGTATTCGGAAAAAGTGAAGGGCTTGAACGTTTTAGACTTCCCTCCTATGAAAAAAAATACTCGGGAGCCTGACATATCTTCCAAAAAACATACATGGATCGCGAAGGATATATAAATTATCGCCGTTGAGAGAATATTTACTTCGTCGTGAAATTTAAAATTATTTGTATTATTTAATTTAATTAAAGAAAATATTGTCCAAGAACATATGTCCAAATGAGTAGTCCATGCTTGATTATTATTATTATTATTTTGTAAATAAGAATCATAATTAATAAATTAATAAATTAATTTTAATTAATTAAATTAAGAGAGTTATTCATTTCCACACTGTCTGTTGTCCACCATAGAAACCTCCGACATTCAATCAATCATAACAAATTCAGTTAACTAGATTTTTGTTTCAACTTTAAAAAAATCTTTTTTTTTTATCGTTTACTATTATTAAGGTTACGTACCTAAACTCCGTTTATCCCGACTTGAAAAAACCGATAAATAATGAATCTAAATTACGAACTTATGCAGATATTAACGACGATACGAAAAAAAAATTAGACAGATAGGCTCGATAACGTAGTCGAGTTTTAAGTAGTATAGGGATAAGTCGAGAGACGAGAATTAATTACTCGAACGATTTGCTTATTTTTATCTTAAATTTGGATGGATTATTTTAAAATTAATTTATATAAAAAACAATTAGACTAAGCAACGTAACATGGTTTAAATAAATCTACTAAATGACAATAATTTTATTATTTTTAATAAATTAAATTATTTTCTGAAATTAGAGCTGGCAAAGATATTAATAACCAGCTCAAAATTTCTGTTTTTATTATTAATTAGCAAAAAAAAAATAAAATAAAAAAGAGAAAAAAAGGGTATGTTTGTTGTAACATCCTTCCTGTTTGAAGGGTACAGTTCGACAGTTCTGCAACTTTTGACAGCCAAGATCTTCGTATCATCGTTCTCTTTTTCCACTGTTACGAACAACAAAAATGAAAAACCATGGAGATTTAGAAAATTTGTGATTTTTTTGAAGAAAAAACTATAAAAAAATCATTTTTTAGTGAAAAAAATTATATATTTAAGTGGAAATAGGAGAGATTTGTGTGAAATGAGATGGAATCCAGAGATGGAAATGCAAATTATTGGGAGATAAGTTTGTGGAAAAGCTGTTCTTGAGATCTAGCAGTTGCAGATTAACCAGCTGTATGAAGGTGATGAGTGAAAGAGAGGAAGAAAAGGCAAAGATGGGTCCTCTAAGAAAAAGCCCATTTCAAAACAGGAATTTTGATTAGTTTATATCAATCAAATTGGATGAGTTTTTTCTGCAGATGATATTAATAGAAGGGAAGGAGAAAGGCTTCGTCTTTTTCTCTCTCTATCTCTTCCTTTTTGTGCTCCTCTTTCTCTTTCATGGCTTCTCTTTCATGAATTTCAAAGATTCCATCTACCCAGTCCACCACCGCTGCTCAATCATCTTCCCCTTTCTCGCTCCTCAATACGTTTTTAGTGTTGTGATCCTATTTTGTTTTGGAAAAGCAGTGTGGGTCTCTCTCTCCTCTTTCTTTTAGGAGTTTTCTCAGACATCATCATTTCATATCATCTCTGAATATTGGTTAAAACCAGAGAGAGACAGAGAGAGAGAGAGAGAAGAGGAGGGAGTGATTTTTTCATTTTCTTTTTTACCATTTTCATTTCTCGTCCGAATTTCTCCATTTTTAAAGGAAGATGGAGAGTTTTCATGGCGGAAACTGGTGATTTTGGGAAGAGGGTTTTTCCTGAAACTCGTTGAATACATCATCTCTGATTGGGTTCTGATTCTGTAGTTAGACAGGTGAATAAGTCTTCTTTTTTATTTGTTCATCTCTCTCTCTCTCTCTCTCTCTCTCTCGATTTCCTTCTCCCTTTTTGTTTCTCTCTGTAAAACTTTTCTCCCCATTTGAAATCAATATTTGAGCTGCAAATTCTGATACCCAGTGGAGGCGATTTCTAACATTCATCTGCCTGGATTCCGTCTGTTTTTTCGTTGTTCTTGACGGCTAAATAAGAGGAAAAACCAGTTGATTTTCCTGTTTTTTCCCCTTGTCTGAAATTTCTTTTCATAACAAATGCATAGATCTTGATGGGATCTGAAGATCTGATACGAAAAATGGGGCTCTACAAATTTGTTTTCCATTTATGATGTTCCTCGTTTTCGGTATGTTCTTCTGTGAGTCTGTCTCTTTTTCCAGGTACAGCTTTATTAAAAAAACTGAGAAATCAATAAAAAAATACATGCTCATTTGGGTAATATTTTATATTTTAGATATTTGAGGTTCAGATTTTCTGAAAACAATATCCCAAAAACAGAATGTCTTTTGTTAAACTCGATAATTGGGATTCCTCCATTAATGGGATAAGCTTAATTTCTCCATTTCTTCATCTGCATTTTTGTTCATGATTATGGAAGTTCCTGCCAATGACCGTTGCTGTTCTTGTCTAAACGTTGCAGAAATTTGATCCGAGTCTCGCAATTTGAAGCCATATAAAGGTTTGAAGCTTGAGATTGCAATGGCGGGAATTGAAGAAAATGTTGCTTTGAGTGGAGACTGGCTGGCTCCCAGTCCCAGCCCAAGAACATTCTTCTCTGCAATGCTTGGTGAAGATTTAGGCTCAAGGTCTGCTGCAATGGAGTCTGGTAGGAATAATCAAGAGCCATTCTTTCTCAGACCTCAAGAGGAGAGGTTTATGGAAAACTCCATGGAGGGGACTCCACCTTCTTCGGCCGGGTTATCGCCATTTTCAGACCAGAAAGTGAATTTACGAGCCGGCCTCTGCGAAAGAATAGCAGCCAGAGCTGGATTCAATGCTCCAAGACTAAACACAGAAAGTATTAGAACTTCTGATCTTTTGCTGGATTCCGATATCAAGTCTCCGTTCTGGACGATTCCTCCTGGTCTCAGTCCGACTACTCTGCTCGATTCTCCAGTTTTTCTTTCAAATTCACTGGTATGATTAAATCCATTGCTATTTGGGTAGTTTAGTTGTTTGAGTTACAGGCTATGGCTGATTCTAACTAAACGAATACGAGTAAATGTGCAAACAGATTGTTTTCTGAGTTTTTTTGTTAATCTTTTCGATCCCCAAAACCCGAATTCTTCAGAGTAAACAAATTCGTCGAAATTGAAAGTATATGCAAATTCTTTATGGAGGAATTGTAAGCTTCATTTGCAGATTAAGGAGCTAATGATCTGAGTTCATAAACGAACTATGGGATTTACTCGAGCTTCTGATCATCTAACTGCAGGTTCAGCCATCTCCGACCACTGGAAAACTTCCGTTTTTTACAAGCGATAACATTATGAGCTCCTCTTTAATGTCGGAGACGGGTAATAGAAGTAAAGATCATCTCTTTAGCAGTATCAATACCAGTGAATTCCCCTCCATAGCCTTTAAGCCCGGAGATGATATGAGACCGCCTTTTGTTCTTGGTGCAGTAAGTTTAAAAAATTCTGGCTACCATCCTGATCGGTAGGGCTTTTTAATTCGAACATTTGACCTGATTTGATTTTGTTTCCTAGATGGCTCTGACCACTCATCCGCAGCCATCTTGTCCGGCCGAGGCTTCAGTACAATCGGAGAGTTCTCTTAAATCTCACAGTGCAGAACTGTCTAAACCTCCGTCGAATGGTCATGGAGATTTTTCGCCGGATCAAAGATTCTTCGATTCTATCGATGAAGGCAACAAACATTCTCCGCCGCTCGGTGAGCGTCAAGATGAGGATGGAGAGCAAAGAGCCACCGAAGAGTCGGTGGTTCCGAATAATTGTGGTGCCCCGTCGGACGATGGATATAACTGGAGAAAATACGGACAGAAACAGGTAAAAGGAAGTGAGTATCCGAGAAGTTATTATAAATGCACTCATCCAAACTGTCAGGTTAAGAAGAAGGTCGAACGCTCCTACGAGGGCCACATAACCGAGATCATCTATAAGGGCGCACATAACCATCCGAAGCCTTCCCCAAATCGGTGTAATCCGATGCAAAAAGACATGCATGAACAGCCACAGAGTTGCGAAGCTGATCTACTCTGGACAAGCCTGCAAAAAGGGACTTTGGCTGGAGCTTCTGATTGGAGGAATGACAACCCCGAGGTAACATCATCGGCTTCGGTGGGTCCTGAATACGTCAATCAATCCACCTCTTTACAGCCTCAGAACGGCTCCCATTTTGAGCAAGGCGATGCAGTTGACGTTTCCTCTACGTTTTCCAACGACGAAGACGAAGAAGATCGAGGAACTCATGGGAGCGTGTCGATAGGCCATGATGGTGAAGGAGATGAATCCGAATCGAAGAGAAGGTCAGGCTGATTATGATGTAATTTGAACCAATAATTTATGTAGTTTTATAGAGAATTGGCTTTGAGAATTCTTCTGTTTGATATCTCAGGAAAATTGAAGTTTATGCAAGTGAAATGAGTGGAGCTTCACGAGCCATCCGAGAGCCTCGAGTCGTAGTCCAGACAACCAGTGAAGTAGATATTCTCGATGATGGATATCGTTGGCGTAAATACGGACAGAAAGTCGTCAAAGGAAATCCAAATCCTAGGTAATATGGGCTCTGTTTAGATTCGCTTTTAGAAGTAGTTTTCTGAATTTCTGAGCTGAGAAGCAACTGCTTTTATGCAGGAGTTACTACAAGTGCACGGCTGCAGGCTGCACGGTGAGGAAACACGTCGAGAGAGCTTCTCACGACCTTAAATCAGTAATAACGACATACGAAGGAAAGCATAATCATGACGTGCCGGCTGCTCGTAATAGCAGCCACATGAACGCCCCCACTTCCGGCTCGGTGGCAGCTCAAGCTCCATCGACATTGATTCAAAACCACGGTCACCGGCCGGAGCCATCTCAAGCTCACAACGGAATGGCAAGGTTCGACAGACAACCACAACTTGGTCCGTTTGGCCTGGCCGGAAGGCAGCAGGTAGGCCACCCTCTCCCTGCCCATGGTTTCAGTTACGCAATGAACCACCCTCCGACCATGCCAAACCTGACTTTGCCTGTGGTGGGACCCCCCGGCCAAGTCAAGCTTCCGGTTCTACCGTTTCATCCTTACATGGCTCAGCATGGGCAAGGGGAGGAAATGAGGTTTGGGATGCCGAAAGGAGAAATGAAGGTGGAGCCGATGACCGAGGCTGTGTATCAGCAGATAATGAGTAGGCTTCCACTCGGACCTCACGTTTAAAAAATTTCGGTTTCTTCGGGTGGTGAGGAGGATAGGAGTATTTCAACTACACACAACATTATATATATACGTATATGCATACAGGTCTGTATGAGTTTCTTTTTCAACTCTTGGGTTTGAATCAGAGGTTGAGAATTGTGGAACTTCCGATAAACCTTTACATTATCAATACGCATGGTTGACACTAAAGAGAATATAATAGCGCTCATATAACGCACGTAGACAATGGTCGGGGGGGGCTGTCAGTAGGCTTGTAAGCTGGTGGGCTGAACTTGATACCTAGGCTTATGAGCTGGACCCGACCACAGACTGTTAGTATCTAGCTATCTGGACCCGACCACAGACTGTTTGTATCGGCTACAGTGGGCTGGTGTGGGTCTGGGTCTGGGTCTGTGAGCAAGTCATGGTCAGTTGGCTGGACTGACTCAGACGGTCAGATTGGGAAAGAGGGCTGGTTTATGAGCCTCGGCCTGGCCTCCTGGGCAGGAACAAAGCGAAGCTACGGTTGATGATGGGTGGGCCAGTGGGCTGAGACACAGTGGTTAGGCTTGGACGGCATCTGGGTTTGTCAAGGTGGGTTGCGCCAGAATGGGCTATGGCCTGGGTTAGTGGGTTAGTTACCTAGGGCCTTGATCTAATGGGCTATGTCAATGAGAGGGGCTTGGGTTGGTCATAGTGACCTGATAGTGGGCGGTTTGAAGGCTGCTAAGCGAGGTTTATGGATCGGTGAGTTTTCCGAGTTTGGACATATTGAGCTGGGCTGAGACATTGAGATGGGCTTCATCAGTCAGAGTTGGACTCCAACCAAGACTGTTAGGCCCGGACATAGTGGGCTGCTCTTGGTTAGTTTTCTGGGCTGGGCATAGCACTCAGTGGTCTAAAAATTGAACAATGGGCTGGTGAGCTGGGCATAGGCCATGTATCAGAAAAGGGCTGGGATGGTCTCAGACACTCTAGGCTGGGCTTGCTCAGAGAGGTAGGCTTTTTTTGTTAGCTGGGCTGCGAAAGTCAGCTGGGTCATTGGGCCTGGACGGGCTGGCTCAGTGATCCCGGGTCAGTGGGCTGGTCACTGGGCTAGGTTGGCCCAGGGTGCTCGGATTGTTTGTGGGTTCGAAATCACGGAGCTGGGCGTCAGGCGTTTGTGCTGTGATGGGACAAAAGTGCGATCTTTGTTGGGTGTCGATATTTGGATCTAGACTGGGTTTAGCAATTGATTAAGCGTTGAGATTGAGCTGTGGGTTGGGTCAATGCATTGGCAATAGATTACAACATTTGAATCTCCATGTACAAAATGCAACTTGTTTAGTTACATTGAAAAATACTACGTATCTTACAAATAATATTTGAACTGAGACTGGAAAAACTGTGACATGAGCTGTGGGGGCCTTAATTTGAAAACTATACTTCATCGTTATCTATGTTGCTAGGGCCGGGGGGTGGAAACTTACAGCCACGTTCCTGGAGATTTCTCACATTTCCTCAATGTTCTTCTCTTTGCCATGTTGATAGACTGATTTCCTCTGCTTTATGACTTCTCTGCAAATACAAGGAAATATCAACCTTTCAGAAGCCCACTGAATGAAAAATCCAAATCATAGTGGAGAACTAATGTGCACCTGACACAATTTCGTATTAAGTCATAGTGGAGAACAGCAACAGCTCTTCGTTTCCCCTGCTTCTTAGGAGCTCCGCGCTTTACCACTGGTAACTGATTTATTCCCTTGGCCTCCATCAGATCCTTTGCTGTTGCCAAATCAGTGTCTGGGTAGCAACTTAGAAGCCCACGCTCTCGCCCACGATAGCTTATTACCCTAGTACAAACAGAGGACACAACGCTTCCATCCACCTGTAGAGATTTTATTTCACACCCAATAAACAATCTTGAAATTAAACTTCAATACACAATTTAAGTTCACTGACAAAAATCAAACAATTCAAATAAAAAAGTTAAAAACCCAATTGCAGTCACAGATTGTTGAGAGGGATTGATATTTTAGAAAGGATATATTCTAGGAAAATGAAGTTATAAAGGAGGTGATTCCATGCAGATCAATATAATTGACATCAAGAAAAATAAAAACAACAAGATAACTATGACCAACTACTGATTCAAGACTAAAACTCATGTAGGGATGGAGAGAACACCATAACATAAGAGTAACAAGGACAGAAGTTCTAAATTTGTCATTACATACATCCAGCAGTCTTGAATCTCCATCGGAAGAAGCTCCGCCAGACACTTTAGACAGATACCGTCTAAGGTCACCATTTGTTAATATTCCCTCGAGAAAATCTCCATCATCCACCACTAAAGCACAGTTCTGTTGACTTTCATTCATATATTTCATTGCATCTTTCAAGCTTGTAGATAATGAAATCTTCAGAAAGTTCTTTGACATTGCCTGAGAAACCTGATGAAGGAAATAAAGAGTGTGAAAGTGATAGACGCCCAATCGAATTAAGGAGAACGGAAGAACTCAAGCAATAGTAGAAATAGGAGGACCAGCAGTGTTCAGAAGAGGCGATTGATGTGGAGTCAAGACCGACGCTCCAGCAACTGTTGTCTGGCATTACAACTGCCGAAGACGAAGAGGCAGCGTTGTAGCGCTACCTGTGAAGTGCTACAACGCTGACATTACAGATTGTCAGAGCTCTAGCTGTAATACCAGCATATAGTGCTGATGTTTTGTGCAAATTATCAGAAAGGGAGCGCTATAGCGCTGTAATCCAGTGCTACAGCACTGAATAGTAATCTTAGACCGTTAACTGTTTTTGAACGTGCTCTTACTAGTTAATTAAGTTATTGTGCAATTGTTACAGGGAGACAGGGTGGATGGGATGAATATAATAGGGAGAGGGGATGATTTGTTGTTTTTTATGTAAAGAATATTGTGAAGTTGAAGATGAAGTTTAAGGTTGAGAATTCTATAATAACATTAAGTGGGAACCTAGTGAAGAAAAATCAAAGATTTCTTTTAAGGCAATGACACAAGTGTTGCATAATCCACAAGTACATTCTTTGGTTGAGACATGTTGTATGAATCGACATTTTGAGGAGGCCATTAAGGATGCAAATGTGGATTATAGAACCTTACATAAGAATCGAAAAGTTTCAGGAACAACTACCAATAGGCAACTGATTCTGCCAATGTTATCCTTTGAGAAGGAGATGATTGTGGAACAAGAAGGAATTCTGGACATGCAACAAAAGTTTCACCTTGTGGACAAGTTGATTCTTCAACCGGGGGATATTGATAGACAACCAATTCAAGTAACTTATGGAAAATGGAAAAACTCAAGCAATAGGAGAAATTGGAGGGAGCAGCAGTGTTCGGAAGAGGAGATTCATGTGGAGTCAAGACCGATGTTCCAGTGCCAGCCATTGTCTGGTGCTACAGCAGCCGAAGACAAAGAGGTAGGTTGTAGCCCTACCTTTGAAGTGCTACAGTGCTGACATTACAAATTGTCAGCGCTCTAGCTCTGTAATACCACCGTATAGCGCTGATGATCTGTGCAAATTGACAGAAAGGGAGCGTTGTAGCGCTGTAATCTAGCACTACAGCGCCTAACAGTTATCTTAGACCATTAACTGTTTTTTAATGTGTTTTTATTGGTAAATAAGTTATTGTGCAGTTGTAGGGAGTTACAGGGTGGATGGGGGGAATATAAACTGAGAGAGGATGGTTTGTTGTTTTTTCTGTAAAGAATGTTGGAAGTGGAAAATTCTATTCAGAGGGATTGTGTTTTCTCTTGTTGGGATACCTATCAGAAAGCTAGGTCAATGGTAACGATGACAAAAAGTAAATAGTAATTGTTAGACCAGAGAAAATAAAATAAAAATAATCAATTGAGAATAAAAGAAGAAAGACAAGCCTTCATATCTTCCATAAGAATATCTTCATCAATTGTTTGGCAGACTGATACATTTTCGATAGTTGAGAGTTCCAAATTATTGCTTGCATCATTCCATCTCCTTGTAATTTCAATATTACGTTCAGAAGGAGAAAGGGAAGAATAGCCTCTAGAAGACCCATGATTTTCAGAAGCTTCAATCTCCTTGCCTTGCCTTGTCACTGAAGGAACCCATATGGCTAATCCAACAGCTCCCTACATTACAATTTCAGATATTGTTGGACACAATATACTCTTAAGAGAAGAGTCAAAGAATAGCAACACAATTTGGAAAAATTCGAGAGAGAAAGAGATATTTTTAATAACTTTTTGATGAGAAATTATGTGAAATTACTAAGAGAGCCTACATATTATAGTTCCATTAATAGACTAAAGCATCAATAATTTTCTTTGAAGTGCATATTTTCAATATAGTGATAGTATAAACATGCCTGAAAATTTTCTTCCACTCTACCCTCTAGATATTGCCTGGACACATTCCAAAGAACGTATAAACCAGAAACATGGAGGAATTACCATGAGAGGAAGCAGAATCCTGTAATCCTTTGTCAGCTCAAACAGAAGAAGAACTGACGTCAAGGGAACTGAACAAACTGAAGCAAGTGTAGCAGCCATTCCAACCTGCAATCGAGGTCTGAAATTATTGCAATCAATTCATTGGAGAATTAGGCGAAGGACTACTAAAAGCAAATCACGAGCCAGCTGAAAAGGGCAACTCTACCAGTGCATATGCTTGTGGCTGTGCAACAGCTGCATTTCCAGGAATGGCAGAATTAATAACTTCTGCTGCTGAACCACCAAATACAGCACCGACAGCTGCACCAAGCATTAGACTTGGGGCATAAAGGCCACCCACAAGTCCAGAACCCTTGCACAAAGCAGTTGCAACAACCTTCGCCGCAGCTAATTGAGTTAACAACCAGATTCCAGGAGCAGAGGCGCTCTTTCCAGTATGTAGGATTTCTTCCACATTTGTGAAGCCCCAATACAAAATTCCTGGATACTTGAGAGCAATTATTCCAGCTCCTAAACCGCCTAAAGCAGGACAGACAACAGCAGGGAGGCTAAATCTGTCCTTGATAAGGTCAAATGATTTATGAAACCAACTGACTAACCGAGTCACAGCCACACTCACTACTCCGCACAGCATGCCCAAAATCAGGTATAAAGGTAATTCTGATAGATAAATGACAAACCAAAGTCAATCGCTCGCAGATACTATAAAAGGAAATAAAGCCCATAATTTCTACAAACTGCCTCCAACTAAACAACCAGTCTAACTACCATCCAAAGCACAAAAAAGCATGGAACCGTCATTGCATTTCCATTTGTGGGTAAATATGACTTCAAACCACTGGGACAGCTAAGAGATTAGCTGTTCATAAACCTACCTTACAGTTAAAAGATTTTGTAACACATAGCCATCATGCCTAGAGTTCTTGTCCATTATATACAGCAAAAATTATATCCTTCTTGATAGGTGCAGGAAATAACACATGCATCAGATTTTACATATCAGTAAAATAAAACTATATCTAATAAGTACTGTCATGAAAGGCAAGAAAAAAAAAATTATAGCATTACAACTGAAATGCAATAATTCTTTCATAAACTGAAACACAATCATCCTCTTCAAAGATCATAAAATTACACTATTCAAAGTTGAACCTGTAGTTTTAGCGAGGCAGAAAACCAGCTGGTGAAAAAGAGATTTGAGCATCATATGGATACATGCAAATAGTAATTTACGTAACAATGATAAAATGAATAGATGAGGATGAGGGCAAGATAAAGTACCTGCCGCAGACTTCAAATCATATGTAGGAACAGTAAAAGCTGACTGTGTCCCAAGTAGAACATTTGAAACGGTAGATGAGATAACAGAAGCAAGAATAATCATTGCAGTTGTAAATGGTGGTGAATTTTCAGCTCGTTGGGACCTTAAAACAGTCTCTATAGCAAAGAAGGAACCAGCAACAGCTGCATTAAAGCCTGAATAAAAGATATTTTAGCCAGGAATACAGTTGTGATCTGATGAGAAAAAAAAACAACAAAATAAAAATCCGTTGTATTCAAAACATTATGCACCTGAAGCTATTCCAGCAGCTGCACCAGCAGCAACAAAGGCTATTTTTATCCTTTCACTGTTGTTTCCCATCATTAAATAGAACCCATTTGCACAAGATTTTCCAATATCCACACTAGGTCCTTCGGGACCTAATGAACAACCAGTACCCAAAGTGATAGCTGCCTGAATGGCCTTTACCGTGGGAAAGACTCCAGCAAGTAAATCAAATCCTGGCCTTTGAGAAGGACTGGATTGCTTGATTTCGTAGAGTATTTCAACTAAGCCATGCATCATGCCAACAATGACACCTCCAGCGACTGGTATTAGAAGAATGCGATGCCAAGTATCAGCTAATCTCTGTAACCGAAGCCAAGCAGCACCCTCATTTGGAGTGCCGGCCCATGCCCATTCATGAATTACATGCACCTACATAGCCTTAAGAGTCAGTAGAATAATCAGAAGGTTCATACGATAGACAATAACTGATTTGACATTGGAAAAAAGGAATCACAATCTGCCTTTATTTGCAAAACTAGAAAATACTCAAATATAAGCAATATAGCCAAAACGACTGGAACATTAAAACCAGTATACAACTGACATTGAAAGGAAAATTAAAACTTGGACATAAGAGATTGAGTAAGTTATTCAGACAACAAAAGATGGAAAGAGTACTTCACTTGAATCCTAGAGAGAGCAAACCTCAGTCTTCAACTCAATCAATGTGTTGCTCAAGAAACATAATGCAATTCTTAGGCTAGTCTTGCTAGTTAATAATTTTTCACTCAAGGAAATCAAAGAGTTGCGGAAAGAAACAAAGTCGCACAAAGGAACAAAGTTACGAAAGTGACGACAAAAATATAATTATGATAGAGAGAGAGAGAGAGAGAGAGAGAGAGACCCCTTTGTTAAATGCAGCAACACATAGACCTGTTGCGAGGCCAACAAGGCAGCCAATAAGGAGCAACACCCACTCCGGTGGGGCGGTGTCGTCTAGAATGTCGTCCGAATCGGCCTCACCGGCGGTGTTGACAGTAGGGGCATGATGAAGCCGAAGATGAAAGTCATCATTATAAGAGTGAAGATGATGACTATCCACACCTCTACCACCGGGAGATGCGGAATCGTTAATTCGATTGCCGTCGAGACGCTTGAAGCTGTGACGGCGTCCAGAGAAGCTCCCTCTATTCAAATGCTTAAACAGATCCATAAAGCCTCCGGCTAATCTTCCACTACCACTCCCGTAATTGCGGCTTTGGACTCCATCTGCATCACCGTCTCCATTACGAGCTTCCAAGTCATTATCCTCTACATGATCCTCCGTCGATCTAAGCAGATGATTCTGATCGCTACATTCCCCTCCCAACATCGGTCCAGATGTGCGCGCTCAATTAACAGCTACAATAATCATACATTGCCAAAAGACAAAACGCTTCTTCCAATTTCGATTTCCTTCCTCAGCTTCTCCCGATTCGGGATCTCTTCCTCCTCCTTCTTCCAGAAATGCAACGCAAATTTGCTTTTCGTTCCTGGAAATGTAAGATGAGAATGCTTCGTGCTTTCTTGCGCAATATCAACAACAGAACAGGGAAAATGGCGGATTCGCTTCCACTCCGACGCCGGTGAGAAAATAGTCAAAATAATATATTTTTACATGTGCATTTTATTTTATTTTAATTATTTTATATTCTAGGATAATTATAAATCAATAATAAAATAAATTTTAATCTACATTTTGTTAACAAAAATAAACATTAAATTATCATTAACTAACAATCTAAAATTTTGTTGTCTCCCGCACTTGAATTGAGTGAAAAATGCACGGGAAACGAGTGACCACGCAGTTGCCCATAATTAAAATGCAGTTGACCGCATCCGAAAAGTTGGTTTGTTAACATATGATAATTTAAGATTTATTTTATTAACGAAAATAGTTTAAAGTTTGTTTTGTCACTAACCGTATAGTTTAAGGGTTTTTTTTCCTTCGAAATAAATAAAATAAGAATAATGATATATTTACCTTCTAATTCTACTTTCTAATCTTACTTCATAACATGACAGACATTGAATAATGTAATTAATTAATTATTTTAATTATTCATAATTTCTTAAATTAATTGAAATAATCCATATTTGCTCTAGATGCAAGAATCTAAGATAATAAATATATTATTACTCGATAAAATAATATCAATTATACTAATAAATAAATGGTCAAATGACATACATTGACATTTTACCTTATAATACGACGTTCATTAATTTATAATTTTATTTTATGTATTACATCAATCGGCGATCATCATGTCAGAATGTGAAAGTCATATTGTAAATTTATACGGTAAATCTAGCATTACACAATGTTACTATGAAAATAATGAATAATGTTACATTTATTCTCTTATTCTACTATTTAAATACATTGACGTAACAAATAATAATTTATGTAATTAATATAATAAATTATAAATCGTTAATTTATTACATTAGTTGTATTTTAATTGTATAAATAATTATTTTACGCGTTTAGTGAATATGTTTATATTTATTTAAAAATTCATAATTTAGATTCTACATGACATACAAGTAAAAATGAAACTCTTTCCAATATCCCAAATTTATACACAAGTAGCTTTAAGTGATTTTCTTATATTTAAATAAAAAAAAATTAGAAAATGAAATTGAAGTCTATGCTTGCAAGTCAAATTCAAGCTTTGGATTTTATAGATAATAATAAATACTCTTGACTAGCTATTATAACTCTCTCACTCTCTCTCCAAAAATTTGTGTTTTTTTGACGCTCTTTCCCTCTCTACAATCCATGACTCCTCTACTTCCCGGAATACGAAAGTGTCATTTCTTATTAGTCTTGGTGCCATTTCTTCCTGGTTCTAGAGTGAGGCTCAATCAGCCCTTTGAACATTCGCTTTACTTGGTTCCTAGCTAGGCCTCTATTTTCCGTCAAAGCTCAAATAAGGAAAGGAGCCCACCCAGCGGCAAAGAAAATTCTCTTTTGGGAATTTCCAACAAAAGTTTTTTCAACTTTTTATCCTTGTTTGACAGCAAAAATGTTTTCATATTTTCCCAGAAATTATAAATATGGATAATTATCGATTTGAACCCTGTACTATACACGTTTTTTTAATTCGGCCACTATACTAAAAAAATCGACAAACCGAACCCTGTACTTTGATTCTGTTATCAGTTTTGACCTTCTATCAACAATTTCATTAAACCCTCATTGAAAAACCTAACAAACGATCTTGGATTCAGTTGAAATTTTTACCACATGTTCACTACTTAATGAGAAGATAATCTGTAAATTTTTGTGATTTTTTAACACATGTACGATTTATTGGAATTTTATTTTAGTATTTTATAAAAATATTATAATAAATCATACATATTTTAGAAAATCACGAAACTTTTTCTATTATCTACCCATAATAAGTTGAATATGTCGAAAAGTTTTCAAATAAATCAAATATTGTTTGGTATTTTTTTTAAAATTAATTTATAAAGTAAAGAAGAAATTGAGATTAATTTAAAAAAATACTAAAAGATATTGGATTTATTTGAAAATTTTTCCAGATGTTCACCATATTATGGGTAGATAAAAAAAAATTTCGTAATTTGTTAAAACTTGTATGATTTATTATAATATATTAAAAAAATACTAAAATAAAATTACAATAAATCGTAGATGTATTAAAAAATCACGAAAATTTTCAGATTATCTTCTCATTAAGTAATAAACATGTGGTAAAACTTTCAACTGAATCTACGATCGTTTGGTTGTTTTTTCAATGAGGGTTTAATGAAATTGTTGATAGAACGTCAAAATTGATAACAGAATCAAAGTACAGGGTTCGGTTTGCCGTTTTTTTTAGTACAGGGGCCGAATTGAAAAAACGTGTATAGTACAGGATTCAAATCGATAATTTTCCTATAAATATTTACAATTAAAATAAAAAATAAAAAAAGGCAACAAAGTTTATTAAAAAAACTAAAAATTCATATAAAAAAATAAATTGCAATATAACTCCTTCACTTTCAGAGTTATTGGCAATCTGAATGCTTAAAATTTTCTAGAGCAATATGGTCCTTAAACTTTAATATATGGCAAAACAAAAATTATAAATTTGTCACGTGAAAATATTAACCTAATATCACATCATAGTGAAAATTTATCTTATAATTTTATACATTAATTATTATTTTTTTGATGTCGTGTTTATGGCTCACTCGTCAAGTAATCTAATAATTAAGATAAATTATATATGAATAAACATTAAATAAATTAATTAATGCGTGTCATGTAGTAGGTAAATTTTTAAAATTAAAAGATAAATCTAGCATCGCTCATAACACAAATATTTATTGTCACGCTTTTTTGGATATACTCAATGCCCTAGCTATTCGCAAAACGTGAGAAGTAGCTGAATAATCATATGCTTCCCGATGATCAAATATTATAGTGAAAATAAAATTTTCACAATGAGTGTAAACTCTTTTAATAGAATCTAAGAATACAAATTTTTGTTGTACCCCAAAAAAGAATTTTGGTTGTAATGATTTGTGACAGTCCGACACGTAAAGACAAGGAAAATCCAACTCGTATTAGTGGAGGTGCACAATTCTACATTGCTTTAAATAGTGAAAAATGCATGATTTATAAGTAGAGTTATTCTTCCTACCAATTACAACGTATTTTGGTCTAACCATAAAAAAAAATTAGTGCGGGCTCAATGCCAAAACCGATAATATTGTACTGAAAATATCAGGGGATAGGAAGGTCTCATATTAAAATATAAAATCTTAAAACTAAATTAAAATTCAAGGAGAGATTGGAAAATGAATTAAGAGTGATGAAATTTCAACTTCATTCCAGCAAGCTACTGAATCATCGTCCTTAAACAGCAAGTAAAACCCACTACCAGTCTTCTCCAACCACCCTTTATTTCTATTCAGAGAACAAAAAATGGACAGAATCTATCGGAGCAAATGATTAGGTTTTGATGATTATCTATCTATGAATGCGTTCTATTAGTTTGGTTTTCTAACTTCTCTGCAACTGACCTGAAAATCGCCATTTTTAGCGACTTCTGCTTCTTCTTCTTCGTTCAGAGATGGCGGCTCGTTGAGATCGAAATCCAAGATTCTCCTTTCTTTCTCACTTTCTCCTTCTTTCACCTGGGCTTCCGCCTGAGCTTCAACGGCGTAAATGTTCTTCCCTTTGTTATGGCCTGACCTGTGGCCACCCAAAGCTTGGTGGGTCGAAAATGTTCTACTGCAAATACTGCATCTGTATAGGTTACAGTTCTCCGGCTGTTTCACTGTTGTCTTCTTCGCTTCACCGGCGACAGCTTCTTTTGTTGTCTTTTTACCCTTATTTCTCTTTAACTTTTTTATTCCCATCTCAAACTCTGGTTTTTCATCGTCTAATTCACCTGAATTCTTCTTACCTAAGTTGTTTTTACGTCGGAACGAAAAGTCTTCACCGTTTCTGAAAACACGCTGAGCCTCCGCCGACGAGTCAGGTTTGAAAGAATCAGATTTGCCGGCGGGGTGTTCTGGGGTGACTTTTCTCTTCTTTCTGTCGGAAAGACAATGGGGATCGCCGGAATCTTGGTAGGTATTTTGTGCCGTTTCGGCAATAACGGCGAAGAGAATGAGACTAGAAGCAGCCTCTTTCAGCGGATCCTCCAATGCAGTGTCCGAATCAGAAGCCGCAGCGGAAGAAACGCTTGCCCGGCCTCTTTTAGCCGTGACCGACCAATTCGTAAGAGACTTCGACAAGTCCTCGGCCGGAGCCCTTGTCGTACCAGCTGTATCGATACGATCATCGACTTTAAACTCCTGCGAGTCTACGTCGGAAAGAGTAGACGAAGAGCTGTGCCAATTCACAACCTGCGGCGGCTGAATTCCCCTCCACGTTCTTTCGGGATGAGACCGCATATGTCCAAACAGAGACTTCATCGACGGGAAAACCTTCCGGCACAAAAAACAAACATAGTTTCCGCTTTGACCTCCATTATTACACAGCTCGTCGCCGACCTTTTTCATGACTTGAACGTGCATTCTCATATGGCCGCCCAAAGCTTTGCCGGAGCTGAACCCCTTGTTGCAGACATGGCAGAATCGGGAAAAAGGTCGTAATTTTGTCGAAGATTCTTCTCCTCCTCCTCCTCCACCACCTCCTTCTTCTCGATTCTCAGATGGTTTTGAACTTTTCGGAATCTTGAGCTTTATGCATAATCCAGAGGTGTCATTGGCCATGGCTGACAGAGAAAACAAAAAGCAGCTCCTTAGCTACAGCTTTCACTGAAGAAAACAGAAAAAGAGAAGCTACCCAGTGAAGCTTAGGTATGGGAAAAATTGCAGAAGGATCACAATCTCTCTCTCTCTCTCTCTCCAAATCTGGATTTCCTTGAATCACGAAATCGACAAAAGGAAAGAAAATTCTAAGAAACCCAGATCAAAAAAAGCAACTTTTCCTTTCCAAAACCCGATCGGAGTAGCGATCAAGTAAGCTCGCCGGCAATCAGAACCCCAAAATATTGTAGCTGAAGAAGAAGAGTCTCCATTAATCAACAGTATTCTATGTAGAAATCAAGAGCAACTCCTGCAACTCTCCAAAGTCTCGAACTTTGACCTTCCTTCAATATCCTCTTTCTTGGGTTTGAACTTTGAATGTCTCTCTCTCTCTCCTCTTTCCTCTCTCTCTCTCTCTCTCTCTACAGTAACAAGTACTGAGCTCTATTAGTTAACAGATAATTACTTTTCTACTATAAATCACAGTTGTTTTCATAATTTTAGTTTCGAAAATTAACTCAGAGATCTCAACAAATGTTAGTGTTTATCTCCTAAACTATATAAAATAAATAATTAAACACTGCTAATTAATGCTAAAACAACCATTTTTTTTAGAGCATTAAATTAGATTTTCTGATTTAAAACCGAAGATCACTGACTGAAATATGGCAATAAAGACTGAAAATCCTCTAAAAATGGAAAGCAATATCAAATATTAGGAGAAAATATAATTTTAAAAAAAATTAGATTAGTTAATGTTACGTTTACTTCTTAATTTTTAAATGACGTGAACTACATGTAATTAATATAATAAATTACAAACAATTAAAATAAATTATTAATTACACTAATAAATAATTGTCACCTTAAAAAATAAGAATTAAAAGATAAAAATAAAAATAAAAGTATCATTACATTACTCTTTATTTACATATTGTAGTGTAAATTATATACAGTAATATTATTACATGTATAAAAATATTAAAAAAATATATAGTAGCTAATTTCCAACCAACTTAATTTTTTTTTTTTTTTTTTAAAAATAGAATTAAAATTTCAGATGGAGTCATGGAGATCAATCTCCTCTTCCTAAACGATGAAACAACAAAACAAAGGAAGACTAGATTCAACCAATATCAAGAACTTCAATAACTGGAACAGATCCAACACCTAAAACGATAATGGCATTAATTTTCCATGTTCAAAGATGTGTTGCAAGAAAGACAAACTCAGACAAGCCTTAAAGAAAATGGGGTTGAAGCTCTTCAAAGACTAGAGACCAAAGGTTCAAAGACCAGGACAAGAACATGTAATAAGAAAAACCAAAAACAATTAAACATGTGTTGAAGAGCTTCTCTGTGTTAATTTTCGCCTTCTTGTCACAAAACATTTCGCTATTTAGGCGCCGGGGCATTTGAGGATTTGTATTCCAGCATTTCTGTCTTGTATCTTTCCTTGTCCTTCAACCCTTTTTCTTGATATATCTGCAGATTTGTAGATAATATCTCAAAACTTGATCATACAATGATGAATTAGATAATAATGTGACGAGTAATGCACCGATAATTGTTCTACACGTCAGCTAGTTTTTTAAGACAGTACACCTAGCAATGCTTTAACGTGACAAATCACACGCAGTGCATAAAAATACAAGCTTTTAGCTTGTCCAATTGCATGCCTCTACATAATCGAAACTTTGGTCAACATAATTAAGATGTGTGGACTTTTTTCGGTTCTCGGAGATGACTCGATGAAGAACGATGATGTTTGGTATCGATCGGCTTCAAACTTTAGCTAGTTGGTCTTGGATTTTACTGATTTTGATTTTTGCATTAGCTGAATAGGTCGATGAAAGCTATAAAATGATAAAATGGCCGAAAAAATGGTTGTTTTCTAGAGCGGGAAATACCGATCCCGATCCAATCAAATAACAGATCGTATACCCACTGATTTTCTTTAACCGTGGTTAATTAACCACCAGCACAGAAAAAAAAAATGATTGAAAAATGAACTTGATTTTTCATCATACCTTCTTTTCGGCCTCAGTGAGATTGTTCCACAGGACACCAATTTTCTTGCTAATAGCCCTCTCTTTCCCATGATACAAAGGTTTCAGCCTTGCATAATGCTCGGCGAAGAAGAAGTTGTATCCACTCCTGTTTGATTTGGGCCGGTCTGGATCCCTTGATTCCAGCCTAGATCGTTTACGGCCCCGACGAGTAGACAAGGCCATATTATTTTCAGAAACTGTGACAGGTGCATGATATAACACACCTTTAAATTGCTTCGATCCAATGTTAACGGTAATTAAATATCCATCATCGAATTTTCCATCTATGGTTCCTGTCACCGTAGAGCCGATCTGCAGATCTGAACAATCTACATAAAAAAAGATCACAAAAAATGTGATTTATCTTCAAACATATGATCTAATATGCATACAACTTAAATATTTTGTCGTATAAAGTTCATCGAATAAATTTATCGACAGCCCATTTGCCAAAAAACTCGTGACATTATCAAAGCAATGAAAATATTTTCAAATCACACATTAATGAAGTGATATGTCTTCAAATATATGGCTAAATATGCATACAACTTAAATATTTTGACCTATACTTAGTTTGGATAAATTTATCAACAACCTATGTGTCAGAAAACTCGAGAATTTATCAAAGCAATGAAAATATTTCAAAGAATTAATATCACTATGATAGCTACATCGTCCCTAACCTTGCAGCTCGGCCATGATCCCGCCTTTCTTCATCTTTCTAGATCCATTTTCACGGGTTTTGCTCGCGGCGTCTTGGGCTTCGGGATAGAATAAGTTAGAACAAATTCAAACAAACATTTATGTTTCTTTAAATATAACAGAACTCATAATCCACAAGACAAAACATCAAGGTGTTGTTATGATTACCAGGAGGAGACATTTCGATGTTCAGTTTTTGGAAGTAATAGACCTGCTCGAAGTGATAAAGTAACGATAGGTAGTACTTCCGTAACACAAATGAAGCACTTGTAATGGTCGTTGGGAAGTTAAAGACACCGATTAGTTCCTTCCATCTACGATCTCTTATAACCTGCAAATAATTTCAAGACAATGGAAACTATCTGGGAAAAATAATGTCAAACATTAAAGAAATTAAGGATGGATCATTCAAAATACAAAGTTTCGACACATACTCAAACCTTTTCAAGGCCGCCGCGAGTGGTGACTTCCACAAACAGGCGGTGTAGATCTAGAGACTTTCCTCCGACCGTAGGAACCCTGAAAAAATTAGGTAATGAGCATCTGAGTCTCGTCCCCTCTATTTGACATGCATAAAAATAAGGCTCTTAGCGGATTGATCTTTGCATGGCATTGAAGTTAGAAACACATTAATGGCACTGCCATTCCAAGCATCTCTTCCTTTTACGGACGATATGTTTGCATCGTACAACATGTTCGAGCTAAATTAAAAACCATATTTTGACGAGGCCGTTTTGAAGATGCCGATAAACGACAAAGGGTAAGAGTGTTTCCTTATATGGACCAAAATTACCTTAAGTGGAAGACCATTTCCTATCGATTCATAATCATGCCTCCCCACATATTACCCTTGAAAGTAATAAGCGCCTATTATTTATGCAGCCCCATTTTTTGAGTACTCAATCAGAAGGCCTGATCTAAATCTAAGGTGACTTCAAAACTAAATCACATCTTCTGAAATTTGCAAAATCATCAAATATAACAGACCACACCGTGACTGGTTTATCTTAATATAACAGCAATGAATATCAACCCAAAGACTTTGTATTCAATTACAGTAGACGGAAAAAGTCCCCTTTTTCGATTGTTACAATTATTTGAAGCACGTACAGGCTACCTGTTGTAGAAACAACTTGGCAAATCAGCAATGCTTCCAATGAAATTTTAGAAATCAAAGACATAATATTTAGTATTCCCTTATACTAGAGCAGCTGAAGAAGCCTGGATGATCCCAATATGGTATAAATGTTTGCATCGAAAAGAGAAATGGCATAGAGGGAATAGATTTGCCCACAAATATTCTCGGAACGATCCCCTCCCCGACTAACGGAAAAGAAGCAAATTAAGAAACTCAAAATTGAAACAGTCTGTTGTATTGTTCACAGAAAATGGCTTTCCCTGGAAGGTCCTAAAGACAGGAAATTGCCCACACAATTATGCTTTATGTGGTCAGTCTAAGTAAGCAACAACCTTTCAAAATTTTGAATGTTTCGTTGTTTGTTTGGAACATACAAACTTGATTATGACTTTATCAAAGGAAAATTATAGAAACATTTTTACTAAAGATTGTTTTTATATGAACAGACACGACTGTTTGCATTAGAACGACTAGTCTAAAAAAAAAGACAACGCTCTAAAACTAAAGAATCCGAGATTGTGTTCATTTACATCTGCACATACACTAACAACAAATTATGCCCCAAATTCGAAAAAACATTTATATCAAAGCACGACCCAGGTCTTTCAAATGTCACAAAAAAGGAGAATCAAACTTTTCGAGGAAAATGGAAACTGAACATCGTCAATAAACCAAAGGGTTCGAAGAAAAACCCACTTACGCGAATTTAGTTCCAAACGATTCATGAAAACCCTTGAGCTTTTCCCAGAAAAGCTCCGAACTTTGAGCAACATCCTCGTACTTAGCTGCAGCAGAAGGGTACGTTCTGGTGGGGCTGGCAGCGGAGGTAGAAACTGGTAATGGCCCATTTGGCCTCTCACTCAGAAGCTCCTGCCGGTGTTGATGATGAGACGAAGTAGGTGGAGGGCTCTCAGCAATTATAGGATTCTCAGATAGATGCTGATTAAGAGAGGTAGACATTTTTGGTCAGAGAGCGAGAGAAGGGGGGACGAAAAGAGTGGAACAATACAAAGCTTAATTGCCAATTTATATTTCCTAATTAAGGAAGTACTCTACGCCTTTTTTTAAGCGTGATTTCATTAATAATTAAATTAAAATCTTTCTTTTTTTTTTATCAAAATTTACCAAAATTAAAATCTCGTGCCTAATATTTATAATTGAATAATAATATATTTTCACTCTATTTTTATTTTTTATTTCTTAATTACTGTTATGATACTCATTAATTAATGTAATTAAAATAAAATATTACAATAATTGAAATAATTAATTCATTGCAACGATTAATGAGTGTCGTATAAATGAGAATTATGAGTTAAAAATATAAGGTAAACCTAATATTACCGTTTTATAATTTGAGTAATTTTATATTTACTTTCTATTTTTACCCTCTAAATTATACTTCATAACGTGACACTGACTAATTAGTGTAATAATTAAGACAGACTATAAATAATTAAATAATACATTAATTGCATCAATTAATTAGTGTCAAATTAGAAGGTGCAATTTAAAGTGTAAAATAGCTTATAATTATTCTTGATGAAATTTTAAAACGATAATATTGTGTAGATTCTTAAATTTATACTTCAATAAATTAAAAGTATTTAGCATCATATTTTAGAATAGTTAAATCTAATTTCATGGCTTAAAATGTAACGACCCAACCCCTCGATGGGCTGAGCCGTGTAGTGTCCCTCAATGGGCCAGCTGCCACGTGTGTCCACAAGGGCGTCTACGTGTACTCACGATCTTCTCCCACCACTGGTAAATGAGAGTTTTTGCATTCCAAGATATTAGAACCCTGGCCCCACGTGAGTACACGTGGACGGCCCTTATGGACACACGTGACAGTTGGCCCATCGAGTGGCACTGCACGGCTCGGCTCATCGAGGGGTTGAGTTGTTACATAAAAACTATAATTTTAATATTTTTATAAAATTAGAAAATTGCATGCATGATGTATTAATTAAACAAGATTATGTTTGAATTATATCGTAATTTCACACTATTTTTATCTTTTTTGATGTAATGCTAGTTTATTGATCTAATAATTGTCTTAGTATTACTATTTATAATTTATCTTAATTATTACATTAATTACTGAGTGACAGGTAATCGTAACGAAGTAAAAATAGAATAAATAATTAGAAGAAAAATTTAACATTGCTTATTGAATAATTATAACGTCTAATAAATATAATTAATGTTAAGTTTATTTTTTAATTGTATCATTTAATTTTAGTGATTGTTACTTAATGTAATTAATGTATTCTTTTAACTATTTATAATTTTGTCAATCACTGTATCAATTAATAAATGACACGTAATGAAATAAGATGATATGGTAGAATTAGAAAATAAACCTAGGATTACACATTCAATAATAATATCAGAAAACGTATTTGAGATGAGATGTTCAATGCATAATACTAAGTTCGATCTAAATTCCCGGTATTTTTAACATTTTGTTACACCATCTATGTTCCATCAAATCGATTTGAAACAGAGCTTTTATCGACCCACATCGGACCTTATTCCAAAACTTCAGTTCAAATGAAGCTCACAATCGAACATTCCGTGAACATTCATATCGAATATTTTGCTATGATTAAATATACTCTATAATTTTACTATTTGGGAATAATTATGGATATAATAATTAAGATAATTTATAAATAAAAAACATAATATTGAATTATTTAGCACAATAAACGAAGCAATTTTGAAATGATTTAATTGTTTGCCAGATTATGGGATAACTAGGAGAACGCAACAGAAGATAACAACCCGAATCCGAATTCGACCCATCAAAAGAGAGAGAGATCAAATATCCGGTCTTACAGGCCAACTTAGAAGGCTATACAAAGGGAACAAGAAGAGAACGAAAAAGAGTCGCCGGTGACGGAATCAGAAGAAGCTCGGATCGTAGCCATTGCTAGAGGTGGCCAAGATGTAGTAAGCAACTATATGGCCGATGGAGCCCCAAGCGAGAACATCCACGATGTTGAACCCGACAGGGTCGTTTGATTTGAGTAGGCTGACGTACTCTTTGGCTCTGGTGTCGCCGGCTTCGAAGTGCGTCAACCCGTTTTGCTCCGGCACTTGTTTTGCCACGTTCTCCCTCTGGAAATTAAAGAAGACGAACCGACCCAAGAAGAGGGACAGTCCGGTGCTGAGGCTGATGACCAGAGACGTGTTCAGCTCGGCCCTGACCGGGGAAACCCTTCTGGGTTTAGTTGAGCCGGTGGCCAGGCTGAGCTTGGTGGGCGCGGCGACCTTGGGGAGGGGTCTGAGACCTTGAAAGGAGAGGTTAGAGGGGGTGAGGTGGTGTTTTTGGGAGGTAGAAGAGAAGGCCGGGGCGGAGAATAAGGCGGCGGAGGAGGTCGCTGCCATGGCTGCCGGTGTTGGAGCTATACTTTCAGATGTGGAAGAGATGGAGAAGATGATATAGTTGGAATAAGAGTGGTGGAGAAAGAGATAACAGACAACGTGAGGATGAAAATGGAAGGGGAAAGATTTGGATGCTGAGGTGGCGTTGTTTCATTGGGTGATTTTGGATCAGAGATATTAGGACTGAGTTCACCTTGTAAAAGTAAGCATGGTGGACACAAGACTAGATTTCTCTCAGTATTTAGTCTTTTACACCAACGTTGATCAATTAAATTAATATAATTATTTGATTAATCAACACATAACGCATAAATATGAAGATTTCTCCACTCTCAAAATAGAGAATTTGATAAAATTCACATCTCAATTCATCAAATTCTCTCATGTCTATGGATTCCGCATTCGAAGGAGATGAAAAAAATCAGAAATTGCGACGTAAATTTGCGTCGGGCCGAAATTCAGTTTAAGAATGAGTAGAAAAACAAGAAACTTGGTCAATGAATTTAAGAATGAGCAGATGTGTTCTTGTGGAGAAAAGGGTTATCGGAACTACTTTACCTAGAAATTCGACAAATTTCACACAGTGACTTCAATTTGAAAAAAAAAAAGAATTCAATCCCTTGATCCATCTGCTTGATTTTAGTGGGGCAGTAGGAGCAGCTCCATGCTTTAGAATCATCTGCTCCAAAAAAAAGAAACTGATAAGATACATGTCGCCGGAGTTGCACAGATGCCACCCACTGATCAGGGTTGGCCTGAACCCTTGGAGCACAATTCACACAAATGCTCTTGCTGGAAATACTCAGACAACATAGGACTGTTCCCGAATAGCTCCGTTAATGATAGAAACTCCAACCGGGGTAGGGGCAGATCCAAGCCTAATAATGGGAGGGGTCGGTCCAAGTCCCACCGAACACTTGATTGCTAGAATTGTGGCAAGCAGGTCACATGAAGAAGGATTGTAGAGCACCGTAGAAGAACAGAAATGACAAAGGTGATGGAGCAAATGTAGTAATGGAAGACATCACTGATGTGTTGCTTCTTTCGGTGGACAGCCCGATAAACTCATGGGTTTTGGGCTCGGGAGAGTCGTTTTACACTACCGCACACAAGGAATTAATGGAGAATTATGTGGCTGGAAACTATGAAAATGTCTACCTTACAGATGGAGAGATGATGAGATTAGTCTTCAAATAAAAAATTGTTGAGTTGTGGAGCTTACTCTAGGTTTTGGGGATATTTTGGTCATATTTACTCTGTTATTCTGTAACTCTAATTCGTCTATTATATGAAGGCGTATTGAGGTTATTGTCAGTGTGACTGAGAGTGTGAGACAAAAACTATTGTAACTCGTTTTTGTTTTTAGTGAAGTCTCTCAACGGTCAGTGGATGTAGCTCTCACAATGAGAGTGAATCATTTATAAATTTACGTGTTTTCTTTTTCATATTTTTCGATTGT
The DNA here is from genome assembly GCA_022432975.1 of Begonia masoniana. NCBI lineage: Eukaryota > Viridiplantae > Streptophyta > Magnoliopsida > Cucurbitales > Begoniaceae > Begonia > Begonia masoniana. The sequence goes on along the minus strand of CM039514.1, from coordinate 44,616,815 downwards.
TCTTTACAGGTTAGATTAGGGCATCTAATCCTAACACGAGGATCTCTAAAGGAAGTACCATCAGATCTTTCGACGGCATAATCTTGAAATTTTCGAAAATCGATGGTAGTTTGAGAAATTGCAAACCTATATTTGAGCAATTTGGTGGGAACTACTAATGAAATGATAGTTCGATGTTTGTCTAGTAAGCTTCCAATATTCTCTGTATGTGCGGATTCAAATGGTGCAATAGATCATGAAGGACTTGAAGAAATGTTTTCAGAAGCAGGAAATTTCCTTCACGGAGGAGCGAATCGACAATCTCTTTGAGGCTTGCGATATCAACACAAGACTCAGGAATGAAGTTCAACGAATTTGTCGTTCTTCTTTGCCTCGTCTATATCTTCAACGATGATCCCACTGCCCTCGATTATCTCCTATATTGCCATGGCCTTTCGCTCTTTCTATAAATGATAGATGAACTATACGTCTATACCTGCAATTCCATGACATTGACCGAAATCGAGAATGGGAAACGGAAAAGCTGGAGGCGACATTTGAGTCATTGGTGAACTCTTTTGTCTTCTTGGACAAGAACAAAGATTGTTACGTTAGCTTCAGGTGAACTGTCATCTGATTTCGTTAGATGTTGACACGTAAATTTTATAAATAATTTTCTGTTTACTCTAAAATACTCGGTTATCTATTAAATAATTAGTGAAATTAATATAATAAATTATTATTTAATTAAAACAATAATTATTTAACACATTAATAAATATATTTAAAAAGTAAAATAATAAAATAAACATTTATTTTCTTATTAATTATACCAAAAAGTAAAAACAAAGTAACCATAACATTTATTCATACTCTAATATATAAACTGAGAAAAGATAAAATAGTTCAATGCAGTCAATAAAAAATAGACTTTGAGAGCCTCTTATTTGCCTGCCTCAATATTATTATTCATCTTAAATTGAAAATTCAGTCTTTTTTTTTTTTTTAATTAGAAAGGAAAGTTTCATCAAATCTACCTCTATTTTAAGAATCATGCCACAATTACTCTCTAATTCTTACTTCTTAATTGCACTCATCAATAATTGTCATATCAGAATATAACTACTCTATTATTATCAATTGGAGAAAAGATAAAATAATTCAATGCAACCAATAAAAATAATGTTACAAATTTATATTTTATTGTACACTCTTAACATGATTTATTCCTTGGTAAACTGATAATGGAACTTTGTGAATTGAAAAAATAACAAACTAAATAACGAAAACATCTCATATGGGTTTGTAACATACTTGAGTAGAGAAAATCAAGAGATCATATGATCTAAGCAAGATATTTGTGAATCAAGAAATCATATGAAATTGAGAATGAGGTAGTAGCTTTAAACACAAGGTAGTTCTCCCAAAAAACACTATGTTTCGAGCACAAAAAAAATACTGAAATCAACAATACACATAACACGTTGTACAAATGACGATGACAAGAAGTAATTTCATCCCACACAATATCTTATGAATACAAATGAATGCAATATTTTACCTTTTGTTTCCTGAAACCCTACCCCCATCATCAACCTAACAAAACATAATAACAAAGCTCACAATAAAGCCTAGTGGATTACACGCATACTTGGAGAGAGAGATATTACGTGCCTAACATAACTTCAAATATCCCACCGTGTAAACCGATCTTTAACTTTTTGAACGGCGATTTGATATTCGCCCACACAACAACATTAACACACTTAATATAGAAATAGTTAAAACAGGCACGTACAGTGAGTGCGACTGTGCTCCGAAAGCAGGTCTGAGGAATTGGCGAGCATAGCGATTTGTGGCGTGATAACACAGCCCTCAGACCTGGAGCAGTATACATATTAGCTCTCCAACTGCTTTGAAGGGGTAATTTTATCCATTAGCTCATAGTCTTGGCCCTCTTCATCCCAAGGCTGTTGTGAAAAGGAGATGCGGAACTAGACATGGGGGAACCTTCCTCCCGAAGCGTACCATTGAGCATTGCTAGTTCTCGGAGTTGATGTTTCTTGTAGAAATCGTGAGTTTCATCCTGTACCTCCCCCACAAAATTAAAAAAAAAAACCACAATGAGCCATACCTAGTTTGCGATCCATAAATAAAATTTTCAAGAAAACAAGGACTATGATTTTGCTAACTTTTCAATATTTAGAAACATGTTTGGTGGGAATTGAAAATAAGAAAGTAAAAAATAAAGAATAAAAAAATCATTACCCTACCAAATAAATTTTCTCCAAGTCCAATAAAAAAATCAGTTTTTCAATACATAAAATATGATTGTAATACGCTACCAAACATTAAGTAATTTCCCTAATTGATTTTGCAGAGGTAGCAAAAGGAGAAAGTTTGGAAAGTATTTGCAGAAACTAACCACTGGCTGAAGCAAATCCTCTAGTATCTCACGAGCTTGCAACAGGCGGGTATCAATAATTTCAACTGGTAATTCTGCCTCAACTAGAATATGGAGAGGTTCATTCAGATGCTCATAACCTGGTTTCCCCCTCATCATCTCTTCCTTGAAAACATAAACAATGCAAAAACTCCCAATAAAATGAAAATCCTCATATGCAATTCTCTTGAACAAATTAAGCAGTTGAATTTATATGCTATATAGATAGTGACCGTTCAAAACTCAATTCAATTGCGCATCTTGATAAATGATCTACTGAGAGGAGTAAAATGAGGTGCACTTAAAATAATAATGGAAATATCAGTTTACATATAGGATTAAACTACAATTTTAAATGTTATATGAACGCATGCGGTTGGAGCAAAAAAACTGATAGGACTGTTCTTCACAGATAGATGCACTGGAGTAATTGATGGATTTACTATGTAATTACTATATGATTGATAAGAAAAAAATCGAATTGAGAATTACTCATGCCAAAACAAGTTCATTGACTCTGAATAAAAGAAACAGCATAACATGCATTAATAAAAAATTTCCTTATCTCACGATTCATCATATCCATCGTTGAAAAGGTATTGCTACAATAACTTTCCAAAAATAAATAAATATTGCTGATGGATATCTCATGATTCAATCACACGTATTGATATTTTCTTCAGGAAAAAACAAATGAAAATGTTTCACAATCATGGCGGTGAAAACAACTTCAGAACAAAAACATGGTCAACAGAGATACAAAAATTGTAACATATTTACCCTGACCACATCCTTAATGCTACCACGCCCTCTGATCAGGACACGGCATTCAGTACTTGCTTCCACTCTCTTTAAAGAATTTCCCCTCGGACCTAGGAGACGCCCAACAAAGTTATACTGCACAAAGCTTAAATAGTCAGAGCCTTCAGATTTAGTCATAGAAAATGCGTAGTTCAACATAACATGATTTAAAACTGATGACTGAATAGGAACTGGAGTCATACAGTTGGATATTTGTCAACAGGAATATCAACTCTGATAGTTCTCTTGACAATGAGACCAGATGAACTGCCCGGAGATCTGAGCCAGTTTTGAGCAGGAGTAGATTGCCCCAAACATGACATCTGCACACCATAATTCTTTTTAAAGTTAAAAGCCAAGGAAACGTGGGGAACATTTTAGGCAAAGTTTCCCAAATATAGCACATGATAAGCTCTACAAAGTATTTAAACAAAATCTACAAATTATATTGAAAGGAACAAAATAAACAAGGGAAATGTCACAACCCCTAAAAAAGGGGAAGAAAGGTGAATTGATATATACATTAACACAAATAAAACTAAAGATACTTTTTCCTTAAATTTCAGGAAGTTGGAGCTAAAGTTTCGGGACATTCAACAACTGCCAACATACAAGTTTTATAGTCAACGGGATCCGTACCAGTAAGTCAGAGGGCATCCAGCATAGCTATTACAGCAACCCAAACTGTTTAGCTATAGACGTATTGGAACTTAAACAGCTAAATTTTGGAAACAAAAAAGCTTCATCTAGGGGGACAAGAAAAGTAGCAGCAAATTAACTAACTATTCCCAACAATATCCATTTTCCGAAAATGATGTTATAGCTTCACCATCACTCACTCAATCCTCTGAATTAAGTGTTCCATTCCATTAGACATTATAATTTTAAACTGGAGAGTGATTTTGCTTTAAAGAATAATCTCTACTGAAAACTTATATATTTCAATAAGAAAAACAAATAAATGAAAATTAATTTGTTACAATTGGATGCGAAGAAAAAAGCTCCAATATAAAATCAATATTTCTTCGCTCGGCGATGTTAGGCGTCAAATTACCTATAATAATGTGACAATTAGGTTACCATCCCTCAAATATGGTGCGTTAGCAATAATATAAAACATCGAGTCAGAATGCTTCTAAAAAAAAGTTAAATTAGATTGAAAGTAAGGCCGTGTTAATGGTTAGTATCCGTACTTCTAATTGAAATGGTGATGCCCATCCGTCCACATCAGCAACTCCATTAAGAAATAGTCCTCCAGAAGCCAGGGGACTGGCCTGTTCAATCCCACTTTGACCTAAAACTGATGCATTCCCCAACATTGTGGTTACACGCAATATTTCTGCTCCAAAAAGGTCAATGTTCAAGATAAATGTACCAGTTAGCATTTGTTAGAAAGTTAGAAGTCACCACAAAATGGACAGCTGATTCTTTTCTCCTTGTTAGAGTCAGGTAAAAAATAAATCCCCGAAATTTTACCTTCCAAATTTGATGGGATATATCAAAATAACCAATACAAGTGGTTCAAAAGTCAGAAAATAAAAGACAAATAATTTGACAGATCCATCAAAGCAACTGACTCTACTCAATTGGAGGTGAACAAGCAAACAAAGAAACAAAACAAAAACGAGATAATAAATATCCATGATGTAATTAGATAAGATATCCAATTTTTAACATAAAAAATTGCAAACAGAGAAGGAAAGTCCCGTGGAAGGTAAAAAGAAAAATCAAACAAAATGAAAGTTAACAAACATGAAAAGGTACCCCAAATCAGGAAAACTCGGTCAGGTCAATCAAATTACAATCAACTAAGGTGGAACCTGATATATAAGGAAACATACTAGATTATTAGAAAGATTTATCTACCTTTTTTTTTTTAAATTCAAATGATCTTTTGACTCAAAAACAGTTGACATGCTTTCAATGGAGTTTGCTTATGTTTGAGACAGTTTCTTGCTTGAAGGTAAATCACTTGATATTAAACTTTGTTAGGAAATAATCATGAGAGTATTTTGAGAATTAAAAATGTGTTTATAAAGTTAGTTTCTTGAGAAGTTATGAAGGAAGTTAGAGTTAGTAAAATGAGATTATTATAAATGGGAAAAATGAATACGAAAGAAGTTATTATTATGATTATTGATAAAGAAATGTTTTTGGTATATCATTAAGATGTTCAACTTGCTAAAATTTGTGATTAGTTTGAAGGACGGTTTCTTGTAATTTTCGTTTATTTGGTGTAATGGATTTCTATTCGCATCAAAACTGTTTGCAATAAGACAGGTGTCGGATGTGATGTCTGTCGCTCGAAGCTAGGGATTTGACATTAATTATTTTCCCACATCTTATCTTGGGCTAATAATGGTTGTACGAGGTGTCCTAAAAAGGTTAGGATCCAATTGACAGTGGGTTTGAGATGCGCAAGTTCACTTTGACCTAAGGGACAATATATGGTTTACTTGCAGAGTTCTAGAGTCTTCTTAATAGCTCATTCCCTTAAATTTTCTACTTTGCACATCAGTATAAATTTTACTTGCATAGAAGTGGCAGTTAGAGGGAATTAAATAGTTGAGACTTTGTTTCATATTTATCTACGGACCAATGATTTGGTTTAGCAAATCTTTTGTCACGGCTTATAATTGTAACAATAACTCAACATTAACTTCTCAAAATGCTCATTTGGAATAGATGAGTTAATAACCTGTCACATATTTCCTTCAGCTAGTAATTGTCAGCCAGATTTGGGCAAATTTGTTTGAACCTAATTTTGAGCTTTTAGTGTCACGAGATATGATTGCATTTAATCATTTCTTAATTGGGATGCTTCTTTCTCTTCTCAAAGAAATTTCTATAAGACTCTTTAATATAAATTTTTGAGATATATCAAAAAGGAAAAAAAAAAGGACTTCTGAAAGCTATTATTCACGCTTGTTTTCTTTCTTTTCATCAAGGATAAGTTAAATACTTTTTTCAACTAAAACTCATAGTCTATTTCAGAAAGTGCTCCATAAGGATTTAACAATCATACCTCTGTTCAACAAGCGATAGCTGTGGGGCAGTACAGATATAAATGGACTAATTTTGAGACGCTCAGCAAGCAAGTCAGAGAGATATCTGTTAACGCAACAGATCAGGACAACCAAAGTCAGCAACAGAGTAAAAATGTATTGTACAAGGAAAAATTCATGACGTTATATCCCTAGGCAAAGATGCAACGTTTCGTCATAACTTAGCAACTTTCAAGTTTAAAACACGTGAACTCATTTATTCAAAAACGCAAATTATGCAACTTTAGAAGTAGAAAACAAATAGATACAGCAAGCCCGCTCAATTTTCGCCAAGGCGACATGTAAATTAGCGATTTTACAACCAAGAATAATTTATGACAAACGAAAAAAAGAACAGTTAGACTATCATCAGTTAACTCAGGAGAATTATTGGATCTCAGATGCCTAAGCAAGTAAAACAGACAGGCCTTCAAAGAGCACGAGTAAAAGAGAGAAATAATAAGTCAGACGTCGATTGGATCCAAAGATTTAGTAAAAACGATGATCGAAAAGAAGATCAAGAAAATATATCATGATAAGAAAGAACAAAAAAAAAAAAAAAAACAGGATTGTAGACCAGAAGAAATAACACTCACTTTTCCTGCTCTAGGAGAGCAGAGGAGGCAGAGGAAGGGGAGCGTAGACCTGGAAGGTGAGGGGAATGAGGCGCAGATGGTGAAGGTGAGTACGCCATATACCTCCCGCCTCCTGACGACGCCATCTCTCCACCGCCGGCTCTTCTCTGGAAGTTAGAAGATCCGTATGCGTCTGTAGAAGTAGGTGAGAATCGAGAGAGCGATAGACTGATCATGAAGGGCGAGCTATGGCGGTGGAAGCTCTTCTTGCTGTGGCTCTGACTGGTGGGGCGATCCCGACCAGACGCTCTCTTCTACCAAGCGTCGGTGCTGAATTATATATAGACAACCCCACCCTCTTCCTTTTTTCCCACTGACGTTTTAATCATATTCATTTTGCATTATTTCGAAGGGGCAGAGCTGAGATATTTGATTGATGGAAGGGTATAAGTGTCTTTGAGCATAGCGGTAGTTTATTTTTCCAAAATTTGGCTCAATGACTATTTTTCACAGAAAGCACAAAAAACTCCTTCGGAATTTGAAAGAATCGCAGGGAGCAATGGAGGAGGCCGCCGTAATCCCCTTCAAGAACCTCCATAGCCGAGAGTATCAAAACCACAAGAAGAAGGTTTACACTACTCTCTCTCTCTGTATCGCAATCGATGAGGTAGAGATTTACTGTATTTTTTCTCACTTGCTCCCCTTTTAATCTGGTTATTGAAAAGGTGCATTCCGTAGCTTGGAATTGCACTGGCACGAAGCTCGCTTCCGGTTCTGTTGATCAAACAGCTCGAGTTTGGCATATTGAGCCTCACGGACATGTACGATCTTTTGCTCTACTCACCTAATTGTTATTTTCAAATATTGTCTGTGTATTTATGTTCTATGTTTGTTTTGTTGGTTTTTGTGGGGCAGTTTGATGTTAGAAACTGCTATAAAAGCATATAATTACCTCTATTTAACCATCCTTGAGTGTCATGTAGTTTGGTAACTTCTTCCTATGAGCTGGATAGTTGGAAGGACGTGATGAAAACTTAGTTAAAGCAGAAATTTAATTATGCTGAAATAGACAAACAAAGTTTTGGTTTTTCCTAGCTGTTGATAACTTTGAATTTGAAAAAAAGAAAGAACTTCTCCCATTGCATCTATTGCACATGACCTAGAATGAAATTAGGTTGCATTTCAATTGCGGCGAGACTACTATTTTTTTTTCATTTGAACCAGGTATTTCTTAGGTGAATTCAGTGGTGTTAATTTTTTTTTTTTTTTTTTTCTCTCTATGATGAGATTTTAGTTAAAGCCTTTTTTCAGAGATGTGTAGCTATGGTATGACAGAATTCCTCGTTTCTATAACCTGGAGTTTTTTTCCTGCAAAATATTTTTCATTCATATAAACTAATGGTGATGCGTTGTTTAGATGAACTGTTATTGTTGTTTTACTTTATCTTCTGAACATGATATTATGTTGCTTGTCATGTTTATTACAGAGTAAGGTTAAGGATATTGAGTTAAAAGGGCACACAGACAGTGTAGATCAGTTATGTTGGGATCCCAAACATGCTGATCTTATTGCAACTGCTTCGGGTGACAAGACTGTTCGTCTGTGGGATGCTCGTAGTAAGTGATTTCTTTGTTTGTGTGGTTTTGGAGAAAGAAATAAGAAGGCACGGGGAACAAACTAAAAAATTAGGAAATTTTACAAAGACTGGCTCTTATTTATTATAATAGAATAAGATCTCTTTCTCCATTTGTTCTCAATCTATAAAGATCAGGATATTCTTCATGAACTATCTTTTGACGAAAGATGTGGCGGTCAATTTTTTACACTTTGCAGTTAAGTTCAAGGAGATTGTTACAAATCACAGCTTTTACCTTTTAAGATTCTTATAGAATCTGTCTGGAGGAAATAACTACTGCGATGATGATATTGTAAAGGGTATCACTATGATACCATAACACTGGGAAGCACATGTTTATTAGCTTCATTTTGGTTTCCATAGGTGGGAAATGCTCTCAGCAATCAGAACTTAGTGGAGAGAATATTAATATCACATATAAACCTGATGGAACACATGTGGCTGTCGGCAATAGGGTATGCATAATTATGTGTGCGCTCAATCGCAAATATGGCAATAATTGTGTACTTATCCAATGAATTATGGAAATTATATGTTGGTATGGAAATAAACTGATCATTTGTATTCCTTTGATTATTTGGTTATTGGGCTTTTCTGTGAGTTGTAGGATGATGAATTAACAATATTGGATGTTAGAAAGTTTAAGCCAATTCACAAGCGCAAGTTCAATTATGAGGTAACATTTATTTGAGTAAGCACTAGTTTCTTGCATCGTGCATGACTTTTCATTAAACTTGTCTTATATTAATCTCATCACTGGACAACTCACCTGTATGGCCTACCATGTTGAAGTGATGGATGGCATTGCATTTCTCATTATTTTCATCACCCTTTCCTCCCCCAAATAAATGCATCTGTGATACTATAATTATTATTCATCTAGTTCAGCATTTTTAGGTATCCATGTCCTACAACAACTAATGTATCCCATTGTAAAACACTTCGTTTCATTTTGACTTTAAAGTTAAGATCACGCATACAATGAAAGTTCTAATAAGTTAAGATCACGCATACAGTGAAAGTTCTAAGGAAAATAGGACATTTTTTTCATTGGTGCCCTAATTAATTGTTTAGGTGGACTAATAGTTTATTTTACTGAATCTTTCATCTAGGTTAATGAGATTGCTTGGAACATGACAGGAGAGTTATTTTTCCTGACAACGGGAAATGGTGAGGGTTAATATGGTTATGGCACTTCACTTCAACTGTGTTGCATTTATTATTTGTCATGATAAGTGGTAAAATCTATATTTGCGTGGATAATGCTTACGATACTTTTCTTTTTCCTTAGGTACCGTTGAGGTTCTAGCTTACCCTTCTCTGCAACCACTTGACACCCTGATGGCTCATACGGCTGGTTGTTATTGCATTGCGATAGACCCAGTGGGAAGGTGAGCTGCAAGGCTTGTGGCTTTCTGTGTGATCCTGTCAAACGTTTTTAGTTTTCATGGGTTTCACATTTCTCTCTTGGGGTCTTTCTCATATACTCCGAGTGCTACAACAGTGCGCTTTATTATGCTGCAGATATTTTGCTGTTGGAAGTGCTGATTCCTTAGTCAGTCTTTGGAATATCTCGGAGATGCTATGCATGCGAACATTTACAAAACTTGAGTAAGTTGCATCTATAATTAAGAGCTGTGCGTTTTAGACATCCTGTGTCATGACCTTTTGGTGCTTTATCAGATGGCCTGTGCGGACAATAAGCTTCAATCATACTGGAGATTACATAGCTTCTGCTAGTGAAGACTTGTTCATTGATATAGTTAGGCATATTCCTTATGATCTCCACGTAGTTTGATTTCATTCTTCTTGAAAACTGAACATGATATGATTTTTGGTGTTTAAAACAGTCTAATGTTCAAACTGGACAAACAGTTCATCAAATTCCATGCCGGGCTGCTATGAATAGTGTGGAATGGAATCCGAAATACAATTTACTTGCATATGCTGGAGATGACAAAAACAAGTACCAGGCTGACGAAGGTTTTCTCTTTTTTCTTTTTAGTATTTTGACAGTAAAAGATATGTTCATGGAAATTTCATTCCGAACCTGATGTTTTTGTTGCAGGTGTTTTTCGAATTTTTGGGTTTGAGAGTGCTTAACAGGGCAACTTTTCTAGGTGACACTCAATGGTTTGTAGTTTTTGCCTACATTTTTTGCATGTGGAACTGAACTTTTTACTCAATGTTAACAACATATTGTCACTATCTTTTGTATCGTTACTATTACCAACAGCGTTCCTATTGTCAAATGCTATAATGAAAGGAATATAGGATTAGGGTCGGCAAATCGCCTGCGACCAGATCCGTCTCGATTCTCAGTAATGAAGTTGCAGCGTTAACGATTCTGTAAATAGCGCTACAATGCTAAAAGAAAAATTATGGGTGAGCAGACCGATTTGAAAATCGACCAAATGTTTCGGACTTGGACAAAAATTTCGTCCGTGACCCATCAGAGCAGGTCTAGGGTTTAAAATCTAGTCCAATGTCGCATGGTATTTAACTACATAGAATCGTCAAACCTTATTGCATCGCTCATCAATTTCGTGTTACTAAGCATTTCGTGTGCTTGTTCGGGAACTTAATATAACGAAAGAATGATTCTTTGACCAAATATAATCGTGTAGCGAATAAAGGTACTTAATAACGAAAGTAATTATGAACTCAAATTTTCTATTTTTAGAGTAAACGAGATTGTACACAAAGATCTTCCTCTTAAATTAATGATTAGAATTCATAATTTTGTATTGTATGTGACAAAAAAAAAGAAGATGAAGAAATTACAAGTAAAGAAGACATCGTCAAACATACGAAGTAGACACAAGAAGTGTTTTGGCTTGTCTTAAGTTGAAGTCATCAGCAAAACACAAATCAGACATCTTTCAGGTGTGTGTCGTCTCCGAGATCGGACCAAAATGCTTCATCCGCCCCTCCCTCATCCTCTACCCTCCAAACAACTTCCTCTTTCCTCCCTAAAATCCAAATCCCACCACAAATTTGATCGAGTTTTTCGTTTCATAGACAATTATCAGTTTTCAGACCAGAATTTTTTACCTTCTTCATCGTGGGTTTTCGATTTGATTGATCCCTTCCCGGAGAAAACAGAGTTTGTTTGATTGCTCCGACTCAGAAGCCACAGAGGATGAGCTTCGAAGCAGGAATAGCCAAACCTGTAAAGCAAAGAAGAGAGATGGAGATCAGATTTTCGTAGCACCAAGTTAGAGATTTCCACTTGATTTCCACGCTAGAACTCTTCATTCTCTTCCCAGTTTGAGGTTCTTTGGACAAATCAAAGCTCTCCCCCTTCATCCTCAGCTCTTGAATGCACCTACTCAAGGCTCTGCTATCGCTCTTCTCTCTCTGCACCTGCCTCCATACTTTCCAGTACCGGAATACCTTCACCTGAGTCAAAACGACGAACACTAAGGACGTCGTTGTGGCTAATACGCTCGGAATCCACCATTTCCGGCAACTGTGGTTTTCTCTGTTGATCCACGATGTGAAGAGGAGGGTCAAGAACAGGAAGTGAAAGAGGCCGAAGAAACAGAGGAGTTGGAAGATTGCTCTTTTAATGGAGTTCAGTCTGGTTTCTTTCAGGGAGACTCTTTTGCCGAAGATGTCTTCCTCTCTCTGCCATAGTTTGAGGAGCAAAAGATGGCCTGGACTCTCAGAAATCTCCGTTAATGGGTGATTTTGGATTGCAGAGAGTGTGGTAATGGCGGATAACATCTTTTGCTGGTGCTCTTCGTCCACTGGAATTTCTACTACTACCTGGGCATTGTTTATTTTCGCCATTGATTGGAGAAATGAAGTGAAAAAAAGGAAAAAAGTGGAGTCGATTCGAATTTTCCGTTTGATTTCCCCAGATCCAACATTTAATCGTTTATATTCAACGGCTACAAGGATCCAACGTTCAGGAACGTTGCCATCTGTCATTTCGACACGTCATCGTGGGGCCCGGAGCATGGAGCCTTCGTGGCACTGGGGTCGACGCCAGGGAAGATAGAAGTGTGCCACTGGTTATTTGAAAATGATCTGACGTGGACTGTAGCTGACCACCGATCGGAGACATGTTGGGTTCAAAGATGCTCTTCTTGCTTTTGCTTTATTCTTCTTACTCAGCTTTTGACCTTTATTAATTTTTTACTCTAATTTACTTAATTTTTATTTATTTTTTAGTTCTTTGTTTTAATTTAGAAAAAAAACCTTAAATTATAGAATTAGTAATAAAATAAACTTAAATTATTTTCGTTAACAAAATAAATATTAAATTATCTTATGTTAAGAAGTCAACTCTCCAAGCACGGCCGACGGTGTGGTTGCCTGTTCTCCGTGCATTTTGTACCTATTTCAAGTGTATGCAACTGCATTTTAATTTCAGACGACCGCGTCAAGTTGACGAACGTTTTTTCACGTATTTCAAGTGCAGACGATTTCATTTGAACTGTCGGCAATCGCAAATGGTAATTTAAAATTTGTTTTATTGAAGAATATAGTTTAAAGTTTATTTTAATTATCATTTATTTTTATTTTGTTAACAAAATTAAGGAATTAAAATAATAATGCTTTTAAATTCATGAATTATTAATAATTTTAATCAGAATATCTTGCATGATATAAGAATTAAAAAATAAAATAAAGGATAAACTTAAGAAGTCCTTTTTCATTAGTTCATTTGCATTTTGCCTTGTACTATAACGGGTCTGTTAAAGTTTCTTTGCCACTGCCTTTATTAATATCCCTAGCTCAGAGGATTACTCAAATCTCTTCTTTTTTTGTATTCTACTCGTTTTTTTGTTTTTGAAATATGAAAAATGACTTGACTATCTAATGAAATGGATTCGAAAAAGGGCTTACCTGATATGTGAGTGCTTTGGATTATATGCAAATATGCATGATTCTGGACCATTATAGCTAAGGAGCGGATTTCAGGGTCCCTTGACTTGCCAAACGGTTTCCAGTATGCCTATTCTATAGAGAGAACCCGGTCTTTAGACACATGATAGTGGCAGCCAGGTTATCAAAGATTACACAATAGGTGGCCGCTACCCGACTTAGTGAATCACTTCCAGCTTCCAGGCTGGCATTCAATCTATCTCGTGCCAGTGTCTCTTGTGTGCCTCATTTATGCTGGTGGCATGCCATCCCTGTGCTAAACACTCAAGTCGTGGCCTTCTGCTATGTTAGACCCTCCTCTAGAAAGAAGTACAATGGTTGGTCCTTTGTAACGATCAAGACTGGTAATCCCCGTTTGACTTGAAAGGAGCCTTGTTCAGCAAGTGCGCAGCAAATATTCTTTCACAAGAAAGACGCAAGTCGTACCTTACCTCCCAGCCCTCTTACCTTGCTTTCCTTTTCTCTTTTGCTAGCACACGGGATTCATTCTGACTATTCTATTGCACCGGACGGACTACTATAGTGAGTCTAGTGCTTCCGGCAATCACAAGAAGAAAGCGGTTAGAAGAAGAGTTCTAATAGATAGAAAGGAAAGAATGAAGACCAACTCGCTATCTGTCCACTCTTCCTAGCTTATTATTACCACGCTATCCCTACTTATAAAGCAAGCGTATTTCTTATTACCTTCCCTTCTATCTTACGCTAGAGTTTCTACTTTCCCTCTATGATGTGCCCCAAGGACGAATTTATTAATGCATTTGCTTCTCATTTTGTAGGAGTTGAATATTTAAAGGCTTGGATTGGAAGCATGAAGATAAAGAGGGAATATGACTTCCCTAAATTCAACTCATTGTAACCAAATATTATGAGTTTTTTATTGGTTATTTTTGTGTGTTTAATTTTACAAACAATGGCCTTATTGTAAGAAATTATTAAAGCATGCATTTACGCATTTAGAATTAGATGAATGTTAGGTTAGTGTGACAAAAGAGTTTGGTTGAACTCAAGGTAGAAAATCATGCAAGGAAATTGCATGAAAAGCATGCATAGCTCGACCATGCACTTGAAGGAGGGGACCATTTTTCCTCTTTTGGCCGAACCAATGGCTGCCCTTATGAAGATGCTTGCTTGCTTACCTCTTTTGGAACATTTCATGGATCATTGAGTTGGCAAAGCTCAGCCATTGATCAAAGAAACACAAAGAGATCTTGGCCATCCATTGAAGCAACACTCCAACGGTCATTTCCCTCTTCAAACACCAGCCAACTCTTAGCTACTTAGGTCTATATATATCATGGTTATTGGTGTGTGTAAGGATTGATTTTGGTTGAATAGAAAATCGGCTGTTTGCTAAGGAGAAACCCGAGTGGTTGGAGCACCAGAAGGTAAGCATCGGTTTGTCCCAAACCGAGAGGAGTTCGAGTCTCCTAGGCTCTCAAACCCATGGTTGTTTGAGTAGTCATTGTTCCACCTTTCTCTCCACTATTCTAAGAGTTGGAAGGCAAGAGAAAGTGGCTATTAACATTTTTCTACTTGCTGTGAATCTTCCTTGGAAGATTGTTTGCCGTAAGCCTCAAAAGTTGCTTATCGGACAGCATTGGGGTTTGTCATCACAACTTCATTTCCACACGTTATTTTCTCTTGATATTTTAAGGTGTTGTTCTTCACTAATATATTAATCTTCCCTTAAAATTTCATTTGATTTGAATTTCATTTGCCCATCCATTTATACATCTAAGGTTGCTGTTTCTCGACTAATCCGAGATCCGAGTGAACCATCACTCTTCGTAGGTAGAATGCAGCCCTTGCTTAGCTTGGCGCGCATCACTCTACAATTTAATCTTAATTTATAAAATTCAATAAATGTTCCAAAAAGAACCCGTTGGAATAAAATTGAATCAAATTGAATAAACATTAGTATAAATGTATAAAATTTTTTGCCTATTAACCTAAATTATTATCGAGAATTTATAACCAGAACCCGTAGAAATAAAATTGAATAGTTATCTAGAAATCAAAACGTTGGAAGAGTAACCGTTGGAAGTAACCCCACAAATATAGGATTAGGGTTGTCAAATCTCCTGCGACCAGACCCGTCTCAATTCCCAGTAATGGAGTTGCAGCGCTAAAAGAAATGTCTTCCTCCTATGGGCCACGAATAAAATTTTTGTTCAAGTCCGAAACATTTGATCGATTTTCAAACTTGTCTGCACACCCATTACTTCATTACTGGAGAAATGAAAAGGAGTCGAGTCGAATTTTCTCGTTTGATTCCAACGTTCAGATTTCCCCAGATCCAACGTTTAATGTTGTATTTGTGGGGTTACTTCCAACGGCTACTCTTCCGACGTTCCGATTTGGCGATTTCCCAGATAAATATCTAATATTAATTTCCAACCGTTGCCACTTGTTCAAACAGCTTCTGTTCATAAATTCTTAATAATTGATTTAGAAAAAAAATAAAATAATAATTTAGTTTAATATGAAGAAATTTTTCGCAGTCCACGGTGCGATCACAACGTACGAGAAGTGAGGGGTTAAAAACAATGTCATTGTCTTCTCGATCTATGACACAATCGCAACGTCTTTAGGTGGTCTAAGTTGCCTTCTTTTATTCTCTTGTAATGATTTAGTAGGGAACTTCATATATTTTTTTTCATCAGTAATAAAGAGTTTGTACAAACATGTGAAAATATATACACTATTAATATTCATAATGAATTGGTTCACATTGTAGGAAGCTTTGAAATCAAATATGGAAGCTTCAGTGATTCCTGCTTTCGAGATGTCATGCAAATCAATGTTTGAGCAAGTTGATGCTTCTTTCCAGAGAAGAATGGGTGAACATACCGCTGCAGTTCAGCAACATGTCGAGTCTGCTTATTCTCCATTGGCAATGGTATTAAGGGTAGGTATTATTCTAAGTTACAATTGAAAATTAACATACCGCTGCAGTTCAGTAATGACATGATCCCTAATCAAATTTAAGGACTTTTAATCCTAGGACACGACCCTCAACTATCTCGGCTATCTTGTTCGGTTCAACTTTTAAACCTTTTTATTATGTCTTAAATTAAACTAAAAATGGAAAAATTAATAATAATAATAATAATCGTAATCATAATAATAGCAACAATAATAATTTTGAGCTGAACTTTAAAGTGGGTTAGAGTATCACGTTACCATTAAAAGTTATATTAAATATTATATCTCTAATTTATCTATAATTAGTAATCCTATGGCTCGGAACCGGTTCTGATTCAAGAATTTTCGCAGGATACAGTCCGGTTCACGGTTCAGATATCAATCTTTAAGCCTTTCACGCCAAGTTCCTCCATTTTGGGGAACGGTATCTGCCAATCAAGGGTTATTATGAGGCTGAAATTAGCCAAAATGCCAAGTGCATTAAAACATTCAACAGATAAATTTAATTTCAAAAAGGCCAACTACAACCTTAGCTTTTTACTATTTTACGTGGTAAAAATTTCAACTGAATCCATGATCGTTTAGTAATTTTTTAAACGAGGATTTAATGAAATTATTGATAGAAGGTCAAAACTGAAAATAAAATCAAAGTACAGGGTTCGGTTTGTCCGTTTTTTTAAGCTAAATTTAGTCTTTTCAATCATTTTCTAAACATTCTCATTTGCTGGTATAGTCGAAAATTCCTCCACTGATACATATACCCATGGTACCAGAAGCATCACCGCCGCCATAAAAGGTTGCATGAGCATTGCTCCATCCTCCTCCATTATACCCTTTTGCAGAAGAGACGAGTGCAGCAAGAAAACCCACCACCAAAAACACAGTGACTGCCATTTTCCTGCAACCAGAAGATAAAAAAGGACTAAGCTTTTCATTGCACCCATTTTCAACTCATTGCAGAAGAATGAAATGAAGAGATTACCACAAGAAAGAGATCTCAGAGAACGCAGAAAAGAAAAATGGAAAATGAGGGCAGATTGATGAAGAACTTGGGAGAGATTTGAGGTCAATATATAGAAGTTCAAAAGTAGTAGAGGAATAGAAGGTTAGGACTATAAGATTATTCACCTATCCTTACAACTAACAAGAATTTTTGAAAAGTAAATGCGACCATATTCCTTATTTTATAAGTATATAATAATAAATCTATCATATAAATGTCACGTCAAAACGTTAGATTAGACGGTAAATACGGTGGCGGATCGTTTGGGTTTTTTGGAGAGTTAAAACAAGTGCGTTTTAGGCATCGGAGACTGGTTTTTTAGGGACCAAAGGTGGTGGATTTGTAACTTTGTTACATAGGAAATCTCCATAATCCAAGTGGAGCACGGCGGTCTCACCACCTCCAATAGTTTAATCAACTTTCAGACGCACATGCTACCCTCTTTGGCTGCAAATGCCATCTCTCTCTCAATTCCCAGTAAAATGGAGTTGCAGCGCTAAAAGAAATGTCTTCCTCCGATGGACCACAGACAAAATTTTTGTTCAACATTTGATCGATTGTTTTCAAACTTGTCTGCACACCCATTACTTCATTACTGGAGAAATGTGTTAGGATTAGACGCCCTAATCCACCTGTAACGAACGATTCGGAAATACGAAAAATAAATAACACACAGATTTATAGTGGTTCACTCTCGTCACGAGAGCTACGTCCACTGGCCGCTGACAGATTTCACTAAGATGAAAAACCGGAGTTACAACAGTTGTTCCTCACACACTCAGACACTCTGATAATCTGTGATACCACTCTATAACCTAAACACGTCTTTATATAATAGACGATTTAGGGTTACAGAATAACAGGGTAATTATTTGACCATAATACCCCTAAACCTAATTAGACTCCATAACTCAACAATCTCCCACTTGGAGACTAATCACATCATCTCTCCATCTTCAGCGGCTTCACTTCAATGTCGCATACAAAAAAAACGGGGTGTAGAGTAAGGCATGGTGGGAGGAGGTGTGGGTGAGATGGATTGGTTTGGAAGGGGTCGGAAAACAACGTGAGAAAATTGGCACAAGGAGAAAGGGGAGTGTGGTTGAGGAGATGGGTTTAGTGTTAAAAAAGGAAAAGTAGTTTCGTCAAATGGAGATGACGAGAAAGTGGAGTTTATTTGATGATGATTTAAGCATAGGCTAGCCTTATGATGATGATTGGGTCCTAGGAAACAACACAGGAAAGTGAACGAGGTTGTAGCGTAGGATGAGTGACAGGGTCGTGGGAAAAGGGGAAAACACTCGACATTCGAAACAGTAGAGATGCATAATCTGGAAGAGATCGAATAAAATTCAAACGGAGATTTGTAATCTAGTGATGAGAGTTGGAAGAATTTGAATAAAGGTGGTATAGTAGCTGGAAAAAAAATAATCCAGAAGGTTTAGGAACTGATGATGTGAAAAAATAGAGCCAAGATCGTTTCGATGAACAGACCATTTTGTTTGGGGTATATGGACACGATATACGATGAGGATAAACAGAGACGGAAAAACAATTTGTTAT
>CM039514.1:44576830-44597849 GCA_022432975.1 Begonia masoniana | reverse complement strand
TAGATTAATCTTGATTCTTGATTCTAATTAAAGATTAATTTCAAGTGTATTGTGAATCAATGTTTCTGTGAATTAATTTTTCAGATTAGAGTTTCTGAGTTTTCCTTGGTGTAGTTGCATAATTATTCTGTGATGAAGAAGGTTCTGTTTGTGTGGCCTGATTAAGGATTAATTGCTGCTGTTTAATTGACTTGTTGTGAATTAAATTTGCTATGAATTAATTCTGTTCAGATTTAAACTCGGCTATAGATTAAACTAGTGACTAGTATGCTTATCTGTATTTTTCTTTGCCATTAATCCATTTAAATTGTTCCGATTTTTGCTGTTTCTGTAAGTCTTGGTTCTGTTTAGAAGGGATTAGAGGGATGACCAAATTCGATGTAGAAAATTTTATTGGAGATAATGATTTTAGTCTTCGGAGAATAAAGATGAAAGCATTGTTTTTGTGCATTAAGGACTTGCACAAGCAATAGATGAGGATGCCATACAAAATTTAAGGATCACCAACAAGTTGAAAGCCGACGAAGTGGAGTCAAAGGCACATAATGCTATATTATTAAGTCTCGGTGATGAGGTGTTGAGAGAGGAGACCAAGGAGACATTTGCTTTTTTGGTTTGGAAGAAGGTGGAGGCGCTGTACATGAAGCGCTCATTGGCTAATCGGTTGTACTTGAAAAAAAAGTTATATACCTTAACTATGAAGGATTCAAAAGAGATGAGGAAACATTTAGATGATTTCAATAAGATTATTTTGGATCTTAATAGCATAAGAGTGAAGATAGCCGAGGAGGACCAAGCCATAATAATCTTAAGCTCATTGTCAAAAGTGTACGAGGACTTTGTGGATACCATGTTGTATGGAAAAGAGACCTTAACTATGACTGAAGTTAAGGCAGCCCTCAATGCTAAGGAATTGCAAAGACAGATCGAAGGAAAGAAGAATTTGGAAGGAGAGGGTCTCTCGATTAGAGGGAGACCAAAGAATAAGGAAAGGAACTCTAAGAGAAAATTGAGGTCAAAATCGATGCAATGAGGAAGGTGTTTCTTCTGTACTGAAGATGGACACTATAAAAAGAACTGCTATGAGAGGAAACGGAAGATGAGTGAGAAGAAGTCTGAGAAAGGGGATGCTTCGGTTGTTGCTGATGGCTATGAATCTTCAGACGTGTTGTTTGCTTCTGAGGTTGAATCAGGAGAACAGTGGGTTTTGGACTCGGGGTGTTCGTTTCACATGACAACAAGGAAAGAGTGGCTCTAAAACTTCAATAGCACTGTTGGAGGAAAAGTCTTGTTAGGAAACAACAAGACTTGCACGATTGAAGGGGAATGATCAATCAAGGTTAAAATGTTTGATGGATGTGTTCATACCATTCAACTAGTGAGGTATGTACCTTAGTTAAAGAGAAATCTATTGTCAATTGGGATGCTTGATTCTACTGGTTGTACTGTAAAAGTTGAAGTGAGAATTATGAAAATTTCCAAGGGGCTATGACGGTGACGAAGGGGAACCTTAGAAATGGGTTGTACATTTTGAAAGGTACCACTGTTGATGGTGATGTTGGTTCAGTTTCCGGTGAGCAAAAGGATAAAACCAATCTTTCGCACCCTCGATTAGACCACACCAGTGAGAGAGGACTTCTTGAGCTAGGTAAGAGGGATCTTCTCGGCAAGGACAGTGTATCAAAACTAGAGTTTTGTGAGAACTGTTTCCTGGGTAAAAACAGTAGAGTGAAATTTCATAGATCAATGCATTCATCTCAAGCCATCTTAGACTACATTCACTCGGACATATAGGGGCCGAAAAAGACATCGTCTAAAGGTGGAGCCCATTATTTTGTGATGTTCAAAGATGACTTCTCTAGGAGAGGTTGGGTATTCTGCATGCATACAAAGGATCAAGTATTCGAGACTTTTGTGACATGGAAGAAGACAGTGGAGAATTAGACTCGTAAGAAGATTAAGAAGCTATGGGCTGACAATGGTATGGAATTTTGTTATGCAAAGTTCGATAAATATTGTTAGGATGAAGGGATTGTTAGACATTATTCAGTTGACTACACACCTCTTGCTGAGCGGATGAATAAGACAATTCTCGAAAGGATCCGGTGATGCTTCTTACTTCGGTTCTTCCAAGGTTCTTTTGGACAGAAGCTATGAATACAACATGTTACTTGATAAATCATTGTCCTTCTACTGCTCTTGAGTTTAAGACTCCATTTGAGGTTTGACACGATTCCACCTGCAAGGGGGCCATGTTTCTACCCACAACAACAGTTTAGAAAAATCAGATTTCGACAACCAGCAAAACCAGCAAATACCAGCAGAAATTTTACTGACCAAACGATATCCAAATTCAACGAAATTTTAAGGTGTTCTTAGTGTATGAGTGAAGATTATGTTCTTAAATTTTCAGGTCCAAATGATGAGAAAATCGTGAGTTTCGAAGAGAACAACAGATGCTGTCCGATAAGCAATGTTTTGTAAGCTTTCGGCATACACTCTTCCGAGGAAGAATGGCAGGAAATGGAACAGGTGAATGACCACTTTCTTCGTGTATCCTACTCTGTATAGAGAGGGAAGAAGAGTGGAACTATGACTATTCAAGCAACCATGGGCTTGAAAGCTCAAAGGAGAGAACTCTTCTCGATTCTTGACCAAACCGAGCTTTACCGTTCACCGGTCTTCAAGGTCCGAACTCTTCAGACGAAATTAGGTTGGGTATCCTGCATGCGTACAAAGGATCAAATATTCGAGACTTTTGTGACATGGAAGAAGACAGTGGAGAATTAGACTGGTAAGAAGATTAAGAAGCTAAGGGCGGACAATGGTATGGAATTTTGTTATGCAAAGTTTGATAAATATTGTAAGGATGAAGAGATTGTTAGACATTCTTCGGTTGACTACACACCTCAGCAAAATGGACTTGCTGAGCGGATGAATAAGACAATTCTTGAAAGGATCTGGTGCATGCTTCTTACTTCGGTTCTTCCAAAGTCCTTTTGGGCAGAAGCTATGAAAGCAATGTGTTACTTGATAAGTCTGTGTCATTTTGCTGCTTTTGAGTTTAAGACTTCATTTGAGGTTTGACATAGATATCCAGCTGATTAGAGTAAGTTGAGGTTGTTTGGATGTGCAACATATGCAAAAGAAAACTTCAGCCTCGTCCGGTTAAGTGCATTATGCTTGGATATCCGAATGGTGCCAAAGGCTATTGCTTATGGAAGATAAAAGGAAACCGACAAGCTTGAAAAGTCAGGATGTGGTTTTCAATTAAATAAGTTTAAAGATAAGGAAAAGAAACCAGCTAAAACGGTGGAGACCGTGCTGGTTGAGGTGGAGCAAGAAGAAGATAAGCAATTGGACTTATCATCTCAAGGTAATGATAGCTGTCAAACTGAGTTGATTGAAATTGAGATTGATGTGGGTGTTTATACTTTTACGGTTTATCAGCTTACTAGAGATCGAGCTAAGAGAGTAATTAAACCGACTCAGAAGTTCGAGTATGCTGATATAATGGCTAGCTTAAAAGTTGAACATAGTAAGTCATACTCCTCGGTGGATATGGAAAGAAGTGATAGAGATATGGAAGAGGAGAAATTCATAAACAGAATTCCATATTTAAATATGGTGGACAATTCAAGGTATACTATGGTGTGCACTAGTCCATACTTAGCTTTTGCTATAAGCATAGAGAAGGTTTAAGTCAGAACCAGAAAGAAGACACTATCAGACGTTAAAAATGGCTTATGAGGTATGTTTCTCACTCTTTACATTCATACTTACATCTTGGTTTATTGAATGCAGATACAGGTACGATTGTTGAATTTGTCGATGCAGATTATGCAGGGTGCTCTGATACTAAAAGATCAACTCATGAGCACAATTTTACAGTTTGTGGTGGAGCCGTCAACTTGAAAAAGTTAGCATCTGAATTGAGCATTAATTGTACTAACTTAATTGTTTATTGTGACATTCAAAGCATCATTCATCGTTTGAATAATCTAGCATTCCATGTGGAAAGAAATATTATCGTTGAAAAGATTCTCACATAAGGGAATCTTGTTGATGCACTAACCAAAGAGTTGTTAATCACCAAGTTTACTTGTTTCTTAAGCTTAGTGGGGGTAAGTAAGATTTTTGGCTCTTAAGTGAGCCTCTTGATGCAATACATTTATTTTATTATTAGTTAGAGAAAACTCGAAAGCAAGGTGAAGAATTGTAAAATTGGTTTTGGCGAAACAGCAAGGGAGAAGGCGATCAAGAGGTGTATCCGCGCGATTTGAAGACGTTCATCGGCATGGGGCTTTGGTGTTCTGAAGGTTTGAGGTAATTTCGACCATCGCAAGGTGCAAGGTAGGTTCAGTGTTTGCTCTAGGTGATAGGCAATTTCTGACTTTAAAGAGAAGCTTGTTTCTCTGTTCTTGATGTTTCTTCCCCGATTAACAACAAAGTAAATGTGTTGCATCCGACTTTGTGTCCAAACCACGTTAATTCCTCGTGTTATTGATTTTAATTTGACTGTTATTGTTCACGGTTCAAGAAACGAATTAGGAGAATTAGGATTACGAATTTAATACTACGAACCCGATGAGCTGGTACAAAACATCATCGGTCTTCTGTT
The DNA here is from genome assembly GCA_022432975.1 of Begonia masoniana. Classification (NCBI taxonomy): domain Eukaryota; kingdom Viridiplantae; phylum Streptophyta; class Magnoliopsida; order Cucurbitales; family Begoniaceae; genus Begonia; species Begonia masoniana. The sequence goes on along the minus strand of CM039514.1, from coordinate 44,593,228 downwards.
TATACTTAAGAGTACTTGGTTGTTTGGTTTTCATAGATTTTTGAAAGAATGAATCGAGAACCGAACCAAAAATCTCAGTTAGTTTCAGTTTGGTTCCAAAATCGATTTTACCGAAATTGAAACCGAACCGAATCGAAATTTTCAATTTGCTTCGGTTTTCGATTTTAACTGAATCGATTTCCACCCCTATCATTAGTAATATCTCAATTCCAAATTAGTACAAGGTATTTTTTGGATCAAGTAATAAGAAATACCGAATCAAAAGAATACCCATGTCTCCATAATCTTTGACAAACAGTTTTGGAGAAGTTCTCGTGCAATTGAAACGTAAATTATTTAACAATTAATAAATGTTAGAATTCAACGACAATTCGCGAGTCGGGCATGCTTTTGATTTGGACAGCAGATGATTTTTTAATAAGAAAATTTGGAAAAATAAATAAGAAGTAATATGGGAAGGACTACGTGGCACCAATGGGAGCTTGTCCAGCCTTATCCAACTTGTAAAAATCTGATCTTTTTCATCATCCACTTTCCCACTCGTCCGACAACCAAAACCACTCATTTGCCGATGCATATCAAAAATGGCGTCTTTTTTCCCCTCCTAGCGCTGCAATTCAGTGGCAAAATAAGAAGCAAAAAAAACCAGAGAGAAGGGTCTGAACAGAGAGAGAGGAAGAGGTCGAAGATAATGGCTTCCACTGCTTGTTTCTTGCATCACCATGCCCTCACCACCCCTACCAGACCTTCTTCTCAGCGCCAGCCTGTGCTCAGCGCCAGGCCCTCGCAGCTGATTTGCAGGGCTCAGAAACAGGTTGCCCAGGATGATAATGGCGACTGCAGCTTTGTCTCGCGGCGGTTGGCTCTGACTGTGCTCATCGGCGCTGCTGCTATTGGATCCAAGACTGCCCCTGCCGAAGCAGCCTATGGAGAAGCCGGTATGATTGACGAACTTATTATTAAACCAGTCTTTAGATTTATCGATTAGTTCTGACTGGATTAAGATGAAAAATGACCATAAAAATGGAACGATTTTTGCTGTGCAGCCAACGTTTTTGGAAAGCCAAAGACGGACACTGAATTTACTCCGTACAATGGAGAGGGGTTTAAGTTGTCGATTCCCTCGAAATGGAATCCGAGCAAAGAAGTAGAATTTCCTGGGCAAGTTCTTAGATACGAAGACAACTTCGACTCCACCACCTATCTCTCCGTCATGATTACTCCGACCGACAAGAAATCCATCACCGATTACGGCCCTCCCGAGAGCTTCTTTTCATCTGTATACTCCGTTCATTCTCGACCCATTTCATCCTCGATGTTCTGGCCAAAAGCTCATACTTTTTTTTTTGGGTTTTCTTTGCAGGTGGATTTCCTGCTGGGGAAACAATCTTACAGTGGCAAAACCTCTTCTGAGGTGAAAATTACTCTTTTTCAGTTTTTTCTTTCAAGCAAATTCCATCTAGTGCATATATCTTAATCAAGTTCTACCTTAATCTTTAATCTAAATGGAGTTTGCTGGAGCTTCTAGGCTGTGTTCTTCAAATGGGTATACTGAAATTAACTAATCAATTACGTAAGTTTTTTCTCCTTCTGAGAAGAAGCTTTCGACGAATAAACCTGGTTTGTCAGCTGTAAGCTTGGCCAGACCGGCGTAGATCTTCTTTTAGTGTCAATTGTGAGATGTACCAGAATGTGATTATGATTTTAAGAGATTTTGGGCAAAAACCGTGAAGATTAAGCTCGACTTTAATCTTTAAGCTAATTGGAGTTTGCTGGAGCTTATAAGCTGTGTTCTTCAAATGGGTTTGCTGTAATTAACCAATCAATTCCATAAGTTGAATAAACTTCAATCTTCTAAGAAATGAGCCTGTTTTTAGGATCAACTTTAAGATATACTGCGATTTTAAGAGAATCTGGGCAAAAACTATGAAATTTGCAGGGTGGATTCGACACAGATGCAGTGGCAACTGCGAACATTTTGGAATCGTCCGTGACTGAGTCGAACGGGAAGAAATACTACTTCTTATCGATTCTGACGAGAACTGCAGATGGAGATGAAGGGGGGAGGCACCAGCTGATCACGGCCACCGTCAAGGACGGGAAGCTTTACCTCTGCAAGGCCCAAGCGGGAGACAAGAGGTGGTTCAAGGGAGCGAGGAAGTATGTGGAGAGTGCAGCCAATTCTTTCAGTGTTGCTTAAGCTTTGATTTTGTATATTTTATATTATCACCTCAAAGGATGATGAGCTTGTGGATATTTTTAAATGTTTGCTGCCATTTCCATGGTTCTTCGTTCGATTGGAGCTCATCATTTCTTATTTTTATAAAATGGGGAAGAACCGAAATTATTATTTGGATCGATGACGATAAACCCTACCTAATCGCAGCGATCATCGACAATGAAGAAGACTCTCTCTCTCTCTCTCTCTCTCTCTCTCTCTCTGCAGACTGCCATTTTGATTTTCGCCTCCATTTTCTTCTTCCACTTCTTGTTCTCTATTCACTGTTGTATTTCTGATAAACACAGATTACGCAGAGACAAGTTTTGATTCTGTCTCGTTTCTCAATTTGTTCGTGCCATTTTTTTTTTTTGTTTCTTCGCCACTACTTGAGTCAACCTCGTTTGGATCCGTTTTCGCCCCGGTTCGTATTTTATATCGTTTCTGAACCCAATTAGACCTTAACGGGATTTCTTCCTTGTGTTGACTCTCAAATTCGGAGGATTTTGCTGAGTTCGAGGCAATTCCCGAGGAGCCACGGTTTACCGAGGATAGGAGGACTCGCCCTAGGGGTATGAGTTATTATACTTTCCGCATTATACCTAGCCTTGCATGCATGTATATTATTTTTGGTGGGATACCACTAGTATTGATGTCGGCATTTTTACTGGCATGATTATTTTGCATATTGTGGCACGTATACTTTTTGACCGATTCATACTGCCTATTGGATTTTAAATGTCAAGAGATGTATTTGGGATTTGTCAGGAGATTTATTATATTTGGCATGCAGATGGTTTTACACATGCATTTGATATTGTTCATGCATTGGTTTTTTGCTGTACCATTTGGAGTTTGATACTGGAGGTAACTGTTTGGCACTCTTAGCTGGGCTCATATGCTAAGAGTATCAGGGAGTTTATCCCAGTTGTTGTGATACTCCCCACACTTGTTTGGATAGGGTATGCCCCCTTATAATAGGCGGAATGTGCGGTACGCCCCACAAATGGCGGAATGGGCTCGGAGACATGCTCGCCCAGTTACCCGACTTGGCCAGTGTCTGTTCGTTGCTACCCCCGGTATGATAAGTCCACCGTGTGGTCCCCTTGGGCCCAGGGTTAAGTGGTTCGTCCCTCCTGGTGTACCTTAGCGTCTGTGTCCCGGTGGCCCAGGGCTGAGTGGTTCGTCCCTCCTGGTGGTTGACATTTTCACTTCTCCCTATAAGGCCCTGCCTGGTGTTACCGTGGTCTTTCTGTGTTGGTGTGGTTCAGAGGATCCGTGAGTGACCTCTCTTTTTACTGTACACCTGGATATATATTTTTATGATAGCATTGTTGATATGGGCCTATGTTTGCTACCTATGCTTATTTTATGGTTAGCCCCATCAACCGTTTTAAATGAATAATAAGAAGGGAAATGAATAACATTGAAATTGGTTTTGGTTTTTAAAACATGCATTGATTTTTAGAGGACATGCATCTTTATAGTGGTAGGTATAACATCTCATACTGAGTTTGCCACTCACCCCAACGACTCCCCCCTCTACAGGTAAAGGAAGGAAGGCTAGGAAGTGAGCTCTATCGTGTTGGTTTCCCTTGAGTCTCACCTTTTATTTCCCTCAACTTTGACTTATGTAAGTTCACATTTGAGATTGTACCTTACTTTGGCATGTAATTATATTCATTTATCTTGTATTTTCATTATTGTTTGTACTCTCATATTTGTTACTTCGATGAGGTCCTAGATTTGTGTTAAAACTTCCGCATTTAGCCTTAGGTTAGACGGTGGACCTCCGTGAGGTTGATCGTTTAACCTGGCGTTTCTGTTAGGCTCTCTCCCAGGTCGTGACAACTTGCGTCCTTTTTCAGCTGTGTTTCTTCGAAACCTTACAAGGACGACCATTCATGTAGATTTTTCTCAAGAAAATGATAATGGGCTCCGGAGTTTCTCACTTGTTTTTTTTCGCGCCGTCAATGTCTGGTTTCGTCGAAATCGAACTTCCCCGTTGCCCGACTACAATGGTGTCTGAAAGATTAAGATCAATTATGTGATGTCACACAGGGTGTCTTGTGTGACATCGATAATTAATGAAATGATTGACAATTTAAATATGCAGAAATAAATGAGACAGGAGGTTGGTAACGCAGTTCAGCAATCAGCCTACGTCTGCGGGGCCACGCTCAGATATAAAAACATTTCACGAGTTCACAAAGTTACAAGACAATCGGACTTATACAAATAAAGACTCCATATTATCTTTGTCGCCGCCTCTTCCTAACTTCCTCAATGAAACTGTTTTTGCGAGCTCCCCTCGACTTTGGATCGATCTCTCCCGAGATCTAAAAGCAACAAGATCCTCTTGTTGTTGACGACTCCTCCTTGAATTCGTGTTATGGCAAGATCTTCTTGCCCCCAATCAAATTTACAAGCTTCCCTTGTCGATAAACTGAACTCCTCTCGAAATCCTCTCGAGTTCCTCCCGAGACTGAGCTTCAATGAAGAATAAGAAGATTGCCTCCTATGACACCGTCTGGAACACCAAGTCGTTGTCTTCAGACGCAATAAATCAACACACTCATATAATCGATGAAATCTACAGTATAAGAAGAGTGTGTGTAATAATCACAAACTCATACGCAGAAACGTAGGGAGAGAAAGAAAAGCGACGGCTTGCAAAACGAAGAAAAACTTCTCTCGTGAATAATCAAAAATTCGTCAGTTGTTTCCACATAAACGATCGCTTAAATATCATTGGTAACTCCTATATTTTTTATTTAATTCAGTTACCAAATTAGATTTATCGCCGCAAGAAATAAGGAAACCAAATCTCAACAAATCAGTTGAGTGACACCACGTGTGACATTTTAGGAAAGTTCCTCCAACAACTTGTATATAGATCTAAAAACTTAGGAAAGCATCTCATGATTCATGTAATCTCGAAGCCTAATATATTTTAACAAATCTTTATCAAATCGGCTTACCAAAACAAAGTTTTCCAAAAAACAAGTGCCTTTAGATTTTTCAACAACTTTCCTTATATTCGAGTTTCCTTATGTTTCTCTTCCACGCTATCTTCATGATCTTCAATATTAATCTATCCAATAATCTAAATATAATATTTCTTAATTATCAAGAAATAAACTACCACTTTGGAAGATAGTGGAATAAAATATTATCTTGATAAATATAATTTGACAAAAAATCAATGCCAATATATTTACAATATATTTGCATTTACATTGTTGTCTCTTCGCGAGCAGAATCATAAAATCACGGCGGGATGTTGCTAGAGAAAAAAAAAATAAATAAAAAAACAGCCGCTACGCTGCAGAAACAACCGGTGAAGCTAAACCTCAAACAGCGCGCAGGAAGCCAAGAAACAGAGATAAGTCTTATCCAGAACCAGAGACATAACAAAAATTCAGACGCTTCACACGAGAATCACCGACATAAATAATCACGACCCCCGTTACCAGATCAAAGCAGCAATATAACAACAAACAAACCATTCCTTCGTCTGCAGCCTGTTAGAATTTGGTGTGACCCAAATTCTAGGTGGGCCGGGTCGGGCCCGTATATCAATATTAGGGTTTTATGTTTTCTCTATATATTGATGCTTGAGTCGCAAAACTCAATGTACCGAATTTGCTATTAGTGATTCTCTCCTCTGCCCGTGGTTTTTTCCCTTTCTAGGGTTTCCACGTAAATTCGGTGTCCATTATTTTCTCGTTTTTCTTTTTCGGTTTTTTGAATCGTTCGTTACAGGTGGATTAGGGCGTCTAATCCTAACAACTGGTATCAGAGCTTCAGAGTTGAAGTGGTTTTTCGGAAAATCAGGGTTTGATTCTTCGAAGGGTATCGATCGATTTGAGGTTTGTAATTTTGAAAATTGAAATTACAATTTTTGAAGAAAAAGAAATTGTTGGAGAAAATTGAAAAAAAAAAAAAAAAAAAAAAAAAAAGAAAGCAAATTGCTTTCGGGTTTGTCTTCTATGACAAGAACAGAGAGTGAAGAAGGGTTTTCAGAAGAAGGAGAAGCCCGAGCTCGCACGCCATCGCCGCCCGACAGAAAACGCCGCGCTCCGTTCAGAATCGCGCCGCGCTCACGCTAGAAGCGCCGCAACCGTCTGCTGCTGTCGCCGCCGTCTGCGAAGCAGCCTCTGTTGTCGCCACCGCCGTCTGCGAAGAACAGCGACGAACAGAGGAGAAACGTCGGCCGTTCTTCATCATCTCGTCGTCGATCTGCTCCGACGTAGACCCGAGCAGACTCCACCGCCGATCTGCTCCGACGTAGACCGAGCAGACTCCACCGCCGATCGTGAAAGTTCGACGCCGATTTCGCACAGGTTACTGCGAAAACTTTCTACCGTTCTGTTCTGTTTCGCCACCGCCAGCGAAGCTCCGATCTTAGGTTCTCCGACGTCCGAACAGTGAACAAATTCAAGCCTTGAATTTTGTTCTGGTTTGTGGAGCAAATCTGTGCTCCAGAATATTTGGTAAATTTTGATATTTGGAAATTATTTGGGAGAATTGGATATTGGTACTGAGATATTTTTGGAGAAAATATTTGGGCGGACTTGGATTAATTATTGGGTTGAATAATTAATCGGGATATTATCTGTCTGTTGGACGATTTTTATTGGGTCAGAATATTCTACAGGATTTATACTGATTTTAAAGGGCAGCAATTTTTGGGAAAATATTTGGGCAAAGTTATTGATTCAGATATTTTCGGGCTCGGAAAATTTATTTGGCAGGTTTATTGATATTGTGGAGATTGATTATTGGGGTTGAATAATTGATCTGGAAATATCAGTTTTTGGGCATTGTTTTTATAACAATGGCAGGTGAGGATAGCACAGGACCTAGTATTAAAAAATTCGATGGGACAGATTTTGCGTTCTGGAGAATGCAAATTGAAGACTATTTATACGGGAAAGATCTTGAACTTCTATTGAGTGAAAAACCAGAAAAGATGGACAACGTTGAATGGAATCGCCTTGACAGAAAAGTTTTGGGAGTCGTCAGATTGACGCTGACTCAAAGCGTTGCTCACAACGTGGCGAAGGAGACAACTACAGCGAGTCTGATGAAGGCTCTGTCTGATATGTACGAGAAACCGTCTGCGAATAATAAGGTATTTCTGATGAAGAAATTGTTCAATTTGAAGATAATTGATGGTACTTCTGTCGCAGCACATCTGAATGAATTCAATACGATTGTCAATCAATTGCTATCTGTGGAAATTGATTTTGAGGATGAGGTTCGTGCCCTAATTTTGTTGGTGTCTCTACCGAATAGTTGAGAGCCTATGAGAGCTGCAGTTAGTAATTCAGTTGGAAGTGCTAAGCTGGTATTCACCGATGTGAAGGATCGTATTCTTTCCGAGGCAGTTCGTAAGATTGATTATGGTGAAACATCGACAGGTTCAGCTCTGAGTGTTGAAAATAGGAGCAGAAGTCAAAGTAAAGGTCCGGGCAATAGAAATCGAAGTCAGAGGAAGTCCGGAAAACACGCCAACTTTGAGTGTTATTATTGTGGCAAGAAAGGACACAAAGAGATTTTGTCACAAGTTTCTTCGGGAGGATCTGAATGCCAAAGGAAAGGAAAAGATGTTCGAAGAGGGTGACACAGATGAGGAGGCAGACACAGCCGCCGAGGAGTCCTTTAGTGTGTACGACGAGGATATCGTAAATGTCGCTTGCCAAGATACGAGTTGGGTGATTGATAGTGGCGCTTCAATACATGCCACTTCGCGGAGAGATTTCTTTACATCCTACACTTCGGGTGACTTTGGAAGTGTGAGGATGGGAAATGGTGGCGTTGCAAAAGCCATTGGCATGGGAGATGTGTGTTTGGAGACCAACATCGGCAACACCTTGGTTTTGAGAGGTGTGAAGCACATCCCTGACATCCGCAAGAATTTGGTCTCGACTGGAAAGCTTGACGACGAAAGTTTTGGCAACACCTTTCGTGATGGAAAATGGAAGCTTACCAGAGGTTCATTGATTGTGGCGAGAGGAGAAAAATACTCCTCATTATATGTGATGCATGCGAAGATCGCGGGTTCCACAGTCAATGTGATGGGTAATAAGGCTATAAAGTTTGTGAATTCACCTTCTAGGTTGAGAAGACTCGGAAGAAGTCAGGTTCTCGGGTGAAGTTCAGGTTGGGATCTGAGGGTACATCAGAGCCGGTGAGTCAGCCTATTACAGATGTTCAGTCATCAAGTTCAGTTTCACGTCAGAGTGGTATCGTCAAAGGCAGAACAATGCAGAAGGTTAAAACTTCGGGATGATATGATGAAACTGTGAGTTATGCATTGAATGTGTTCGAAGGTAACTATTCATGTGTGGAGTCTTCGACATATTCAGATAGAGTTTGTTGCAGCAACTCTAATAGTTCAGTGATACCATGGAGGAGGAGATGTGATTTTGATAGGAACTCTGTAATATTTTCCAATTCCAGAACAACACACAGCAAACACTCCCCTCAATCGGATCACTCACCCACACACAGAGCAAACAATAAACCAAAACCTAGTAACCAGTAGCTAATAGTGAAGGGAATTATAGAGCCCTTCTCTCTCCCACGCAGAGGAATTCGAGAGCCTCTACTTCTCTCCCACTCACCCAATATTTTCCTCCCCGTAACACTCCCCTCTCCTTACATTTATAACCCACAAAATAACAAACTCCTAACAACCCTAATAATATTTCCTAAAATACCCTTTACTAATATATTCCTAACAATACCGGCCGCCTAAAGTTCCACCTTGTCCTCAAGGTGGGATTAAAAATCGGAAATCCACAGCGTGCGTCTGCAGTGAGTGCCGAATTTGGACTAGGCTTGTTCCGAAACTTGGTACTTTGGCCCACTGATGGGTTGAATGGGTTTGCTGGACCATGGGTTGTTGTCCCATGGAGAAAAGATTTGGCTGCAAAATCCATTTCAGGGAGCCCTTTAGCCCAACACCAGGCCCGGGCCCGGTTGGCTGAAGGAAGGCCCAGTCATTTTCATCCCTCTGCCCAGCTTCTTCTTCCTCTGCGTGGGCCCTCTTCCCTTCACTTTGCGTTTCTTCCTTTCCCGATTCCATGGCTCTCTTCCCTCTTTCACACTTCTGTCCTGATGTCCAGAGAGCTTTGCTGAAACCGACCGACCACCGCCCTGTCTCCCTCCCCGAGGGCAAGTCGGAGTATGCCTTATGCCGGAACGAGGTCGCCGAACGAAAGAGATTAGCAGACACTGATTTCGCGGGTCGTGCTGCGCATGCCGCTGAAGCAGACGCCAGGGACCGCGCTGGGCTCGCCGGAAGGGCTCGGACCGGGGCTGGCTGAGTGACCGCTGGGGTCGCTGGGCTGGGTCGTCGCTCCGGCTCCCCTTGACAGCTCGACAATCCCCCCGGAGAGTCGCTTCCCTCTTCGTTGCCGAGCTTCACATTTCTGGTGCTCCTCTGCCTCGGAAGTGCTACCTTCCAGGCTTCTGCTAGTAAGTCAATTTGCGCCATGATCGTCGCCATCATTTGCTTCATCTCTGTCAGGTGAGCGATGTTCACTTTGATGGACTCTATCGTCTGCCGCCGTTCACCTTGAGCCATTCCCAGGTAAGGATGCTCTGATACCATTGATAGGAACTCTGTAATATTTTCCAATTCCAGAAACAACACACACAGCAAGCACTAAACACAACAACGCACACGACCAACAAATACCTAATAGTGAAGGGAATTGTAGAGCCCTTCTCTCTCCCACGCAGAGGAATTCGAGAGCCTCTGCTTCTCTCCCACTCACCCAATATTTTCCTCCCCGTAACACTCCCCTCTACTTACATTTATAACCCACAAAATAACAAACTCCTAACAACCCTAATAATATTTCCTAAAATACCCTTTACTAATATATTCCTAACAGATTTCTTCTCAAGTAAATCTCTCAAGTTTAAGCGGGGTTTAAACTTGATCGGTATCGGATGCTGAGTTGGCCCATCTGGGGCCTTTGTGGTAGAGGAGCTTTTTAATGGAGTTTTGCAGATTTGTTTCCTTGCACCGGAATTTCGTTGAAGGTGGAGATTGTCAGAGTTCAGTGTTCTGGATTCGCTTTAGGTTGGGCCGAGTAGCCCGTTGGATCTCTCATGTAGAATTTGTGTCAAGGTGGATTTTGTTAGAATTTGGTGTGACCCGAATTCTAGGTGGGCCGGGTCGGGCCCGTATATCAATATTAGGATTTTATATTTTCTCTATATATTGATGCTTGAGTCGCAAAACTCAATGTACCGAATTTGCTATTAGTGATTCTCTCATCTGCCCGTGGTTTTTTTCTTTTCTAGGGTTTCCACGTAAATTCGGTGTCCATTATTTTCTCGTTTTTCTTTTTCGGTTTTTTGAATCGTTCGTTACAGGTGGATTAGGGCGTCTAATCCTAACACAGCCTTGCCGGAACCTCACTCGAATCGGTTCTCAGGGCAGCTCATGCCAAAAAAGGAGATTTTTATAATCGAAAACATTCAACTTCTTTCCAAAACATAAACTGGGATGATCCAAAATGTCAACTATTTTCCCTCCCCCGAACCTCCCCGGCTAAGCAAAGCTGAGAATCTATCCTGTCCTTCCTCCATTTCTACTGGTATGCCATTAAAATGGATACTGGTGTAGAATGTCATTGCAATGTGGAGTGCAAGCAACAAAAAGCTGCAATTTTTATCTGCATCTCATTTATTACTTTTCATTTTTCTACCTTTTTTCTCTATTTTTATTTTTATTTCTCATCTGTTTCGTTGTCAATTAGTCACGTGTGATTTTTTTCAATCAAATTTGGTAAAACTATGAGTTTGAAGTTTTGCGTCTCGAAATTATTTTTTTAATTTTTGAGTTTGACCACTTTTATATTAATTAATCTTTTATATCTTGCATTTTTTCCAATTCTTTATCAACTACTATATTTAAAATTTAAATATTAATTATTTTATAATTTATCATATTAATTATATCAATTATTAAATTTTACGTCATAAATTAATAATTATAATATAATATATAAAACAAACGTAGCATTACTCATATTTAAAATATCAAAAAAAAAAATCATGTTAAAAGTCATATCAAATTTAAATAAAATAATGTTATGTTTATTTTTTAATTTTATCTCTTAATTATTACATTCTGACTTTTATTCATTAGTTTAATTATTTGTAATATATCATATTACCTGCATTAATTAATGAATGTCACATCAAGAGATAAAATTATACAAATTGTTGTTACGTTATCAAGAAATATTGTTGTAGTATTTCTATTATTATTGAAAAGATTGATTTGGTTTGGAATTTTATTCAATTAAATTTTAGGGTCCAAAATATCCTATGATTCCATTGTAGCCAATTATAGGATAAAAAAAAGGACATTTATAAATTCATAAATAATTATTTAATTATTAAATTTTATTTTTGTTATCTATCGTAGAAGAAATGGTAAAGTGTCATGTATTTATGGCCACGGTTGGTGACAATTGATAATATGTTAAAGTTCTTCTAGTCGTTATTAGTAAAATGGTTTTGCTATAAGAAAATTCATTAAATTTTTGATTTTTTTTTTTTGTAAATGATGACAATATCACTCTACTTACCTTGAATTTCTCGATTTCATGCACATATTCAATTTCACGTTCGATTTCGAAAACAAATTTAAGTTGGATTATCTTCTAGCTTGTGAAATTGAGCATAATAGCAAAGGGTGTGCGAGAAATCAAGGAAATGAAAATAACCATGATATTGATACGTTAAAATAATAATTACAAAGAAAAATGTGAGATATTTGTAGAATTTTATCACACAAATGCCGTTTTGCTAATGAATCAAATTACAAGAACAATTTTGCTTAATTAATTTATTTACGAATTGGTTATCCCTTAACCCTAGCACGAGTGTTACATTAGGTTTTACCCTTTAAAAGTGATAAAAAGCATATTACCCTTAAACTTATGGGTATAGAGCAAATAGACTCTTATTTATATATATTTTTTTAAAGTAAATAACCCTTTGAACTTGGGGTCGTTAATACTTCAATCTTCGTCATTAGTGTTGCCGTCAAAAAAATCATGTTTTGTCTTGGGATCTTCTCTATCGAGCAAAATAACAAATTGTTCGGAAAATCAACTTTTAGATCTTAGTATCCTTCAGAGATAAGTCTCCTGCAGTGATTTTTTTTTAATTTATTTATCTTTAAAAACTGTAAAAATTGTTAAATCTGTTCTATCAAAAATTGTTTGTTTATGAAAATCGTCCATCAAAGATTACTCGACAAAAACGTGATTTTTTTGCTGTCAACAATAATTTACTTGTTCTTGGCTCCTAGGTATCAACTATTTTACCAAAAAATAAAATCTTAAAATAGAAGAGATATTTGGGTTGGGCAGACAAGATTTCATTGAATGCACTTTGGTGGGCATTTATTGCACCCACCAAAAGCAATCTTCTTCCATTAACATTCAACCCTCTGCACACTTTTTCTTAATTTTAATTCCTCCTGCAAAACCCTAAATTATTGTTGAATGATAGCAGAATCTTACGACCCTTTCTCATCATTGTCCTCTGTTTTGAATCATTTCTGATTATGTATGCCTTCTTTACGTCTCATTTAAACCAAGTTTCTTGATCTCTGCTCTTTCTTTCTTATTTCTGAATTAGGGTTAGGGTTTCCAACTAAGAAGATTTAAGCCCAATTATGAAACTACGATGCTTAACTATTTCCATTGCTACTGAATTGAGAAAGAGATTGAAAAAAAGGGTAAATTATACATAATTCTATGGAATCTTTGGTCTAAGTGTCATATACACAAATATTTAACTAGTTTGGATACTATGTCATTAAATTCAAATAGTGTTCTTCAATAACAAGTAAGTTTAATTGCATTTTAGTGCAACGATTTGACTTTCCTCAACTCAACCATCCAATTTTATTTCTTGGAAATTTAGTAATTTCTCTGGCAAAGACGCTCGAAGATCATGCAATTCTGAAGAGGAATTGCACAATTTCACATCCCTTGAAAGATGTAAAAATGAATAATTCATGAGCAGAGTTCTTCTCTCGACGTATCATGACACAGTTTTGTGTAAAACTTTAGAATAAAAACGGTGAAGACTTGAGTCCAAAAGTGGACAAGTTAGAGAGTTAGTTGATTTGAACCCTAATTTATATGACCAAATTTAAATGGGTTGAGTTTTACAAGAGTATGTTTGAGACAAGTTAGGTTAGTGGTATATTGTATAATATAATAACAATAATGAATAAATTAGAAGAGAAGAGGAATCAAAAAGAGATTGCCACTCTGAAGCTGTTTCAGACAAGGAGGTTGCTTCATCAACTTCGTATCTCCGTCAAATCTCCAACATATAATCTCATGTCGAAGCACAGAAATGGAAATACCCCGCAGATCTAGAGCTCTTCCACTTTTCACTCAACTATTTGACAAGCAAAAGGGTAGGGTTCTTACTTTTCCGCCATTGTTACTCTCCTTTCTCTCTCATCTTTCACTCTCATGAGCTACGTATAAATAGTTATGGGTGTTATAAGGTCTGTGTATTAATGGTGGAAGGTGGGTATTTGTAGGTTATTTATAAGGCAAAGAGGAATAATTGGATAAAGTGATGGGTCCGTTTGATTCTCGTAATCACCGTCATCGTCTTCAACACGAAGAAGAAGAAGCCATTTCAGATCTGCATTACCAAGCATCCCGGAGGCTGGCCGCGTCGTCGCCGAACGCTACCCACATCCGCCACCTGCTCCTTCGATGTGCGGAGCTTATCACTCAAGCAGACTTCTCCGCCGCTCACCGTCTCATCTCCATTTTATCCTCCTACGCCTCCCCCTGCGGCGACTCCACCGAGAGGCTGGTCCACCAGCTCTCCAAAGCCCTTTCTCACCGCCTCGCTGCCTCATCTCCGACGGTGGGCTCCGCCGCCTCTGCTTCGATGCTGATGCTGATGACAATGGGCGAGGTTGTCCCTTCTACCAATGTCGCTTATGAAAATGCTTACCCGGTTGAGTTCTCATCCCCATTCTCCGACAAGGCAATTCAGTCCTGCTATTTATCGCTAAATCAAATCACTCCATTCATAAGATTCAACCATTTAACAGCAAACCAAGCAATTTTAGAAGCAATTGGGGAAGAACAAAGAGCAATCCACATTCTGGATTTTGAAATAATGCATGGAGTTCAATGGCCCCCTCTCATGCAAGCCTTAGTCGAGCGTTCTAAATTCTACCCGCCGCCGATGTTAAGAATCACCGGCACCGGCCGCGACCTCAACTTCCTCTGCAAAACTGGCGATCGTCTCTCTATTTTCGCTCAATCTCTAGGTCTCCGGTTTCAGTTTCAACCGCTTCTCATTCTTAACGATCACGACCACAATAGTCTCATTCCTTCAGCTCTCACGCTAAACCCTAACGAAGCTTTAGCCGTCAACTGTGTTTTCTATCTTCACCGGCTTTACAAAGAAGACCTCTCCCTCCTCCTCCACAAAATCAAGTCTCTGAAACCAAAAGTATTCACGATTGCTGAAAGAGAAGCAAATCACAACCACCCCATTTTTTACAGAGATTTGCAGAGGCTTTGGATCACTACTCCGCCATTTTCGATTCCTTAGAAGCGACACTACCGCCGAGCAGCAGCGAGAGGCTGGCAGTGGAGCAGATGTGGTTTGGGAGAGAGATAATGGACGTGGTGGCGAACGAAGGGACTAACAGAAGGCAAATCAGCCATCAAAGGTATGAATCGTGGGAGTTGATGCTTCGAAGCTCAAGCTTTTCTAATCTTCCATTGAGCCCTTTTGCACTTTCTCAGGCTAAATTACTCCTCAGACTCCATTATCCTTCTGAGGGTTATCACCTTCATGTTCACAAAGATTCCTTCTTCCTGGGTTGGCAAAATCGGCCTCTTTTCTCCGTATCTTCATGGCACTGAATATCTTACCCTAACTTGTCATTATTTAGACTTTATATATAGTCTATGATCTAGCTACTTTTAGCAGATGCTCTCATTAATAACCCCCACCTAAATTCAACCAGGGAGAAGATATAAACGTCAACCAGAGGCTGTTTCAAACAAGAAATGACATCTCAAAGCAACTCCGAAACCCGAATTAGAACCGAGGAGGAACAAACGGAAATTAGATTCGATGCAAATCAACACCGTTCCCCGATCAATGACCGATATCAGCTCGAGATTTCTTGTTTATGACCCTATTTCTGTATGCTCTTAGTTACCCATTTCTAGTAATTAGATGTACAATCGTGCGTGTTCCATTTTGAATACGTACTTTGCATGAGCCATAATTTTTTTTGTTTAATGGGGTTTGCTTTGACCCACTTTTAGTTTCTAATCTGTATTAATACCATATTTTATTGTTATGTGTACTACTTATCCCGTTTCTGCATTATTCGAAGGCACAATGTTTGTCGGTTGGAGTTGGATGCCCTTTAATTAATGTGTATTTCCTCTAAAAGTCTTAGCATCATCTCCTTCGAGACGGCTGATTGTCTATTTTCAATCAACATACTTTAATATCTTCAGTTTTATACACTAATAACTACACTTTCTAATTCTTTTTCTTTTTTTTTGGATTTGGGTGTCTCTTGATTGTGATCTCCTCTAATTAAATAATAAGGGTTTTGGTTATTAGTTAATAGGGTAATTACCAAAAACCGTTAAATTATAGGGTCATTAATAAACTCACCCTTAAACTATATTTATTAACACGATCCTTTTAAACTATAGTCCTGTTAACAAACAACTATTATCTTTATATGTCCTGTTAAAATTTTGGTCTATGGGAGCCGTGGTTGAAAGCCGGGATTTTGTTCTTGAGTTTTGTGCAGTATCGGTAGCCTGCTCCTCATTTCGTCATTTGGATCCTGCTCCCCCACACACACTAATAAAGACTAGGGCAAAAAAACCCTTATTCTCTCCGCGATTTCCCAACAACTCCCCTTCTCCTCCGCAAGAAAAATTGCAAATCAACTAGCCCAACTCGATAGGCGTCGAAGGTTTGCGATTTTTCTGACCCCTGTGTAACATCCCCTAATGCTATCCCTATTCCCAGTGAAAATTTTTCTTTATCCACACATTCTAATCAATTAATAAACATCCTCAAAACCTTTAAAGAAAATCTATTAAAATGGAGAATAA
>CM039514.1:44420248-44576730 GCA_022432975.1 Begonia masoniana | reverse complement strand
CTAGGTTGGTTGGAGGACACATTCATGCCACAGATTTGGTACTTGATGAGGCGTTTAACTGATGTCTGTTGGTGTGAAGGTTTAGTTGACAATGTTTCAATTTAGATACGTTGAGTTTTCATGACAGTAGTGATTTCAATGTTTTGAATACGTTTTTGAGATTTTCTGATAATGATATTCTGCTGAGTTTTTAAGTGTTGGTTCTTATTGGATTTGGGTAATGCAATGATTTGATTTATTTCTGAATGATTTCGGTGAAGTAAGTAAATTCTTTTCTGTACTTAGAGTTGTGTTTGCATAGCAAGAAATAGTTGAAATGTCGCTCTGTCATCTATCGGTAGATGATGTCTATCGGTAGATGTTGAGTTATAGATATGTTGTCTATCGGAAGATGTCTTCAGTAAAGCCATCGGACGATGTAGGTTTAATTCTATCGGAAGATGTTTTCAGTAAAGCCATCGGACGATGTAGGTTTAATTCTATCGGAAGATGTAGATTTTGCACTATCGATATGAGTGAGTACTATGCTTTGTCGTTTAGTGACCGGATGATGTGCTCTGCTTTGTTTGTAATTTAAAAGACTTTCTTTTGTCGTTTAGCGATCGGTAGATGTTGCGTATTAAATTCACCGGATGATGTAGTAGAAGTTTTGTCGTTTAGTCACCGGTGGATGTCGTTGTTAAACCTATCGGATGATGTCGAGTATTTTAGCTACCGGCAGACGCGTTTTGACCTTTGCAACTTTTAAAGTATTTCGCGATTTAAACTTTTATTTCTTTTGGTCGATTACTTTTAATATTCCAACCGATTATCCAAACATTGTTTTTATGGTATTGTTTAACTCAATTTTGCTTAAATGATTTCCGCAGCAAGTTTTAAAATATGGTTGAAATTTTTAGTCATGTACGGGCTTTTGTGTGACGAACCGGGTTCAGATAACTCGGGGCGTTACACCCCACAAATACAACATTAAACGTTGGAAGTAACCCCACAAATACAACATTAAACGTTGGATTTCCCAAATAAATTTCTAATATTAATTTCCAACCATTGTCATATATTCAAACAGCTTCTGTTCATAAATTTTCAATAATTTATTTAGAAAAAAAGTCACTCCACAAATACAACATTAAACGTTGGAAGTAACCCCACAAATACAACATTAAACGTTGGATTTCCCAGATAAATTTCTAATATTAATTTCCAATCGTTGTCATATATTCAAACAGCTTCTGTTCAGAAATTTTCAATAATTGATTTAGAAAAAAAGTAACCCCACAAATAAAACATTAAACTTTGGAAGTAACCCCACAAATACAACATTAAACGTTGGATTTCCTAGATAAATTTCTACTATCAATTTCCAACCGTTGTCATATATTCAAACATCTTCTGTTCATAAATTTTCAATAATTAATTTAGAAAAAAAGTAACCCCACAAATACAACATTAAACGTTGAAAGTAACCCCACAAATACAACATTAAACGTTGGATTTCCCAGATAAATTTCTAATATTAATTTCCAACCGTTGTCATATATTCAAACAGCTTCTGTTCATAAATTTTTAATAATTGATTTAGAAAATAAGTAACCCCACAAATACAACATTAAACGTTGGAAGTAACCCCACAAATACAACATTAAACGTTAGATTTCCCAGATAAATTTCTAATATTAATTTCCAACCGTTGTCATATATTCAAACAGCTTCTGTTCATAAATTTTCAACAATTGATTTAGAAAAAAAGTCACCCCACAAATACAACATTAAACGTTAGAAGTAACCACACAAATACAACATTAAACGTTGGATTTCCCAGATAAATTTCTAATATTAATTTCCAACCGTGGTCATATATTCAAACAGATTCTGTTCATAAATTTTCAATAATTTATTTAGAAAAAAAGTAACCCCACAAATACAACATTAAACGTTGGAAGTAACCCTACAAATACAACATTAAACGTTGGATTTTCCAGATATATTTCTAATATTAATTTCCAACCGTTGTCATATATTCAAACAGCTTCTGTTCATAAATTTTCAATAATTGATTTAGAAAAAAAGTCACCCCACAAATACAACATTAAACGTTGGAAGTAACCCCACAAATACAACATTAAACGTTGGATTTCCCAGATAAATTTCTAATATTAATTTCCAACCGTTGTCATATATTCAAACAGCTTATGTTCATAAATTTTCAATAATTGATTTAAAAAAAAAAGTCACCCCAGAAATACAACATTAAACGTTGAAAGTAACCCCACAAATACAACATTAAACGTTGGATTTCTCAGATAAATTTCTAATATTAATTTACAACCGTTGTCATATATTCAAACAGCTTCTGTTCATAAATTTTCAATAATTGATTTAGAAAAAAAGTCACCCCACTAATACAATATTAAACGTTGGAAGTAGCCCCACAAATACAACATTATACGTTGGATTTCCCAGATAAATTTCTAATATTAATTGCCAACCGTTGTCATATATTCAAACAGCTTTTGTTCATAAATTTTCAATAATTGATTTAGAAAAAAGTAACCCCACGAATACAACATTAAACGTTGGAAGTAACCCCACAAATAGAAAATTAAACGTTGGATTTTCCAGATAAATTTTTAATATTAATTTCTAACCGTTGTCATATATTCAAACTCCTTCTGTTCATAAATTTTTAATAATTGATTTAGAAAAAAAGTAAAATAATAATTTAGTTTAATATGAAGTAATTTTTCGCAGTCTAAGGTGCAATCACAAAACAATATCATTGTCTTCTCGATCTATGACACAATCGCAACGTCTTCCTCGTCTCCACAGTCACGAGCTAGGGTACAATCGCAATGTCTTCCTCACCTTTGTCAAAATCATCTTCCTCGTCTATGTTGTTGCAATCTAGGACACGATCGACGAATGCGATCTCCCCCTCTATGATTTGCAAGTGAGTTATTTAACGAATCCCCTAACAACGAGGGAGTCCATTGCTTATGTCTCGTACTCTCAGGTACTATCGACTAGAACTAAATATAGAGTAATTCACCCAAAAAAAAAAAAACTAAATTCTATGAGCCCGATAACCGTAATATATTAAACTTATATTAATAAACTAACCATTACACTATCTAAAAATAGGAACGTTGGATCCTCGTAGCTTGTAGCCGTTGGAAGGAAGTAACCCCACAAAAACTAGTAGCCGTTCGAAACGACTCCACTTTTTTCCTTTTTTTCACTTCATTTCTCCAATCAATGGCGAAAATAAACAATGCCCAGGTAGTAGTAGAAATTCCAGTCGACGAAGAGCACCAGCAAAAGATGTTATCCGCCGTTACCACACTCTCCGCAATCCAAAATCACCCATTAATGGAGATTTCTGAGAGTCCAGGCCATCTTTTGCTCCTCAAACTCTGGCAGAGAGAGGAAGACATCTTCGGCAAAAGAGTCTCCCTGAAAGAAACCAGACTGAACTCCATTCAAAGTGCAATCTTCCAACTCCTCTGTTTCTTCGGCCTCTTTCACTTCCTGTTCTTGACCCTCCTCTTCACATCGTGGATCAACAGAGAAAACCACAGTTGCCGGAAATGGTGGATTCCGGGCGTATTAGCCACAACGACGTCGTTAGTGTTCGTCGTTTTGACCCAGGTGAAGGTATTCCGGTACTGGAAAGTAAGGAGGCAGGTGCAGAGAGAGAAGAGCGATAACAGAGCATTGAGTAGGTGCATTCAAGAGCTGAGGATGAAGGGGGAGAGCTTTGATTTCTCCAAAGAACCTCAAACTGGGAAGAGAATGAAGAGTTCTAGCGTGGAAATCAAGTGGAAATCTCTAACTTGGTGCTACGAAAATCTGATCTCCATCTCTCTTCTTTGCTTTACAGGTTTGGCTATTCCTGCTTCGAAGCTCATCCTCTGTGGCTTCTGAGTCGGAGCAATCAAACAAACTCTGTTTTCTCCGGGAAGGGATCAATCAAATCGAAAACCCACGGTGAAGAAGGTAAAAAATTCTGGTCTGAAAACTGATAATTGTCTATGAAACGAAAAACTTGATCAAATTTGTGGTGGGATTTGGATTTTAGGGAGGAAAGAGGAAGTTGTTGCCTGTTGGGAGGGTAGAGGATGAGGGAGGGGGGGATGAAGCAATTTGGTCCGATCTCGGAGACGACACACCTGAAACATGTCTGATTTGTGTTTTGCTGATGACTTCAACTTCAGACAAGCCAAAACACTTCTTGTGTCTACTTCGCATGTTTGATGATGTCTTCTTTACTTATAATTTCTTCATCTTCTTTTTTTTTTTCACATACAATACAAAATTATGAATTCCAATAATTAATTTAAGAGGAAGATCCTTGTGTACAATCTCGTTTACTCTAAAAATAGAAAATTTGAGTTCATAATTACTTTCATTATTATTAAGGTACCTTTATTCGCCTACACGATTATATTAATTTTGAATTATGTTCATGAACAAACACATGAAATGCTTAGTAACACGAAATTGATGATAGCGAAATACAATAAGGTTTGACGATTCTATTTAGTAAAATACCATGCGACAACCTCTTATATAGTGATGTGCATTTGGGTCCTGCAAATGGAAAACCAACAGTGTGTTCGACACTCATTCGGTGAAGCTGAATAACACCCAAAAAACAACCGCAATATCTACAAGAACAAAAAATGTGTGAATTATGCGCAGAGAAACTCATAGCTGCTCCGAAAGCAACCTAGAGCACTTTCGGGTGATGACAATTTCCGATGAGAGTGACAACATCACTTGGACTATGAATTTCCAACATTCTACTGCTTTCCAACCCAAAGAAGAGCCGGAGAGAAAGCTGGCACTAAGAACCACCAATCAACCCAATAACTTAGCGGCAATAATAAATCATTCGGTGCTATGCACCGAGAATACGAGGAGGAACTCCACGCCTGAAGATTAACTTCTCTAATTTCAATTGATCAAAGACCCTTGCAAAGTGTTCAGAATACGATTAAATAACAAGATGATCGGTGCTGAAGAAAAACCAGAAAAAAAAATAATAACAAATAGTCGTTGGCAAAATGTAGTCGTTGGAGAGTCGCTGGTTCGGCCACGTATGCTTCCAATCAGAGCTTGTGCCGCGCGTTGCTCTGATGCGTGTGTTGCTGCTTGGCGTTGGCCCTGTGCGCGCCCTCCTTGTCGCTCTGCGTGCGCGCTACAGGTTTGGTAGCGACTCGTCGCGTGCGCCACTCTGTCTTTGGTGCTGCCTCCCTTGCACGTAAACTGTTGATGTGCGCCTTATGATGTTGTGCGCCTAATGGGGCCTTGCGCGCGCGCATGCTGTTGCTGGGTGCGCCATGGATGCTCTTGTGCGTGTGCCAGCGCGCCTGATGCCTCTTCTCATGCGCACATCCTGCCTGCATGGTCTTGCTATGCGCGCCAGCTGTGCCCAAACCTTTATGCTGTGCGCGCCACTCCCGAACACATCCCTTGCTGTGTGCGCCATCTTGCACACCAAGTGTGTCATTTCTTCAATCTGTGTGCACCATTCCTTTACCATGTGTCCTTCTTTCAAGCAATGCGTCGATGCTCTCAATCCATGCTTTAAGATGGTCTTTTTCTGTAAAATTGACAAACCGGCTAGAAGAATAATTGGTTAATTTACGTACCTCGATTTGTCATCGTCCGATAAGAGCCTGTGACATATCATTCTCCTCATGTGAATGAAGATTTATCATCAAATCCAATGTTTTGCCAATCAGGAAGTCATCTTGATGATCGAACATTATTCTCACGTGGCCATCATCCTTCTTACCTACAAAATACACACAAAAGTTAGAAAGAATGCTCGACCATGGATTTGGCCGAGATTGGTATATGCCTTTCCTAGGCATATCATATAGTCTCATCATTGGACTAGATTTCCCTAGACCTGCTCCAATGGGTCACGGACGAAATTTTTGTCCAAGTACGAAACATTTTGTCGATTTTCAAATAGGTCTACACACCTATTATTTTTCTGGTAGCATTGTAGGGCTATTTACAAAATTGTTAACGCTGCAACTTCATTACTAGGAATCGAGACAGGTCTGATCACAGGCGATTTGACAACCCTAATCCTATATTCCTTTCATTATAGTATTTGACGATAGTAACATTGTCAATAATAGTAAAGATAGTGACAATATGTTGTTAACATTGAGTAAAAATTTCAGTTCCCATTGCAAAAAATGTAGGCAAAAACTACAAACCATTGAGTTTCTTACTCAATGGCATAGACAACCTGCAAAAGTTGCCCTGTTAAGCACTCTCAAACCCGAAAATTTGAAAAACACCTGCAACAAAAACATAAGATTTGGAATGAAATTTCCTTGAACATATATATCTTTTACCTGTCAAAATACTAAAAAGAAACAAGAAAAAACCTTCGTCAACCTGGTACTTGTTTTTGTCATCTCCAGCATATGCAAGTTAGATTGTATCTCGGATTCCATTCCACACTATTCATAGCAGCCCGGCATGGAATTTGATGAACTGTTTGTCCAGTTTGAACATTAGACTGTTTTAAACACCAAAAATCATATCATGTTCAGTTTTCAAGAAGAATGAAATCGAACTACGCGGAGATCATAAGGAATATGCCTAACTATATCAATGAACAAGTCTTCACTAGCAGAAGCTATATAATCTCCAGTATGATTGAAGCTTATTGTCCGCACAGGCCATCTAAGAAAGCACCAAAAGGTCATGACACAGGATCTATCGCAATGCAATAACAACCAGCTGTATGAGCCATCAGGGTGTCAAGTGGTTGCAGAGAAGGGTAAGCTAGAACCTCAACGGTACCTAAGTAAAAAGAAAACTATGGTAAGGATCATCTACGCAAATATAGATTCTACCACTTAACCAGGTTAGTGTTTATGGAGTTAGTTGCTAATAATTTGTGTGCTAAAAGTAGTAGAAATACATGAAATTTCTTCATATTAAACTAAATTATTATTTAGTAACTGTTGAAAATAAACATTAAATATTTATCTGGGAAATTTGAACGTTGGAAGGGAAGAAGTAGTCGTTGAAAGTATTGGATCCTGAAACTCTCAAGTTTTACCCCCACATATATAACATTAAATATTAAATTCAAACTTAAATTATGGGGAAATCTGAACATTGGAGGGGGAGAAGTAGCCGTTAGAAGTATTAGATCCAGAAACTCTCAGGTTATTTTGTTAATTACCTCATAATTTAAGTTTTTGGTTTAATTAGACA
The DNA here is from genome assembly GCA_022432975.1 of Begonia masoniana. Taxonomy (NCBI): domain Eukaryota; kingdom Viridiplantae; phylum Streptophyta; class Magnoliopsida; order Cucurbitales; family Begoniaceae; genus Begonia; species Begonia masoniana. The sequence continues at coordinate 44,569,479 of CM039514.1, read as the reverse complement.
AATGTTTTATCGATTCTCTGTATTTGGATTAAATTAGATTATCATGTTGTCATTCTCTATGTTTGGATTTAATCAGGTTAGGGTTTATCAAGTTAGTTGCTAATAATTTGTATGCTAAAAGTAATAGAAATGCATAAAATTTCTTCCCTATTAAACTAAATTATTATTTTATTTTTTGTCAAAATCAAATTATTGAGAATTTATGAACAGAAGTCGTTTGGACAAATCGTAACTGTTGAAAATTAACATTAAATATTTATCTGGGAAATTGAACGTTGGAGGGGAAGAAGTAGTCGTTGAAAGTATTGGATCCGGAAACTCTCAAGTTTTACCCCCACATATATAACATTAAATATTAAATTCAAACTTAAATTATGGGGAAATCTGAACATTGGAGGGGGAGAAGTAGCCGTTAGAAGTATTAGATCCAGAAACTCTCAGGTTATTTTGTTAATTACCTCATAATTTAAGTTTTTGGTTTAATTAGACAAATGTTTTAATCGATTCTCTGTATTTAGATTAAATTAGATTATCATGTTGTCATTCTCTATGTTTGGATTTAATCAGGTTAGGGTTTATCAAGTTAGTTGCTAATAATTTGTATGCTAAAAGTAATAGAAATGCATAAAATTTCTTCCCTATTAACTAAATTATTATTTTATTTTTTGTCAAAATCAAATTATTGAGAATTTATGAACAGAAGTCGTTTGGACAAATCGTAACTGTTGAAAATTAACATTAAATATTTATCTGGGAAATCTGAACGTTGGAGGGGAAGAAGTAGTCGTTGAAAGTATTGGATCCGGAAACTCTCAAGTTTTACCCCCACATATATAACATTAAATATTAAATTCAAACTTAAATTATGGGGAAATCTGAACATTGGAGGGGGAGAAGTAGCCGTTAGAAGTATTAGATCCAGAAACTCTCAGGTTATTTTGTTAATTACCTCATAATTTAAGTTTTTGGTTTAATTAGACAAATGTTTTATCGATTCTCTGTATTTGGATTAAATTAGATTATCATGTTGTCATTCTCTATGTTTGGATTTAATCAGGTTAGGGTTTATCAAGTTAGTTGCTAATAATTTGTATGCTAAAAGTAATAGAAATGCATAAAATTTCTTCCCTATTAAACTAAATTATTATTTTATTTTTTGTCAAAATCAAATTATTGAGAATTTATGAACAGAAGTCGTTTGGACAAATCGTAACTGTTGAAAATTAACATTAAATATTTATCTGGGAAATTTGAACGTTGGAAGGGAAGAAGTAGTCGTTGAAAGTATTGGATCCGGAAACTCTCAAGTTTTACCCCCACATATATAACATTAAATATTAAATTCAAACTTAAATTATGGGGAAATCTGAACATTGGAGGGGGAGAAGTAGCCGTTAGAAGTATTAGATCCAGAAACTCTCAGGTTATTTTGTTAATTACCTCATAATTTAAGTTTTTGGTTTAATTAGACAAATGTTTTATCGATTCTCTGTATTTGGATTAAATTAGATTATCATGTTGTCATTCTCTATGTTTGGATTTAATCAGGTTAGGGTTTATCAAGTTAGTTGCTAATAATTTGTATGCTAAAAGTAATAGAAATGCATAAAATTTCTTCCCTATTAAACTAAATTATTATTTTATTTTTTGTCAAAATCAAATTATTGAGAATTTATGAACAGAAGTCGTTTGGACAAATCGTAACTGTTGAAAATTAACATTAAATATTTATCTGGGAAATTTGAACGTTGGAGGGGAAGAAGTAGTCGTTGAAAGTATTGGATCCGGAAACTCTCAAGTTTTACCCCCACATATATAACATTAAATATTAAATTCAAACTTAAATTATGGGGAAATCTGAACATTGGAGGGGGAGAAGTAGCCGTTAGAAGTATTAGATCCAGAAACTCTCAGGTTATTTTGTTAATTACCTCATAATTTAAGTTTTTGGTTTAATTAGACAAATGTTTTATCGATTCTCTGTATTTGGATTAAATTAGATTATCATGTTGTCATTCTCTATGTTTGGATTTAATCAGGTTAGGGTTTATCAAGTTAGTTGCTAATAATTTGTATGCTAAAAGTAATAGAAATGCATAAAATTTCTTCCCTATTAAACTAAATTATTATTTTATTTTTTGTCAAAATCAAATTATTGAGAATTTATGAACAGAAGTCGTTTGGACAAATCGTAACTGTTGAAAATTAACATTAAATATTTATCTGGGAAATCTGAACGTTGGAGGGGAAGAAGTAGTCGTTGAAAGTATTGGATCCGGAAACTCTCAAGTTTTACCCCCACATATATAACATTAAATATTAAATTCAAACTTAAATTATGGGGAAATCTGAACATTGGAGGGGGAGAAGTAGCCGTTAGAAGTATTAGATCCAGAAACTCTCAGGTTATTTTGTTAATTACCTCATAATTTAAGTTTTTGGTTTAATTAGACAAATGTTTTATCGATTCTCTGTATTTGGATTAAATTAGATTATCATGTTGTCATTCTCTATGTTTGGATTTAATCAGGTTAGGGTTTATCAAGTTAGTTGCTAATAATTTGTATGCTAAAAGTAATAGAAATGCATAAAATTTCTTCCCTATTAAACTAAATTATTATTTTATTTTTTGTCAAAATCAAATTATTGAGAATTTATGAACAGAAGTCGTTTGGACAAATCGTAACTGTTGAAAATTAACATTAAATATTTATCTGGGAAATTTGAACGTTGGAAGGGAAGAAGTAGTCGTTGAAAGTATTGGATCCGGAAACTCTCAAGTTTTACCCCCACATATATAACATTAAATATTAAATTCAAACTTAAATTATGGGGAAATCTGAACATTGGAGGGGGAGAAGTAGCCGTTAGAAGTATTAGATCCAGAAACTCTCAGGTTATTTTGTTAATTACCTCATAATTTAAGTTTTTGGTTTAATTAGACAAATGTTTTATCGATTCTCTGTATTTGGATTAAATTAGATTATCATGTTGTCATTCTCTATGTTTGGATTTAATCAGGTTAGAGTTTATCAAGTTAGTTGCTAATAATTTGTATGCTAAAAGTAATAGAAATGCATAAAATTTCTTCCCTATTAAACTAAATTATTATTTTATTTTTTGTCAAAATCAAATTATTGAGAATTTATGAACAGAAGTCGTTTGGACAAATCGTAACTGTTGAAATTAACATTAAATATTTATCTGGGAAATCTGAACGTTGGAGGGGAAGAAGTAGTCGTTGAAAGTATTGGATCCGGAAACTCTCAAGTTTTACCCCCACATATATAACATTAAATATTAAATTCAAACTTAAATTATGGGGAAATCTGAACATTAGAGGGGGAGAAGTAGCCGTTAGAAGTATTAGATCCAGAAACTCTCAGGTTATTTTGTTAATTACCTCATAATTTAAGTTTTTGGTTTAATTAGACAAATGTTTTATCGATTCTCTGTATTTGGATTAAATTAGATTATCATGTTGTATTCTCTATGTTTGGTTTAATCATGTTTAGGTTATCAAGTTAGTTGCTAATAATTTTGTATGCTAAAAGTAATAGAAATGCATAAAATTTCTTCCCTATAATCTAATTATTATTTTATTTTTTGTCAAAATCAATTAATGAGAATTTATGAACATAACTGTTGGACAATCGTAACAGTTGGAAATTAACATTAAATAGTTATCTAGGGAAGTTCGAACATTGGAGAGGAAGACATAGTTGTTGGAAATATTGGATCCAGAAACTCTCAGGTTTTACCCCCACATATATTGGATCCAAACTTAAACTATGAGAAAATCCAAATGTTGGAGGGGAAGAAGTAGCTGTTAAAAGTATTGGACCCAGAAACTCTCAAGTTATTTTGTAATAACCTCATAATTTAAGTTTTTGGATTTAATTAGGCAAGTGTTTTATGATTCTCTCTAATTGGATTAAATTAGATTATCGTGTTGTTATTCTCTATGTTTGGATTTAATCAAATTAATGTTTATCGAAATGCATAAATCATTTTAATTAAACTAATCATTATTTATTTTTTGTAAAAATCAATTAATGAGAATTTATGAAAAGAACAGCAATTGAACAAATCGTACCGTTTGAATTAACATTAATATTTATCTAGGGAAAGTTTTGAACGTCGGAGAGAAGAAGCTTCGTTAGAAGTATTGGAACCCCCCCCATATATAACATTTAAATACACTATTAGATACAATCAACTTAATTATGGTTAAATCTGAACGTTGGAGGGGAAGAATCGGCCACCGTTAGAAGTATTAGATCTAGAAACTCTCAAGTTATTTTGTTAATTACCTCATAATTTAAGTTTTTGGATTTCATTAGACAAGTATTTTATCGATTCTCTGTATTTGAATTAACTATATTATCGTGTTGTTATTCTCTATGTTTGGATTTAATCAAATTAATGTTTATCGAAATGCATAAAATTCCTTTTAATTAAACTAAATCATTATTTTATTTTTTGTAAAAATCAATTAATGAGAATTTATGAAAAGAAGCAGTTTGAACAAATCGTAACCGTTGGAAATTAACATTAAATATTTATCTAGGGAAAGTTTGAACGTCGGAGAGGAAGAAGCAGTCGTTAGAAGTATTGGAACCCCCACAAATATAACATTAAATAATAAATATTAGATACAAACTTAAATTATGGGGAAATCTGAACGTTGGAGGGGAAGAATAGCCACCGTTAGAAGTATTAGATCTAGAAACTCTCAAGTTATTTTGTTAATAACTTCGTAATGTAAGTTTTTGGATTTAATTAGACAAGTATTTTATCGATTCTCTGTATTTGAATTAACTTATATTATCGTGTTATTAATCTCTCTGTTTGTATTTAATCAGGTTGGTGTTTATCGAGTTAATTGCTAATAATTTATGCGTTAAAGGTAATAGAAATACATAAAATTCCTTCCTATTAATATTTTATTTTTTGTCAAAATCAATTAAATTGAATTTATGAATAAAAGTTGTTGGGACAAATCGTAACTGTTGGAGATTAAACATTAAATATTTATATGGGGAAATCCGAACGTTGAAGGGGAAGAAATAGCCGTTGAAAGTATTAGATCCAAAAACTCTCAAGTTTTACCCCACAAATATAACATTAAATATTGGATCCAAAATTAAATTATGGAAAATCCGAATGTTGGAGGGAAGAAGTTACTGTTAGAAGTTTTGGATCAAGAAATTCTCAAGTTGTTTTGTTAATAACTCCATAATTTAAGTTTTTGGATCTATTTATGCGTATTTGAATTAAATTAGATTATTGTGTTGTTATTCTCTGTGTTTGAATTTAATATGGTTAGTGTTTATAAAGTTAGTTGCAAATAATTTGTGTGCTAAAAATACTAGCAATGCATAAAATTAAATTATTAAATTAAATTGAATTATTATTTTATTTTTTGTCAAAATCAATTGTTGAGAATTTATGAACAGAAACTGTTTGGACAAATCGTAACAATTGAAAATTAACATTAAATATTTATCTGGGAAATCCGAACGTTTGAGGAGAAAAAATAGTCGTTGAAAGTATTGGATCCAGAAACTCTCATGTTTTACCTCCACAAATATAACATTAAATATTGGATCCAAACTTAAATTATGGAGAAATCGGAACGTTGGAGGGAAAAAAGTAGCTGTTAAAATTATTGGATCCAGAAACTTTGAAGTTATTTTGTTAATAACCTCATAATTTAAGTTTTTGGATTTAATTAGGCAAGTGTTTTATCGATTGTCTGTATTTGGATTAAATTAGATTATCATGTTGTTATTCTCTATATTTAGATTTAATCAGGTTAGAGTTAATTGCTAATAATTTGTGTGCTTAAATGTAACGACCCCTTTTTCCAGTAAGATATTGTCCGCTCTGGGGATTGGGCCGCAGCCCAATATCCTCCCCTCACGGCTTTGTTTGGCGAGAGCACTTCCCGGAAGGTCACCCAACCTGTAATTACTCTTGCCGAAGCCCTCTTAACTTCGGAGTTCTTATGGGATCCGTCGTCAGTTGAGCTCCAAAACGCGTCTTGCCATGTTGGGAGGGATCTCTTTACATATGTTTCATTTCCATGTACTTCCCCAAGCGATGTAGGTTCGTAACGGCCCCTCCTTCAACGGAGAAACCCTCCGGCCCAGGTCAGCCCCAGGATCCGCGGAGCTTTACCCACCTCCGGCCCAGGTCAGCCCCAGGATCCGCGGAGAATGGGTGGTCCCTTATCAGTGCGTTGAAAGACGGGTCGTCACAATCACCCCCCTCGGGGGCCCAACGTCCTCGTTGGCTACATTTCCGGTTGGGTACAGGCTCTGATACCATTTGTAACGACCCCTTTTCCCAGCAAGATATTGTCTGCTCTGGGGATTGGGCCGCAGCCCAATATCCTCCCCTCACGGCTTTGTTTGGCGAGAGCACTTCCCGGAAGGTCACCCAACCTGGAATTACTCTCGTCGAAGCCCTCTTAACTTCGGAGTTCTTATGGGATCCGTTGTCAATTGAGCTCCAAAACGCGTCTTGCTATGTTGGGAGGGATCTCTTTACATATGTTTCATTTCCATGTACTTCCCCAAGCGATGTGGGTTCGTAACGGCCCCTCCTTCAACGGAGAAACCCTCCGGCCCAGGTCAGCCCCAAGATCCGCGGAGAATGGGTAGTCCCTTATCAGTGCGTTGAAAGACGGGTCGTCACATTAAAAGTAGTAGAAATGTATAAAATTCTAATTTTATTTTTTGTCAAAATCAATTATTGAGAATTTATGAACAAGGCCGTTTGGACAAATCGTAACGGTTGGAAATTAACAACGACTACTTTTTCCCCTCCAACGTTTGGAATTCCAGAGATAAATATTTAATATTAATTTCCAACAATTATGATTTGTCCAAACAATGCTCATAAATTTTCAATAATTAATTTTTTAAAAAAATAATAATTTAGATGAATAGGAAGGAATTTTATTCATTTCTACTAATTTTAACACACAAATTATTAGCAACTAACTTGATAAATACTAACCTGATTAAATCCAAATATAGAGAATAACAACACGATAATCTAATTTAATCAAAATACTGAGAATCGATAAAACACTTGTGTAATTAAATGAAAAAACTTAAATTATTAAGTTATTAACAAAATAACATGAGACTTTCTTGATCTAATACTTTTAACGGCTACTTCTTCCCCTCAAACGTTCAGATTTCCAATAATTTAAGTTTGGATCCAATATTTAATGTTATATTTGTGGGGGTAACTCATGAGAGTTTATGGATCCAATACTTCCAACGACTAGTTCTTCCCCCTCCAACGTTCGGACTTCCCTAGATAAATATTTAATGTTACTTTCCAACCGTTACGATTTTTTCAAATGGTTCATAAATTCTCAATAATTGATTTTGACAAAAAAATAAAATAATAACACTGGCCTAATTAAATCCAAACATAGAGAATAATATCACGATAATCTAATTTAATCCAAATACAGAGAATCGATAAATTAAATCTAAAAAATTAAATTATGAGGTTTTTAACAAAATAACCTGAGAGTTTCTTAATCCAATATTTAATGTTATATTTGTGGGGGTAAAACCTGGGAGTTTCTGGATCCAAGATTTCCAACGACAACTTGTTCCCCTTCCAACGTTCAAACTTTCCTAGATAAATATTTAATGTTAATTTTCAACCGTTACGATTTGTCCAAACGACTTCTTTTCATAAATTCTCAATAATTGATTTTGACCAAAAATAAAATAATAATTTAGTTTAATACGAAGGAATTTTATGCATTTCTACTACTTTTAGCACACAAATTATTAGCAACTAACTTGATAAAGACTATCCTGATTAAATCCAAACATAGAGAATAACAACGCGATAATCTAATTTAATCTAAATACAGAAAATCGATAAAACATTTGCGTAATTAAATCTAAAAACTTAAATTATGAAGTTATTAATAAAATAACGTGAGAGTTTCTCGATCCAATACTTCTAACGGCTTCTTCTTCCCCTCTAACGTTCGGATTTCCCCTATAATTTAAGTTTGGATCTTATATTTAATGTTATATTTGTGAGGTAAAACCGAGAGTTTTTGTTGCAGGTGTTTTTCGAATTTTTGGGTTCGAGAGTGCTAACGGGGGCAACTTTTCTAGGTTGTCTTTTCTTCCTGTTCTTAATCGTCAAATGCTATACTGAAAGGAATATAGGATTAGGGTTTCTCAAATTGCCTACGACCAGACCCATCTCGATTCTCAGTAATGAAATTGCAGCGCTACAATGCTGAAAGAAAAGTAATGGGTGTGCAGACAGGTTTGAAAATCGACCAAATGTTTCGAACTTGGACATAAATTTTGTCTGTGACCCATCGGAGCAGGTCGAGGGGTTAAAATCTAGTATGATGATGAGACTATATAAGAGGTTGTCGCATGGTATTTAACTACATAGAATCGTCAAACCTTATTGTATCGCTATCATCAATTTCGTATTACTAAGCATTCACGTGCTTGTTCGGGAACTTAATTCGAAATTAATATAAAAGGTACCATAATAACGAAAGTAATTATGAACTCAAATTTTCTATTTTTAGAGGAAATGAGATTGTAAACAAGGATCTTCCTCTTAAATTAATGATTAGAATTCATAATTTTGTATTGCATGTGAAAAAAAAATAAGAAGAAGAAGAAATTATAACTAAAGAAGACATCATCAAACATACGAAGTAGACACGAGAAGTGTTTTGGCTTGTCTTAAGTTGAAGTCATCAGCAAAACACAAATCAGACATCTTTCAGGTGTGTCGTCTCCGAGATCGGACCAAATTGCTTCATCCGCCCCTCCCTCATCCTCTACCCTCCCAACAACTTCCTCTTTCCTCCCTAAAATCCAAATCCCACCACAAATTTGATGAAGTTTTTCGTTTCATAGACAATTATCAGTTTTCAGACCAGAATTTTTTACCTTCCTCACCGTGAGTTTTCGATTTGATTGATCCCTTCCCGGAGAAAACAGAGTTTGTTTGATTGCTCCGACTCAGAAGCCACAGAGGATGAGCTTCGAAGCAGGAATAGCCAAACCTGTAAAGCAAAGAAGAGAGATGGGGATCAGATTTTCGTAGCACCAAGTTAGAGATTTCCACTTGATTTCCACGCTAGAACTCTTCATTCTCTTCCCAGTTTGAGGTTCTTTGGACAAATCAAAGCTCTCCCCCTTCATCCTCAGCTCTTGAATGCACCTACTCAATGCTCTGTTATCGCTCTTCTCTCTCTGCACCTGCCTCCTTACTTTCCAGTACCGGAATACCTTCACCTGGGTCAAAACGACGAACACTAACGACGTCGTTGTGGCTAATACGCCCGGAGTCCACCATTTCCGGCAACTGTGGTTTTCTCTGTTGATCCACGATGTGAAGAGGAGGGTCAAGAACAGGAAGTGAAAGAGGCCGAAGAAACAGAGGAGTTGGAAGATTGCACTTTGAATGGAGTTCAGTCTGGTTTCTTTCAGGGAGACTCTTTTGCCGAAGATGTCTTCCTCTCTCTGCCAGAGTTTGAGGAGCAAAAGATGGCCTGGACTCTCAGAAATCTCCATTAATGGGTGATTTTGGATTGCAGAGAGTGTGGTAATGGCCGATAACATCTTTTGCTGGTGCTCTTCGTCCACTGGAATTTCTACTACTACCTGGGCATTGTTTATTTTCGCCATTGATTGGAGAAATGAAGTGGAGTCTATTCGAATCTTCACTTTGATTCCAACGTTCGGATTTCCCCAGATCCAACGTTTAATGTTAGTATTTGTTGGGTTACTTCCAACGGCTAGCTACTCTTCCAACGTTCGATTCGGCGATTTCCCAATAAATGTCTAATATTAATTTCCAAAATTCTCAATAATTGCTTTTTGAAAAAAAAGAATAATAATAATTTAGTTTAATACGAAGAAATTTTATGCATTTCTTTAATCCAAAAAATAACAGTGTCCTCGTCGTCATCGATAGCAGTCTAAGGTGCGATCACAATGTACCATAAGTGAGGGGTTAAAAACAATGTCATTGTTTTCTCGGTCTATGGCACAATCGCAATGTCTTCCTCATCTCCGCAGTTGCGAGCTAAGGTACAATCGCAACGTCTTCCTCACTTTTGTAGAAATCACCTTCTCGTCTATGCAGTTGCAATCTAGGACACGATCGACAAATGCGATCTCTCCCCTCTATGATTTGCACGTGAGTTATTTAACGAACCCCCTAACAACGAGGGAGTCCATTGCTTATGTCTCATACTCCAAAGTATTATCGACCAAAACTAAAAAGTCGGGTAATTCAAAAAAAAAAAAAAAAAAAAAAAACTTTAACTACGAATCATTAATAAAATCACCTTTAAATTATACATATTAATAAACTAACCATTAAACTATACTCTATTAACAAAATAAGCCCGATAACCCGTGACCTATTTCATATTATTCAATAGGGTAAATTCTAAAGTACCCCCTGAAGTATGGGTATTTATCGAAAAAATCCTCAAACAAAAAGTCCTCGCAGTCAAAATCTCGAACTATCAAAAACTGTAAAAAAAAACCCTGACGGGCCCCTGAATTATAATTCGGGGGACCGCAATTTTAAACCAACCCCCCGAATCCAGTGTAATTTCAAATTCGGAGGGCTAGTGGGAGGCTAGTGGGGGGCCGCCACCCGCCATGGTTTTTTTTTTGCAGTTTTTTATAGTTCGAGATTTTGACTGCGAAGACTTTTTGTTTGAAGATTTTTTTGATAAATACCCATACTTCAAGGGTTATTTTGGAATTTATCCTATTCAATAAGAAACTAACCGTGGTCACGCTTTACAAAATCTCTTTTCATTCTTCTTTTCCTTAATAGTTTGAAGTCAGCTTATGCACATTGATATAGTAATAAAAAAGAGGTGAGTCAAATTCATTTACATGTCACCAGGACAGAATTGATCACGTGCATAAGAACCCGAAGGCTGTATAGTTCGGCCGGAGCTACTCCAGCCAAGCTCCGTTGATGGTTTAGTATCTGATAGACTTGATCTAAGATCGGACGAACGTGAATGGCAATCATCGGATCCCCCGGGTTTATGGCTGCCGCAACATCCGTCATCCAAGATAATTTCGGGCCACTCTCCTTGTTTATGTCAAACGCCAGTTGTTGAAGAAGCGAAAGCAATATTCCTTGACTCAACGGGACCGGCACCATCGCCAAAATTCCTCGGAGATCAACCTGCCATTTAAGTACCCGTAAATAAAAAATCTTACAAACAATATCTTCCTTTCAATTGGAAAAATCCGTATTAAAACGACAATTTTTAAAATACTTAGAACTACAAGTTCCTTTGGAAACAATAGTGAAAATTAATTCGTACTATTTCGACTCTTCTTCGACTAAAGTTCTTAATGCGGAAAAATTTCAAAACTTAAAGAAATAAACCAAAATTATGCTCGACTTTTTTAACCGAAGTAATAATTACGCGTGGAAAAGCTTGAAAACCAAGTTTAAACCAAACATCTTTCACAAAATAACTCAAATATGTTCCATTTTTAATGGAGTTTTCCTATTTCAAAAGCATAACTTTTCCCATTTCATTTTAATTCATCAGAAGCTAACCTGAACACATAACCAAGATACAATGGACACATCACTTCTCTGCAAAGCTCCGGTGAAAGCCTCTTCATATTTTCGTTCAGATACGAGCCTTAAGAGTTCTTTTGTCGGATCCAAAGGAACCTCGACCTATTACACATGTAAACGATATTAGTTGTCGTATAAATTTACCATGAACCACCTTCTCTGTTGGTGAAATACAGGTGGTTCTACGCAATTTCCCAAGATATCGAAGAAATGAGAGAAATAAACCTTATCGTGAACACCAAGATGCCCATTACTCAGATTGGAAATCAACGGATTTATCGAGCTGATATTTGCTCCAGCAGTTGCTAGAGCTATCAGCTTTCGTCGACCATCGGCTAATTCTTCACTCAAAGATTGACTCACTGTTGATACGGAACTAATAGCATCCTGAAAGAGAATTGCAAAATCAAACCATGGGAAGCCATTCAATAACACAAAAAACACCTGAGATCTGCATAAACTGGCCAGAACACCCTAAGTTTTCCCAAAAAAAAACAAAACAAAAAGCAGCTAACACAAACAAACTTTCTTGCTACCAAGTTTTATAAGGTTATAAGGATTTATTTAACAATCTAGGATGTCTTTGGTGGAAACAAAACCTTGAAAAGGTAAATTGCAGAAACTTACAGAAACAATGAAAAACTAACCAATAAGTTAATTTTCAATTGTAACTTAGAATAATACCTACCCTTAATACCATTGCCAATGGAGAATAAGCAGACTCGACATGTTGCTGAACTGCAGCGGTATGTTCACCCATTCCTCTCTGGAAAGTAGCATCAACTTGCTCAAACATTGATTTGCATGACATCTCGAAAGCAGGAATCACTGAAGCTTCCATATTTGATTTCAAAGCTTCCTACAATGTGAACCAATTCATTATAAATATTAATGGTGTATATTTTCACATGTTTATACAAACTCTTTATTACTGAAGAAAAAAAATATTGATGACAATGATATGAAGTTCCCTACTAATGTGAACCAATTCATTAGACCACCTGCAGAGCTTGCTTGCCAGAAGTTTGAATCTGTGCCTGAATTTGCCTTGCAACAGTCCCTTCGAGTTTTGAATTAACAGATTTCTCTAGCTGAATCACTGCCTTATCATTTACACCTCTCTGATCAAGAAAACATTAGTTAGATCTCAATAATGAAATTTTCTGCTCAACTACCCAATTAGTGCAAAGTCAAACCTGGAAGGAATCGGTAATAGATGAAGATATTGTTTTCTCGATAACTGGAGTGATGGTGCGAACCACTGCTGGTCCAATACCAGCCATTTCCTTCTTCACTGTCTTGTCTAACAATGCAGGCAAGTCCTTATTTATAAAACTATTTGTCACAGTTGTTATCTTTTGTGTACAATCCCGCAGCGACTTGTCATTTTTCACATTTTCTTCCTGAATACGCGCCCACAAACCATCATTGTTGGCCTTCAAAGTCTTTTCCATGCTCCGCCCAAGAGCTGTTTCCAGTCTCCTACCTTCTTTTGTGACTGGAACAGCAACTATCATCTGTATCTGGTTCTGCAATTCCTTTTGCGTTGCCATTAGCTGTACACAATTGGAACATTTCCTTTACATCTAACTAACCAAACAATTAAGACACAAAACCAAGGTTTTTTGGAAAAAAACGAAATTTCATAGAATATTTGAGACAGAAAAAGCTTGTACAGTAATTGATCCTAAATAATCGACATTGGTAGGCTAAAAAGCTTCAAAAATTAGAGAAATAGATTTGTCGAGCCAATAATTAATACATAGCATAGAAAATCATGCAATTTATTAGAACAAAAACATTTGCAAGTCGATTATGAACCTCCCGACACAGGATTATTACTTCGTCTCAGTCAGTTAATGCACAATTTTAAACTTAATAAAACAGAAAAAAATAAAATCTATGTCAAGCTAAAATCATAATATATATAAGATATTTAAACAAAATTGTTAAAAATAACTGAATGCTTCCATGAAGGATCTCCTTCAAAAGACTAGAAGCAGTCACCTGATTCAGTGTATCTTGCATTGCCAGAATTTGGGGAAAAACAGTTTCGACAGAAGGAATACTTGAACAAGGTTCATTGGATAGATTGATAGCACTTGGAGATGGAGAAGACAGACGAGATGCTTGAGAATTTTTACCCTTGTGCTTTTTTCCCTTAGTATTTGGTGTTGCCATCAGTGGAATTGTTGTGGATTGAGATGAATCTGGAACTTTTTCAGACATTTCTCTTGTAGAGGCTTGGCTTTCTTCACTTGCATGAGAAAGTACAGTCAAAGCATCCATTGAAACAGGTGGTTGATCTCCATCCATTATGTAAGTTTCAGATGATGTTGCAGAACATTCTCTGGCCACCTCGATACCAAGATCCGAAGCCTGTGAGCAGAACAATTTCTCCTTACTTTCTGTCGAGAGGTTCCAAGGTTCACCCCAAGAATCATATTCACTACTCTCATTAGACCTCATCTTACCCACCACTCTGACCTCCCACTCAGCATCACCCATATCATTATTTACAACCACATCCTGAATAATTAAGTCTTCTTCATTCTTATCTTCAACAACAGTAGTGGCATCAGAGGAAGAAGCCCCCTTAAGTATCTCAGAGGGAGTAATTAAATGAGTTGGATGTCTAAACATCATAGGAGGATTGGGAACACCAGACAGATCCTCTTGAGTAATTTTCTCCTCGATATTCCTCAAATCATCACCTACGGACAAAACTTCAAACGAATTCAAATGAATGGCGTCCATTTGTCTGTCAACAGGATAATCATTGACTCGCTGGACACTACCATGGTCACTAAATTGAGAAATAGACTCAAAGCTAGTTGCTACACTACTAAAACCAGACAAATTTCTAGACAACCTCGGGCTCATAGGAAGAGGAGGTGAACTTGATGCTGATGTCAGCAGTATAGAATCCAAATTTATACTGGATGATGCCTCAAGTGAAATAGAGGATATGGGATATCTTTCAGCAGAAACATCCCCGCCATTTAACAACATGGTTGGTTTGGTTGCAGAACCAGTTAAAAGCAACTCAATTGGTTTACTTGCAGGTGAACTCAATCCAAGTCCATCAACATTAGTTGGATCATTAGAAACATTTGACTCCTCTCTCTCTGCCCCAACATTCTCCAAAGGTGGTGGCAAGCACTGGGATAAATACAAAGCATACTGCTGAATGGCTTGAGTTTGAACACAAAAAACCTGAACAACATGTGTACTACGATCTAATATTTCACTCATTCCAGTAAAACTTAAAATCGGCATTGTGACAGTAAACTCTGCTATGTAATCCATTCGTGTTGTAGCAGGATTAGGGCCATAATCTATGTGTACAGCATAAATGGCATTTTTCTTGGCATTAGCAATTAAAAGAAGACCTGCTTCAGACAAGGCTGCGATTTGATTGAAAAATGCGTCTTCAACTTTATGTTCAGCTGAACTCTTCAATTCAAGTGTCTGGCTGCATTTCCATGAATCAACATCACTAGGCAGTAGCCACCCTTCCTCACTTGCAGAACACCATACCTTCACTTCTCGGTTAAGAGAGCCCTGAATCAATCATCGTCAAGACAATTAAAAAATAACTTGAAAAAATAAAAAGATATTACTTCATGTTCATTTTTTTTTTACAATAAACAAAGTATATTGATAGAAGTATCTGAATTCAAACACTTGGTACCAAAAATCCAAACACGGGTCACTAAGACTTCCTAAGCATCCGTAAACACAAAAGACAATTAAATCAAGAGTAAAACCAATTAATAAAAAGAAAGTATAAAAATATTGTTGTACCGCTGTTATAAGAACGATGTGTCCTGGATGATGAGGAGCAGTTAAAAACATAGCTGCATTAACAGGTTGTCCTTCATGTGGTCTCAATACCACAAGTGGTGCAACTTTGAGATCATCCCAAATCTTAATCTGAAGTAAAGACATTTTTGCATGAATAAGAAACAGACACTCACAAGTTTAATAATAAAAAGTAGCTCTTTAAAATATGCTTACGACTGCAAAACCATGAAAGTGACATTTTTTATCTTAGAATTTTGAAAAATAAAAGAATAAATGAAGGGCCGAGCTACAAAAACCATGAAAGTCTGGTTAATAACGCAAAAGCCAATACTCTTTTAAGAAGTTGAATATCATAATACAAACGAGAATACGATAAATTACATATGCTAACATAACATGCAGGTTCCAAAACATAAAATTGTATAAATCGCTATTCTAACATAATAGTTTGATTCAAATTTTCATAATCACTGAGGAAGAGAACACAGAAAACTATTTTATTTCAAAGATAAAATACAAAACAATTTAACCATGGAACTAGCATATCAAGAAGGACAAATACAAACCGTTCCATCCATAGAGGAAGAAACCAAACTGGAAGTCATCCACTGACACATCGATAATCCAGTGACTTCTCCATCATGTTTACCAACAAGCTGCAACCCATCTATTAACTTTTCAATGGGAACCTTAAGAGGAACTTCGGCAGTTTGTTCACACTTCCCAACTTTATTAGTATCAATCCTCAAAACAGACTTCCCAAAGCCAACAACCAAAACTTCCTGTGCAAATAGCAGCAACATTTGTAAGAGAAGCTGCAAGAGCTGAGATAATTACCGAAAACCTGCAAATGAACTTGCTATGGAGAGCCAAAGATCTCATAAGAACAAAAAAAAAAAAGAAGATGTCTAGACCTGTTTGTGACAATGCCAACATATTCGTGGATGTACAACGTCCTCCTCTCCTTTAATATGAATAGCAATGATTACTTTTCCAGTAATTTGTGGCTTACCTTCTTCATCTGGACCCTCTGAAATTTTCCATACATAAACCAGTCCACCTATGTCGACACTGCACAAAAGCATGTCACCATAAAGAAAGATGTACAAGGAGTAAATCACTTACTGCCAAAGTAAAAGTTACCTAGCCAAAAGGTGAACATCCTCAGCAAAAAATGCCATATCTGTGATCCTCTGACAGAAAATCGACAATCAGATTAACAATAGAGATGAATGCAAGACTTTGATAACTTGAAAATATATCATTTATAATTATGTTCTTTTGGTACAAATGTTTAATGAGTTTCCAAAACAAAACCAGAGATTAAGGAGAAATATACTTTTATCTTTTTAATGTAATCCATCCACAGATGAATATTACAGGAGAAGAAATAGATAAGAGCAAAAAAGTCAAAACCATAACACTCACCAAATTATAAAAAATCACACTAAAGCTATGAATTAAACCTTGTTTAAATAAAGGTCCACCAAATACTAGGACAGGTAATGTGACATAGTACTATGATTAACAAAAGCAATCTGATTGCACACTTTTGAATACAAAGTTCAATTGTTAACAACAATGATTTCTACAGAATTTTAAAAATCAACCAAAAAGGAAAATGCATAACAGCAAATCAATTGGCTTCAACGTGTACAACCATACAAATTAAAATTGGATAACAGAACCATAAACTCATCTTTGAGATAAAGAAACAAACTACACTGGAATGCATAACAAACGCTAGAGGAAAAAATGCTTCAAACTTAACAATGCAGTAGTGAACTAAACGACATAAAAATCAAAAAATACATTTTCCTTATCCGGAGTCCAAAAAATTTATTTCCAACGCCTATTTCATAAGATAAAACACAACAAGACCTTTTTGAATAAAAACACATAAATAAACAAGAACCTGCTGAGAAAGAGCATAGGACTAATATAACCAATGTACTGATAAAAAAAGATTAATATAGCCACTGCATGGTATCCCATAAATCATAAGCATATAATAGCATCGCATGTTAGTTTAGCCAAAAAGTTTAAGACAAGGTAAATACCACACAAGAAAAAAACTAAACCCACGAGGAAAATCCTATTGAAAAATCTCTACAAGTGACAAAATCAGAAAATCCATCAAATAGAACTTCACAGAAATCCCTCACGGAAAAAGGAAAATTAGTCAGAACATGAAATTTAATTCTTCAAGCATGCACTACGAAGATTACTAAAACCACTCCATGAAGTCAAAGAACCCCGCAAAAACCCATAAAAGTTCTTCAGGGCTTAATTTAGGGGACGTGTTATGGGGTATAACTGCTAGTCCAATAGGAATTAAAGAAAGAAAGAAAAAAAGAGCCAGAAGATACTCATAGACTGGAAGTGATATACGATCAGATATATGTCAGCAGCAGAAGAAAAACCAGTTCAAAAAGGATTTCATAAAGTATGCAATATATTAAACCTTTTCGTGACCCCGGAATAGAGATCTCAGCGCAGTATTGATATTAAGTACTCGAATATTTCCCTGCTTTAAACCATAGCATATGTAAGTCTTGTTGACGGCAATTTGACGCCCCAAAACCAGCTGAGGATCTGAACCGTACTTTGTTATCGGAGTAACTTCAAGCTGTGGCTGAACCTCCCCTTGCAATCGTACGTTTACATCATACGCAACATTATCACCAAACAGGTGCCGACCCTTTGAAAGCTTACTGCTCGGCATTGGAATGGGACCAGTGGGAGTGATGCCTGAATTGATTCCCTGCAACATATTAGGAATAGTGACCGAGACAGGACCACTCGGAGGCCCTGGAAATTCTGGAAGTCCAATGGAGGATATCGGACCCAAAGGAGCAGGAGGTTGAGGAAGCGGCTCAAGGTTCGCGCCAGGGACTTTGATCATGGCCATTATTCGAGCACCGGAGTTCTGGGCAGGAATGTTTTGAGGCATAGCGATGCTGTGCGCAGGAGATGGCTGAAGGGGAGGAGTGGGAAAAGCCAGAGATCTCCGATGATGCAGGTCAGAGAACTGGTCCGGATGAAAAGGAAGTTGGTTGGCAAGGTGAGGAATAGGATGGTACTGGTGATGAAACGGCACGTTCTGAAGAGGGTAAGAGAAAAGACCAGTAGGAAGAGGATAGGAGGAAGAAGGAGGAGGAAATGGCGAAGAATTCAGATTAGAAAGGTTTGGTGATGAGGGAAGAGGGTTTTGGTTCGGTGGTTTAAAGAACTTAGGCACATCAAAAGATGGGTTCTGCTGATTTGGGTCTAGATTGGCAGAGGAAGCCATGAAAAAGAAGAAGAATCTGATTGAATTTGACAAAACCAAAAGAAAATCTCTGCGATTATGGAGCAGAAACAGCGGCAACGACGGGGGTCTGCTCGCGAGAGGAAGTGAAAATGCAGTGAGAATTGGCTGACGTTGCAGAGTCAGTTGTCGTAGGTGTCAAGCAAGAAAGAATGAGGAGAGAGAGAGAGAGGGCGAAGGCTCAGATGGCGAAAAGAGGCCGCACTTAACAGAGAAAAAGCCCAGATATCTAAACCAGGCAGATTGCAACTGTAGACTTTCTACCATGAAGTTGATGAAGATGATGAATTTAATTAATTAATTAATATTTATTTTATTTTTAAAATTAAAATATAAAATTAATTGAAAGTATTCCAATCCAATTATATCATTATTTCACGTTTTAATTAACTCATTAGTAAAATAAATATTCTAAACCATTTTTAATTGTCCGAATATGTTGGGTCGTTAGTAAGACAATTCGGATCATAATAAAATTCATCAAAATGTCTCGTATTTTTTGCTTTGGTAGACATTTTAATCTACGGTGAGTATGTTAACACTCTCGATTTATTTCATACACTCGATTTCGAAGATAAATTAATATTTAATGTTTGAAATCAAATGTACGCATAAAATCGAGTGATATCAAATAACTAAAATGTGTTAAAATTATCATATGTAAATTTTTTTTTTAATGTTAACTAATTTTATTATGACACTAAGTGGTTCGGAACAAAAATTGTTTCATTCAATTAAATTATTTAGGGTATCATTTATCACTCACCACTAAATACATAAGTTACATTGCACTTTACCCTCGTAACTATTATTGTCATAACTATTATTGTCAGGACTCGACCCGACAAGAGCCCCAACGATTAGGATTCTCAAGGTAGAAAATAATAATAAATTCTGAATTTTCAATTTACATTGATCTATTTTAATCTAATCGAAAATCTACTCCTGCAATCATGACGTCCTAAATTAGGATCTTCTAAATTTAACACCAATCACAAGACAATCAACATAAATTTAATACGTTGAAAAATTTATATAACATCTTCATCAAGTCTTTACATCCTCATCAGAGTACACAGAAACGTTTTTTTTTTTTTTTAAAATAGATCACTACACGTGTGACGCCCCCAAACCCGATCGGGGTCGGAGAGCCATCACTCCGGACATTTAAAACGTGACACATTTTTTTTGAATATTTACATTGCAAAATACTAGGTATTACAACACGTGACCCTTACAAAGAGTCTATATATACAAAACAACTAAACACCTGTCTCAACTCAAACAGAAACCATATACCTCGACAGTTTTGCCTATGCCTTTTTATCGTCTTTAGATTTGTATTTTTGTTTTACCGTCTTAGTGAACGTTCTCGTTATCTGAAAAATATAGATAATTCACATAATGAGCTTTACGCCTGGCAAATAAGTCTAGCAGTTAGAAAAGCTAACTTAGCCTCTATCCACGCTATCTAAGATCATACTCCATCATCCACCTAATATTAATTTTTTTTTAAATCAATTTGTTTTTATTTGAATTTCATGTCATTTATATTAAAAATTCATGTTATTAACCACAGTTTAAAACTATTATCAACAATCAGATAAATCTCATGCAATTTAAAATAAATATTTTAAGATTTAAAGTCATATTTTCACAAAACATTCAATGCAATCTTTTAACATTCGAATTGATATGTCAAAAATGCAATACACTATAATTGACGCATATGACCATCATATAACCCTACACGTTTTCAGGTTTTCACTGGTAAGGCTATAGGACTTTATACATTGCTTTCCTGCGAGATTTAGGGATATTCAACCCAAGGAGAACATATAGATAATCTCTCAATCATTTCCATAGTCACACTTATTGTACACAAAGAGGCAAGTCCAATCCAATGGGTTTTATGTTACCACGACTTCCAACTTCCTCATTCTCAAATTCATGCTTTAAAAACAGTTATAAAGCAATGTTATGCGTGTTTACATTAATGCAACTCAACTCACCCATGCAATTGATATTAATATGTTCAATTCAACGTAAAATATCGTTTTCAAAATTATATGTTGTAATATTTCAATAAAGTCGAAAATAAAAAAAAAAAAAAAAAAAAAAAAAAAAAAAAAAAAAAAAAAAAAAAAAAAAAAAAAAAAAAAAAAAAAAAAAAAAAAAAAAAAAAAAAAAAAAAAAAAAAAAAAAAAAAAAAAAAAAAAAAAAAAAAAAAAAAAAAAAAAAAAAAAAAAAAAAAAAAAAAAAAAAAAAAAAAAAAAAAAAAAAAAAAAAAAAAAAAAAAAAAAAAAAAAAAAAAAAAAAAAAAAAAAAAAAAAAAAAAAAAAAAAAAAAAAAAAAAAAAAAAAAAAAAAAAAAAAAAAAAAAAAAAAAAAAAAAAAAAAAAAAAAAAAAAAAAAAAAAAAAAAAAAAAAAAAAAAAAAAAAAAAAAAAAAAAAAAAAAAAAAAAAAAAAAAAAAAAAAAAAAAAAAAAAAAAAAAAAAAAAAAAAAAAAAAAAAAAAAAAAAAAAAAAAAAAAAAAAAAAAAAAAAAAAAAAAAAAAAAAAAAAAAAAAAAAAAAAAAAAAAAAAAAAAAAAAAAAAAAAGAAAAAAAAATTTTCACAATTCATTGTTCAATTTGTATAAAAAAACGATATCAATTTATCAACATTCATTCATCTCAACCAAATCAGAATAATCTCTAAATCTATCCAGAATCAAGGCATAAATGTAAACTACCTTCATCTATTAATGCAATAAAGCATAAACTAACTATTTTAACCGTTAAATTTACTTACCGACTTGTCAGTTCCTTCACTTTAACCAAAAAGCTTCTCTGAATCTATCGATTTTTTCACCAAAATGATCATCTCAACGAGATAAACAATTTTCTTTAAATGACATATCGACAAAAATCACTTTTTCCCTTCATTTATTTCTATTTTCTCATTTTCTTCCCGCAGTTTTTATTCTCTGGTTTTCCTTTCTTTCTCTCTCTCTCTTTCTTTTTCTTTCTTTTTTCTCCACATCAAACCCATTTCCTTTATTCTTTCTTTTCTTCTCTCTCTCTCTCTCTCTTTTTCTCTCTTTTTCTCTTTCTTTTCTTCTCTCTCTCTTCCTCTCTTTTTCTCCACCTAAAACCATTTTTTTCGCCACTTTAACCCTTTTACCATTAAACCATTGTAAATTACCATTTTGCCATTCAACTTTAGTTTATTACCATAAAACCAAATTTAATAAATATTTAAACTTAATTAACCTTAATCTGATCTAAATTAGATAAATTTTAATCTAATATTTATAATTAATCGAAATTTTATCTAAAAAATTAAATTTTTATATATTTAAAATTTAACAGGGGCGATTGATTGGCCACATTTTTCACTTTTTAAGGTATCTTTTTTTCAATCCAACTTCACAAACATATATTTATGCATTTTTTAAAATATAAATATACTCTATTACATTTTTGAATTTAAAAATTCGAACCATTTCAATTATCTAGCTTTTTATATGATTGTTTATAGAATTTTGTCAAAAGCAATCTTGAAGCTAATCGTCGATTGTGAATAATTCAAACTTTAACGTGAAAATTTTTAGAAAAAAATTGACTACGTCGAAAATCAATTACAAGAGAGAACATTTATTTGGTCATAACTAATACGCGATAAAATACATATTACAAAACACAATAATTCAATTCATATTGTATTTCCCTAATCGAAATGTCATTTTTTCGATGAGAAATTCACACCGATAAATATTAACGTTCAGCGTGACGAAGTTTTTGAATATTTTTATCGCGATAAAATGAATATTGTACGATACATCAAAGAAATTATTTATTTTCTTTAAATTTTAGGTTGCAATTATTATTTTTTGGTTTCTATGTTAAAATTTCAAATATGGGTGTCACACCCTTGTATATAATATGGTCGAGTGGTAATAATATTCATCGACAAAAATAGCTTATATTTAAGAAGAAGACTGCAGAGGATTATTGACATTGACTACGACCTCAACTAGAACAGCGGAAGCCATAGAACCTTTGGGGGAGAAAGAAACCAGCAATCTCCATTGACAACAATACTTCGCTTCACGGAGGGCAAAGTGCAGATTCCGAGGCGGGAGGACGATGAAGATTACCGTAATGACCGCCGATGAACAGATCCTCACATTAGATGTCGATCCTCAGGAATCTGTAAAACCTCAATTTGTGTCGATCTTTGTTTTTGCTTTACGAATTTCAGCGAGTGCCCAGTCTTTTAAATGTTAATTAACTACTTTTTTTTTTTTGCCGTAATTGCGTATAGGTTGAGAACGTGAAAGCTCTGCTTGAAGTCGAAGTGAGTATCTGCTGCTTATTATTTCTTTTTATTATTGTTTTTTGTTGTTGGATGTGGCGTAAGTGCATGAAAGTAAGGAATTGGAATTAATGAAATTTAGTTGAAATTGATTACATGAAGTCTTGAACTCTCGAGCACAGATGAAAGAAACGAAAAACCTTTTTTTTTTCAATTAAAAAATGGATTAGAATCTGGAAACCTGGAATTTGTATTTCACTTTGGATGTTGGAGAGTGTTCGTTTTCAACAGACCGTGAAAAGATTCATGGAATTTAAGTTATGAAATTAGCCGATTTCTTGTCATGTTTGACTCTAAAAACTTCAATTCATGCAAGCAGACACAGGTGCCGCTTCAACAGCAGCAGCTGTTATACAATGGAAAGGAGATGAGGAATTCTGAGAAATTGAGCGTCTTAGGTGTGAAAGACGAGGATTTGATCATGATGGTATCAAAAGCTGCGAATAGGTGTGTTCTTTTCATATAGCACTGCAATTTTTCGATCTCAAAATCATGTTTTGCGACTTTGCCTCGTGCTTATTACTGTTTAGGGTCACATCCCGTTGGATTCATATTGCATTTGTCTATAAATTGTTTTAGCAAAAGTTAATACCTATTAATTAGTGATATCATGGATTTTATTAACTGCCCCTTTTGACTTGTCCATGCACATCTAATAATGTGGCTATTTTCTGATGCAAAACATTTCAGTAATCCTTCAATTGATTTGGGATTAAACCCTGATGGATCTGCTGCAAACCCTGGAGCTTTCCAGCGGCACATTCTACAGGATTCGAATATGATGGCTCGGCTGTTTCAGGTAGAATGATCACCTCTCCTTGAAGATTTACTTTAAATTTTTAATTAAAGCATATTATCTAGTGTTCCTGTCTTGGAGATTTTATCAACTCGATTACTTTGCTTTAGCGCTTGGCAACATGACTTGTTCATAAATTTATGAACTTCTGTATTATATTTGTATTCTGCAGTTTGTAAATGTATTGGTACGGTGGTAATTATAGGTCTTCTTTCAACTATGATTCATTTCCATAAACATACTAGTTGGCTATTGTGGTTATGATTGAGTTTAATCGTGAAAGCAGGGCTCAGTGTTCGATATGTGTATAGTTGCTTTCTGTTTTGTACGGATATGATAATCTTCTTACTAATGTGATCTTTGGCTTACCAGTCTGACCCTGAATTAGCACAAGCTATTGCTGGAAATGATTTGAATCAGTTGCAAAAGATTTTACGAGATAGGCATAGTCAAAGTTCTGAAATACGACGCCAAAAGGAAGAGGAACTTGTGAGTCTTTAACTGGTGCCTCTTTTCATTTATCTCTAACTGAAAGACGCTTATATTGTTTCTTTCTATCATGCTACACAGGCCCTTCTTTATGCAGATCCTTTCGATGTTGAAGCACAAAAGAAAATTGAAGCTGCTATCCGACAGGTTATTGCTATTTTCTATAACATAGACGTAAATAAGTCTTATGCTTCTCAAGTCATTGGATACAGTGTGAAGTGGAATGTAGATTGGGCCAGAAATTGATTGGAAACCATTTTGTAACCTTGATTTCCCTTCCAATTAAACACACAAAAAAGAAAAAGTACAATGCAAATATTCAGAGAAAAAGAAGGGATATAGATAATAATAAAAAAAAAAAGTTGTTGGTGGTTGTATCATACCTTTTTGAAAGGTATTTTATTCATTGAAATGGTTACTTTATTAAAATTTCAAAATAATTGCATTTGAGTACATGTAATGCAAAAAGTGACTACCTTGACGTTACTGTTCAGTTTTCTAAACCATTTTGCAGAAAGGAATTGATGAAAACTGGGCAGCTGCTCTCGAACATAATCCTGAAGCTTTTGCAAGAGTGGTCAGTTAATTCATCTTTGTCTGTTTCAACTGAGGCAATGTTTACATGGTAGGAAAGTGATTTTGGGGGGGTGGGGGGTGGTCCCTCCCCAATTCATAAAAAAAGGGTGTTTGACGGAGGAGTGATGTGACAAAGGAGTGACGGGGATTGGTGCGACCAACCAAAATTTATCCCGACATCCTCCCCCAAGAATCACACTCCCCTGAATCGTTCTCCCACCCAATCACTTTTTCCATTTTTTAGGTAAACACGCCTTTGTAGTTATTGCTGTATGATCAAAATCATCAAAATTTTCTCTCTTCTTACCTTAGGTAATGTTGTATGTTGACATGGAAGTGAATGGCATTCCATTGAAGGTAACTCACCAGTAAAAATTCTGCTTGCATTCATTATTTATTTCAATACGTTTGAAGATGACTATGAGGTAGAGCTCTTTGAAGTATTGATTCTTTCGCTGTAATTTTTTTCATCTATTTATTTTCAGGCATTTGTTGATAGTGGAGCGCAGTCAACAATCATATCAAAAAGTTGTGCTGAGCGATGCGGGTATCATTTTTTTCCTTTATCATAAGTGTGATTGACGTGATAAAATAAAATTTCTACAATAGTAGAGCACGTAGAATTGTGAATTTAACCTAAAAGCGGGAATTTAAAATAAATCTATTGGCATACTTACTATTGCATTCATCAATATAAGATAAGTGTGTTTTTTTCACTTCAATTTGATAGCATAGATTTGAATGAAGATATGTTACGGATATTGGAGCTACCAGATTTAAGGTAGAACCCTTGTTGTCATCATTATGCATCTGTTCTATACAGCCTTGCATAGAGCTTGTGTTATGCTGGCTATGAGCTTTGCATAGGATGTTTCCTACTAATCCATTACTGCAACTCTGACTTTTGGAAGGAAGCTCATTGTCTAGATCAAGAAGGAGGCATAGAAGGTGGTTTATTGTAAGCAAAAGATTGATATACGGCCCGACTATGGATTCTACAAAAATAATCGCGAAAAGCAGTCAAGCCTATATTTTGGCATGATTCCAAGCAACTTTGTTTCTATAAGACATTAATTTGAGTGGAATAGCTTTGGATGTACTAGACAAGGAGTACAAGGAATTCTCTCACAAAACTAAAAAACTAACACATAAGACAACCACTTTGTCCACACCACCTGTTTTTATCAAACATGTTTTTCGTTTTCCCATTACCTGCTTTGAAGGGAAGAGGATTAATTCTCAAAACCATAGTTTCCTTCAAGTAAAGCACTTTGAGTTATCTTTTGCAGTTTGCATAAAGAGTTTTAGACTGACTATTGTGTTGTTGTTTGTATGATTTCACTAGATTATTGAGGCTTTTAGACCAACGTTACAAGGGCATTGCTCATGGAGTTGGTCAATCAGAGATATTAGGTCGAATACATGTAGCACCCATAAAGGTAGAATATTTGGCTATATGGTCTTATGCTTGGTATTCTTTCTTGTCTCAGTTTTAGGCTGTGCAATTCTATATTTCTCTTTTCTTCATTTATTCATGCTTTTCTCTTTCTCTACTAGGCCACAATTAATATTAATCATTTTCTTATTTCTCCTGATTTCTTTCAATAGATTGGTAATATTTTCTACCCATGCTCCTTTATGGTTTTGGACGCTCCAAATATGGAATTCCTCTTTGGTTTAGATATGCTTCGCAAGCATCAGGTAAGAAGCAACAAACGAAATCCGAGTAAAAGCCCGTATTTTATTGGACTGAGCTGTCCATCGAATAGATGTTTGACAATAAGTCACGTTGCAGTGCATTATAGACTTGAAGGAGAATGTTCTGAGAGTTGGTGGTGGGGAGGTTTCAGTGCCTTTTTTGCAAGGTTTGTCTTGGAATTCTGTGTGCTTAATTCAAGTAGAATACTTTCACTTCCATGCCACTATGCTTGAATTGTTGTTAATATCACAAACTTACTTCAGAAAAAGACATCCCATCTCGCTTTCTGGACGAAGAAAGGTATTTAAAAGAAGCGTCCAGTTCTGGAAAGCCAGTAAGTCGACTTTGCTATACATGAGTTTGCTATAATCTATTAAATTGATAAATCAATGTCTCTTCTGTTTTTTTTTTTTTTTTTTTGCAAATGATGTAAGAGTTGGTGATAAAAAAACATTTTCCCGTTTTAAATTTCTCTTGTCATTTGTTTTTGTCAGGTTCCGACAGATAAAAGTAATAATGCCCCAGTGGCCGTGCATTCAGGTGGTGTAATGTGTTTAGATTTGATGCATAATTCTTTTTTTTATACCTATTAAAATAAATTTACTGATAAGAGAAAAACCTACTAGAATAAAGTTATATTTACTTCTAATATCTGGGTTGACTGAAGGTTGCTTGACTGGTTCCATACTTGTACACCTGCAATAGCAGACTACGATGTTTTCACGCAAAACAATGCTGCTTGCAAAGTTTTAGAACTATGTTGTTTCTATATTTGCATCAATGCTGTTTTTCATGTTTTTCCCTTGGTTTTTAGCAGGCACTCGTGGCGGAACACCGGCTCAGGTAACTCAGTTTTTGTTTGCTATTATTTTAAGAAATTTGTCTTTCTTGCATTACAGCTCTTCGATGGTAGCACTAGACATTGTAAACCAATAGTTTTGGATAAATAACTACTCGTATTAAAATGAAAAGTGACGAGAGGTCGAGGAGAGAGCCCGAGTAAGAACCATATAATATAAAACAATTCTCTCAAATTGGAAATACCGAATTTATAAAGGTAGATTTTCTTACCTTATTTAGAACTATAAACTCACTTAACAATAAAAAAATAGTCATTGTTCAGAAACTTGTATATGAAAATAATCTCATCAAGATAAAGCTAAGTCATACAATTGATGAAATTCTCAATTATGAAATCCAGTGATATGAGCATTGTACAAGCAATGCAAATGTTTGATCTGTATCTTGTATCAAAGTATGTAGATATTTGAAATATGAAATCTAAGAGGGTAAATTTATGGCATCAGGGATCTGATTTTGAGGCCAAAGTGGCGAAGCTCGTCGAACTCGGATTCGGGAGAGATGCAGTAATACAAGCACTTAAATTAGCAGACGGCGACGAAGAGCAAGCAGCTGGATATCTATTTGGTGGATGAGTGAGATTACTCAAAACTTCACTTTCATTTTTTAGTATAAGAACATTATCAGCAACAATTAAATTTAACTTGACTTCTTTTGATTGAATGCTGATGACTTCATTTTCCTTCGAGTTCACTGGAATTTGTTACTTTTTTTCGGAATTTTTATCGAAGAACACTACGTTTCAATCTCTCGGAGATGAATTGATTAAATAATAATTGCCTAAAAATATGTCGTGATATTTGATGTTTTGAAATCAAATCTTGTTCAAAATGATGGTAGAAAAGTTAATAAAATAAACTGAACGTTGGTTAAATTATTAGACAAATAAAAATGAGTAAAATACATGTCAATAAATTAAGGGAAAAGTATCATTTAGACCCCAACGTATGGGGTCAGTGATCATTTGGTACCTAACGTTTTTTTTGTACCCAATCAAACCTTAACGTATAAAATGTTTGTAATTTAAACCCTACCGTCAATTTTTCAGTTAAATTTAACAGATTCTTTTCAAAATTTCTAAACTACCTCTCTCTCTTCTCTGTAAAACTTTCGTGTAAAGAGGTTTAATAAGCTTCAAATACTTGTTCATGGCTTCCTTCGAGAATCGCTTTGATGGGCATTTGAATGATTCTTCTGGGTTTCTTCTGACGCTGTTTTTTCTGTTGGATTTGAATGTATGCCCTCTTTCCATTTTCTGCTGTGTTTTTGGTTTCTCCGACTTTTTACATTTTCTCATCTCCATTTTCTGCGCTGCCATTGATTTCTACTTCTTGAAGATGGAAGACAGAAAAATTCGGGCTGATTTCATAACCGCCATGGGAGATTGAGGTTTTGAAATGGGTTCGATTGGAAGGATTTTTCTTCTGGAACTAAAATCAGAAGAAAAAGCAAGACCAGCTGCGAAAAATGGAGTGGGTCTTTGTCGACTGGTTTGGCTAGGTTCTAGATTTTTTCCTTCGAACCAGAAATGGCGTGTTTCTGCGGAGCCTCATCTTCTACGTCGTTGTGCAAGTGTGAATCAGTGAAAATGTTTAAATCAAAGAAGGAATTCTCCATTTCTTCGTCTTCCTCCTCGGTTGGCGTTAGGAGATGAGGATTCAGATCAATGGTGAAGAAAGAGCTATTCAGTTTCAGCTGGTTAACAAAGTTGACAGCTTCCATTGGAGGGAGGGAGAGAGAAGAGTAATTTAGGAATTTTGAAAAGAATATGTTAAATTTAACTGAAAAATTGACGGTAGGGTTTGAATTGCAAACGTTTTATACGTTAGGGTTTGATTAGGTACAAAAAAAACGTTAGGTACCAAATGGCCACTGACCCAATACGTTAGGGTCTAAATGATACTTTTCCCATAAATTAATTTTTTAAGTGCAGTATTATGTTTACTCTCTGATATTATTTTTTAAAATGTCATTTATTATTGATTGATGTAATAATTAAAATAACTAATAAATAGTTAAAATAACATATTTACTGACACGGGTGCAACTCACATATCTTTTGAACGTTGAGGTACTTATCGTTCACACTGCAAGCTTTGAGGGTCATTGTTCGAAAACAGTTTCGAATACCAATTAAAATGACCTTCTAACTTCAGAATCACCTTAAAAAAAAAAAAACACGAAAGAATCACTTAATAATGTTTACAATTCGAGTATTATTATTAGTAGGAGAATCTGTGATAAACTATAAACTAAAAATCAAAATTGTATCTCATAACATAGTTTTATCAATTACAAACCCATGTCTATTTGATGTTATCATGTTGAACTAGTCCATAAACATTTTATCCTTATAATATAGTTTAATGTACTAAATTCTTCGCGTAAACCTTGACAAATTAGGTTCATTTCAATTATTTTTGAAATACCATATAGTTTAAATGAATGATAATATTTTCTATCACTATTATTATTATTATTAAAAAATAAAATACTACTCACCTAATAAAGTCAAACAATTTTTCTAATTTAAAAAAAAAAAGAACTACTTGCAATTTCGATTTGGACTCCTTTTTATTAATTTAAGGGTTAAATTCAATTTGAACCACAAATTATGAGTTTAATTTGAAATAACCCTTAAACTAAAAGTTTTAACAACTAAAACCTTAAACTATCCAAAATATAACAAATCAAACCCTGGCAAAAGCCGATCACCTCACGTTCTCAATTTACGTTGAGATCTGGTCGATCTAAATTGAATAGCTCTTCGATCTGTCCAGTGCTTACGTGACACTGGACATATTAGGTTAAATGGTCGATGTGGGGGGTGGAGACCTCCGTTCAACGTGCACCCCGCATGTGATTCGACACCGGGGGGACACCGCCCCGGATCACCCCCGTTCCATGCCTCTCCCTTTTCAAGCTTCTCGGGAACGGTGGGTCACCGCCAAGGATCAGCCCCCCGTTCTAAAAATGAGGTATGAGAACGGGGGGTCGCCGCCCCGGCGCGGCTCCCCATTCTCAAACATCAAGTTTGAATACGGGGGGCTGATCCGGGGTGGTGACCCCGTTCTCATACCTTATTTTGTGAACGGGTGGTCGATCCGGGGCGGTGACCTTCCGTTGTCAAAATTAGAGCTGAAAATGGGGGGACCAATCCCCGACTCTATATAAGGAACCGACCTCCCATTCTCACCCCCTACTGCTGAAAAACTCTATTTTCTCCCGCCCCCTACGATTCCAACCTAAAATCCGACCATTTCACGCCCCCTAATTGTTTTCTTCAAATATCATCCAAAAAATTCCACAAATCCGAGCCCTAAATAGTCCAAATCCCTAAATTTTTCTCAAATGGCTCACAAATTGATGATTAAATAAAAGGTTGACCCATCACAAGGAGGTCCGTCACAAGGTGGCCTGACCGAACGTGCTCCGTCAAATTTCTCATCTTTTTTACAAGGAGGACCATCTCAAGGGGGACTAACAAACCGGGTACTGTCGTCACAAAGTGCTCCGGCTCAAGCTCGATGACCATCAATTGGGTATATTTCAATTGAATTTTGAAATCAGATGTGTCAGGAGTAGTTTGAGCGGGATATGTCAAACCGCTCGGTTATTCATTCGAGACAGTCAATTTTAGAGGTTGGGAGTTGTTGGAGATCAAAGAGATGTTTGATAGAATCGCCCTACACGGGGTGTACGAATTGAGGGACAATAGCTGCGACCGAATTGTTCGCTTGTTTTATGCGAACTTGAACTCTATCGACATGGTAGGATGTTTGAAGACGTAAATCCTTGGTATAAAGATTGTTATACCTCCAGAGTCAATTAATGAATTGCTCGGGTTTTCCGGAGAAGGGAATGATGTGGAGAGATACTACTACGTTTGTGAAACCCAGCATTTGTTTTGGAGGAGAAGAATGTAATTTTCTTTCTTCTCACATGCCACCTATACAATATTCTCTCTCATTTCATAAAACTCTCATTTTTGTTAAGAAATTTCTCATAGAAACCCTATTAACTGTGAGGGCGCCGTTCTTTCTTTCTCTCTCTCTCCCTCTCCCTCTCTCTATATGTGTGTGTGATAACCGTCGTAGATTAAGAAAGGGAGAAATCTTGGAATTTAATTGGGATTTATTTCTTCCTTTTCTGCCATTGAACAGCCGCTCTCCTTCCCTCATCTTCATCTCGACCCTCTCTGGAATTCTCTGACCATCACCTTTCTCTGGCCATCGCCTCTCATCTCTCTCTCTCAGACAAAGTTAGGGTCATAGTGGTAAGCAAACAGAGGGTTAAGTGGCCGATTCCTCTGCCTCAGTAAATGGGAAAATTTCAATTGGTAAGCCAGATCCCTCTTACTATCACGCTGTAAATTTCAAATTGGGCATGTAAAACCCACAATTTCAATTAGGGAGATAAAATAGCTCAATAATAATGAATGAATTTATTCTTTGTTAGGTACCAATTTATTGAATTAAGCTATGGACTCATTGCTTGGACTCTTGAATTTTTTGAGTTTGACTTGTGGTAAATGCACTCGAGGTAGGGGTTTATTTTATTTTCGGTTAAGTATTATTATTTTTAATTCATTAATTAAATTCATTTATTTGGCATAAAATGTTCATTTAATTTTATGCTATTATTTTCATTCACACATTTATCAACTGCATATTTTATCATTGATAAAAATTGTGTGGTTTTAACTAGAAGTAATAGGACAGCTGTAGAGCCGTATCCTTGGGCGCAAAACCCTAAACCTGATCAGGGTAATTATGGCGTGCGACCGCCTGATGTCGATATTTTGGCCTATGGCCCAGTGTGCTCGGAGTCCATGAGAGGCTCTATTTTCACCGAATATCTATTTAAATTGCATAACTGTATTTTTATTAAATCTATGCATAACATTTTATAACTGCTGGAAATAAACTCTATCCCTATTGAGTTTAGTCGACTCACCCCAAACGACTACTATTTTTCAGGATTAGTAAAGGAGAATTTGATTATCGGCACGGGAACAATCATCTTGTAGAAATTTCCTATTTTAATAAATTTTTCTTGAGGGAGTATCTTATATTGTTAAGGTGAGACACTATTGTGGATGTGTAAGCCTTGTTGTATTTTATTCACATGTGTTATTTTATTTGGACGTATATCATTATATTATCTGGTGTCACTTGTTGGACCTGTTTATTTATCTGTACGGGTCCTGAATCTTAATTGGTTAATATTCCGCTGCGTTTGGTGAGATTTGGTGTTAAGGGTCGGGCGATCTAGTCCTTTTCGGGCCGGGTCGTTCTCCGTTCTGTTGCGGGTCCCCTTTGGGTCGTGACAATGTTTCCCGATATTGCGATTTTTTCAGATCGATAGAAGGACTAGAGTTCCTTAGGGAAATTCATTGTAATTCCAACATCACTGAGTTCGTAAAGCCAAAATCCAAGGAT
Organism: Begonia masoniana; assembly: GCA_022432975.1. Taxonomy (NCBI): domain Eukaryota; kingdom Viridiplantae; phylum Streptophyta; class Magnoliopsida; order Cucurbitales; family Begoniaceae; genus Begonia; species Begonia masoniana. The sequence goes on along the minus strand of CM039514.1, from coordinate 44,536,496 downwards.
TTGAACGTCAGAGCTCGGGTTATTTACAATCTGATAACCCACATCATTCTACCTCGGGATGGACATAGAGATCTCGTGAGCTGCATGGATCTCTATGTGATAGAGAAGCTGTACAACGAGAAGATGTTCGACCCTGGCTTCATGATTTTAGGTCACATGCATGAGATTGGTCGGACGTGCAACAAGAATCTGCCGTACGGCACATTGATACAGAAGATCATCGAGCGAGCTCGGATTCAGATACCGACTAGAGAGCAGATGAGAGCACAGAGATTCGGCGATGTATTTGATAGACTTCATTTGCTTCAGATGAGCCTCGTTGAAGTTGACTGGACTTGGGTAGTCAAGGGAGATCAAATGGCCTCCACCTCTGCAGATGTTCAAATGAAAGACGCCCCCGCTCTGCCATTGTCCCCCCAGACGGCTAGTAGGTAGGACATGATGAAGCAGAGACTGGATTTCCTCGTAGGCAGAGTCAAGGAGCTCACCGTGTATAGAAGATTCCTGCACATAATGAAAACTATATCAAAAAATAATGGAAGTGTACTTATGAGCGAAATATGTTGAAATATACTTGCGTCCCGTCAAATGTGTGAAAGCCCATAAATGTGTATTGTGAAGCATAAGCGGAAATAGTGCCTGAAGTGGATCCCATGTCAGAACAAGTGCGACTATTATGCCCCTGATGCCGACATATACCACACAATATCGTTGAGTTCTTCCTAGTAATTTTTAAACTTGGAGGTTCATCGATATCTCGCACTCTTTTCTTCTTCGGCCTACCCAATTGGCGTTTTCTTTTGGGCGGAAGGATTTGCTTCATATTTTGTACTAGCAGCCACATGTGTTGGCCGCTAAGAGAATGAATAAAGTTTGAGTACATCTGCAGATAAGTTCCTTAGTGATAATATTGATGAACGTAATTTTTCGGTGCTAGTCTCATGAAATAAATGCAGAGAATGGATTGGACACATAGGATTCCAGTAAGCTCTCACCTATAACAGTTGCATACACATGTATTCATGTAGACAACATATTGTTCGTTGCTATTGCTGACCTCAAATCGTGCAGTTCCCGCAAACATAACACTCCATTTTCGAGCTGCACATTCTAGCTTTACAAGCTTTTTTCTTATATGGGGACACAAGACGTCTGTTGACGAGGCTAATTTCTCATATTTTTTGACAATCCTAGTCATCAAGAACTTTCGGATTATCTCGAACATGGTCAGAATCAATTTGTTCTTGACAGGTAATAGAACTGCATTGAATGACTTATATAAATTGTTTAATCCCAGTTCACACTTGAAAATCGAAGAAAATGCATGACTAGCCAAATATCTAGGGTTTGTGCCTCGAAGATATGCGTGGGCATCCAGGTTAATCTGATGTAAGTTCCTCATTTCTCTCTCGAAATGAAAAGTTGTGGTTGCTCTAACCGCATTCTTTATTGCATCTCTGTATACTCTGTCCCGAAATTGATTTTTGAAATTTACGTACATGTACCGGAGACAGTAGTGGTGTTCGACTGACGATGATTCTTGCTGCATAGCGGGAAACAACCCCTAATATTTGAAAGAACAACAGAGTCAACATAAAATAATATAACTACCACAACGCTCCAATATTTGAAAGAACAATCGAAAATGCATTATACATTTTGTCAATCCGAAACAAAAGTCCATCCATAACCCGATTCAGTAATTAGATCTTCTTTTAATAATTTCAAAAATCACGTCCATGAGTTCATATACTCTAATTCCACATTGACAACAACAACGAGATATATTCCATCGTTGTCATCAATGTTAATGGTTGTTAGTAATTGGCCGAGACAGAAGTTCTTTAGATGACAATCATCCAAACATATAATAGGTCTACTACACTGCAGCAAACCTGCCTTGCAAGCAGCTATAAACATATACATTCTTTCGAACACACGACTCATTATCGGCAAAAGCCCACCAAGTAAGGCTATAAGCCCAATGTGCTACCCGGATTTGATTTACGAATTTCTTCTGCGTACAACCACAATAGCTTGTATTGTTCATCGCTCTTCCCTTCGTTAAGTTTTCGAGCCTTGCTCTTTTGATAAGACTTGATGTAATGTTGACATTCAAATCCTTCCTCACCATCTCGATAATGAACGGAATTTCCCACGTAGGTTGACTTTTGAACCTATCCAAATAATGATTTTCCACCCATTTTGTAGTAGCGTGTCGATTCTTAATTTTTCTTGAGCAGTTGTGACAATTGTTGAAACTTTTTATTTGAAACGTAAGCTTATTTTGCATCTTCGAACCATGCAGTCTCCAATCACATCCGTCTTCCCACACTGCCGTTAGTTGTCAAAATTCACGTTTAATGAATTTGATCTCATAACTATTATTCAAAACGTATTCTACTATTTATTCTCTAATTGCCATTAAAGAACTATATTTTTTTCTCAGATAAAATCTTATCAAAATTTCTTCCTTTACTAGTATGCTTTCCACTTTATCATCCTCCGAGTCGACCGGTGTTCGAAGTTCATCGCGTAGAGTTTTCGACGTCGATTGCACCTCTATTTCTTCATTATCTTCAAGGTGATCGAATGCCTGAAGATGGTCATATAAGGGTGTGAAGTACGAATACCAGTTCATATTTACAACAAAAGTTGTTGCCTCATCTAAATCAACTTATCTACTCAAATTAGAATCCATCGAAGTCACTAGTATAGAGAAAATTCGCCAGAACAAGAAAGAGTATAGCTTTGATGGTTTTTTTTTTTTGCCAGTAGGGGGTGAGTACTAGTGGAGGTGTTTCCTTATATAGTATCGGAGATCGGCCACCCGTTCTTGAGAACAACACCCTGTTCTCAGGCAAAATAATTGAGATGGGGGGCCGTTTTGGGGCAGCAATATCTCGTTTTTAGTCTTATCAAAAAGTTAGGGCCAACAACTGGGGGCCAATTCGGGGCGGTGACCCTCCGTTCCCGAGAACCTTAAAAAGGGAGAGGCAGAGAACAGGGGGCCGATCACGGGGCGGTGACCCCTCGTTCTCATACTTCATTTTTAGAATGAGGAGCCGATCAGGGGCGGTGACCCATTGTTCCCGAGAACCTTGAAAAGGGAGGAGATGCAGGGAACAAGGGACCGATCGGGGGGTTTCCACCCCCCACAACGACCATCCGACCCAATATGTCCAGTGCTACGTAAGTACTGGATAGATCGAGGGGCCGTTCAAATTAGATCGGCCCTCGATCGGCTCACGCCAGGGTTTGATTTGTTACATTTTGGATAATTTAGGATTTTAGTTGTTAAATTTTTTAGTTGAAGAGTTATTTCATATTAAAGTCATATTTTAGAGTTCAAATTGATTTTACCACTTAATTTAATTAAAACAATACCAACTAAGGGAGGATTTCTTTTCCACAATCACAAGTACGAGTCCAAATCTCTATTTATTTATTTAGTCAATCTATAGAAACGTTAATTCTATTAATAATTAAAATTAAATATTAATACATTCTAGATTGACATTATTATATTGATGTAAGCTAAGGTAGAACCATTCCACAAAGCAAATGACATATGCAAATTTCTTCCTTTTCATATTTAAGACCTTATCCGTATCAAGATTTTATTTATTTTATGAATAAATTGGGGAGTCTCCAATCCTCTACAAACAATATTGTATGTTTTGGGTTGAAAGTCGTACGAATCTATTTTTAGATTAGTCTGAAACGTTTTGTACTCGGTAAGAACGAAAACTCTTCTAATGAACTATTCACTTTCTACTTTCTCAATTGATATGAGATTGTGAATCCTACTAGTACAAAATGTGTTATCACAATCAACATAATCTTGATTCGTTATTGTCTTTACAAGGTGGATGCCATTTGAACTGACCGAAAATCAAATTTCTAAATAAAGGTTTTTTTGAAATTTGTTGTCATTTTACTATAATACTTGGTTTGAACAAATTTTAAGCGTTCGATTAGTTGTAAGTCGTGAAATTAGTGGATCATTATTTGGGTCTTTGTTTTATAATTTTTAAGAAGTTTATATTATAGGATTTTTGGAAAGACAGGAATTAATCAAAACCACGTGATTGAAAACGCATATGCCTCAATGTCAAGAGAGAGAGAGGAGGAGGTTGACTCTAAATCCCTGTTTCTGTTTCTGTGTTGAGTGTTATGGTGCTCCAAGTATAATATTATTTGTTTTATATCTAAGTGGGTATATATTTATTTTTAAAATTAGCTCAAAACGCGTTGTACTATGTAAAAAGTAAAACTCTACATATATACTAGTTAATTTCTACTCTCTTAAGTGATATATGATTCTGCACCTCTACTGATATGAACGAACTTTCATAATTAACAAAATTTTGATCCATCCTAGCCTTCACACGAACGTTTCATTAAAATCTATTCCACCAACACGCTTTGACATCAAATATTAGTCTCTTCCAACCTTCGATGAGGACTAATATTACTCAAAAAATTTATTAATATTAAAAAAGTGGATTTTAATGAGAGATTTGTAGTAGTCTTTAAAAGCAAAAGTAAATTCGAAAACACTACGACGGCGACGGCGACCGAGATGGATCATAAGATGATGCACGACGGGTCGGGGTCGCGTACGGGGTGCCACTGGTATGAATAGGGTGGATAGGATGGAGGATACTGGGGGAAGGCAGGTTGACAATAGAGGACCTTGTCTTGATCAAGCTTGATTACTGCTGGCGGTTTGATTTCTTGCACGGTGACGATGTCGGCATCTCCGACCTTCTTCCTCAGCTTGTCGAGCAACCAGACTGTGTCAATGTCTTCTCCGACCACCACCACTCTATCTTTCTCCGGCCCTTCTATGGCGACGGAGATCAAACCTGTAGAAAAAAGTTCAGAAAACTACAAGCGAAACCCACTATCAATGCACCATTTTTAAGCTCACCTTTGATTTTGGAGACAGTCTGCAAGGCCTTGCTTCTGCATTCGTCGCACGTCATTGACACCTTCACCACTATTTTTCGCTGCAAAACAAGAAGAAATTAGCAAACCTCATCATATTTTGCTGCGATTTCTGTTTGTTTCTCATGAATATTAACGTCGAAATGCGAAGAAATCTACGAACCCACCTTCATGATCAAAAAACAAGAATGGAATGCCTAGTCTCCTGTTAAAATGGCAGTTTTCAGTATTTTCTTGACGGTAGTTCGACGTGTTAAGCTATCTATATATAGAAATGTGAGAGAGAGAGAGAGAGAGATTGCTCTGACCAGATCATCCACAGTGATTGGAAGGTTGATTGTTGTCTAGTCTCGTACGATCTCTTACGCGTTGGGAGTTGGTACGATTTGAATAAACAGTTTTATAATTGTTTTTGGAATACTTATAAAAGTCATTATTTGATATTTTTTGAGTAGTTTGATGTTTTATTTTTTACAGCAGTTTCCAGAATCTATAAAATATAACTTCTGAAATCTGCTTTTTAATTAATATAGAATTTATTTCTAAAACAATCGGTTCGATTCTAAAAGCTTAGAATTTGAAACCTTATCATGTCACTTTCGAAACCGAGGCAAAATCTTACCGAATTTTTCAATTTTGCTTAGTTGATTTATGTTTGATTTTGTTTTTGGGTCTTCTTGGGTTAGGTTTGGTGTCAATTTTAGTTGGTTCGGACTTGGTTTGTGGTCGATTTGCGTCGATGCCATCCCTAATTCGCTTCACGATTTCATTGAAGTCGTTTTCCATAATAACGAAGACACCATTCAATTCAATGTTCTTTCTTGTTTGCTTTGGTTCTTCTCATTTCTATGTAATTGTTGGAACATAAACAGGTTTGGCTTGGATTAGTGGACTATTTTGCAGAGAAAATCGTGTAATCTCGTCGATGCTCTAACCAGACACACTACTCATGTAATGTATCTTAATCTCCATAATTCCATTTGAAATCTTTAATGTTTACTTGAAAATATAATATTATCAAGGACATAATGCATCTAGACTTGTTTATAACGATCCATTTTTTTGAAGTTTGTCCCGCAACTCGAGGTTTGTCCCACAGTCGTTTTCATACGTACACATTCGAGTCATCACAGTAACATTCCAACAAAACTATAGTTATTGTTTTTTAATATTATTGTTTTTTGAAAATAAATAAGGGGCTTTCACAAATAATAATTGTTTGAAAACAACTTCATAACAAATAATTGGAAGCTTTAACCAAACCAGCAAGAAAGCTTTCGTAAAATATTATTTATCTATTAAAGTCTAACCATTTTTCTAATTTTAAAATTAATTCCGCTTGGACTCTATTTTTATTAACTTAATTAAAATAATACCATTTGAGGTAACCTTGAGCCGGACATGGCTCGGGTCGAGCTCATCTTCTGCATGAACGACCTCAAGGTGGATCAAGGCTCGATCCCACTCAAAATTGGGTGGTCCATGGTCGGGCTTGCCAATCTTGGACTCGCATGCCGGCATGGTGGTTCATCATTTTTCCTTTAGCGCAATCCTAAATTGAGAGATCCGTTGTTAGGTTTGTCGACATTTGACTTATGAGTCGGCTCGTAGATCTATTATTTTTCATCTAATTCAATTTTAGTTTTGTTAAATAAGCCGATGAAATATACGAACATCAATTTTGATTTCGATAATTGACGAACAATCATAAATATTTAATAGATTTTGGTGACGACAATAATTTTTTTGACCTAATTTTGAGCCTACAATGAGTTGTAAGTAATGAAATTAGTGGATCACTATTTTATATTTTTTTAAGAACAATATATTATAATCTATTACTTATCTATAGATGGAATCAAGGGGACATTTGCTGAATACCCACTACTAATTTAACCATGGTTGAGTCTAACACCAAAATACCGACTATATATTATCTAATTCTACGCATTAGGTTTGAGGTATTACTTATTAATTGGTGCAAATAATATTTTTTTAAAACTATTTATTATTATTTTAATTATAACCTCGATTAAAGATGACATGTAAACAATTTTAATCTCTTCCAACATTGGGCACAAAATGAAATGGTTTAAAACGACAGAAAATCCATGGGAGCACAAAAAAAAAATAAAAATAAAAAATAAAAATAAAACCACGACGGCGCAACCGGATCACATGAAGGTACACGGCGGATGCTAGTTGCGTACGAGGTAGCAATGGCACGCATAGGGCGGATAGGGTGGAGGATACTGGGGGAAGCCATGTTGACAATAGAAGACCTTGTCTTGATCAAGCTTGATCACTGCTGGCGGTTTGATTTCTTGCACGGTGACGATGTCGGCATCTCCGACCTTCTTCCTCAGCTTGTCAAGCAACCAGACTGTGTCAATGTCTTCTCCGACCACCACCACTCTATCTTTCTCCGGCCCGTCTATGGCGACGGAGATCAAACCTGTTGAAAAAGTTCAGAAAACTACAAGCGAAACCCACTATCAATACACCATTTTTAAGCTCACCTTTGATTTTGGAGACAGTCTGCAAGGCCTTGCTTCTGCATTCCTCGCCCGTCATCGACACCTTCACCACTATTTTTCGCTGCAAAACCAGAAGAAATTAGCAAACTGCATCATATTTGGCTGCGATTTCTGGTTTTTTCTCGAGAAAATTAACGTCAAGATGCGAAGAAATCTACAAACCCACCTTCATGATCAAAAAACAAGGATCGAATGGCTTGTTTCCAGTGAAAGTTATCAGTATTTTCTTGGATGTAATTGAACGTGTTACGCTATCTTCATATAGGAAATGAGAGAGAGAGAGAGATTGTTTTGACCAAGTCAGCCACAGGGTTTGGAAGACTGATTATTGTCTAGTCTCGGACAATACCTCTTACGCGTAAATATAGGTCTAAACAAACCATGCACAAAAATGAACTCTTACATCATCTATTTTCAAAATTTAAATATAATTAATTTCACCTTATCAATCATTTCGACGGTCACAAAAGGGTCGATCTATACTTATTCGACTTAATCATATCGATTTATAGCTAACGATCGCCTTGATAATCGTCGATCAAACTAATGCATCGTAATTAGATTGAATTAGATTGTTGAAATCCAATCGCGTGGCAATAGCAACCTATATGCTTCAATCATACATAATAATATAATAATTTAGGAAAAAATAATTTTATATTTTGCAAATTGCAAATGAATGTGACTAGAAATTTGGTGGAAGAAAGAAATGGTCATTAAGTCTAGGTAGTTTAACATATTAAAATAAAAATCTTCTATTAGGTAGAGGTTTTTGCCGATTAATACAAAAAATAATGTTACATTTATTTTACTATTTTATTCTATTTAAATACTCACTGACGTATCAAACAATGATTTGTTCAATTAATATCATAAATTAACTATTTATAATTTATTACATTAATTGTAATTAATTGCACCAATCATTTATTGATACATCAGCAAGTATTTAAAATAATAAAATAAGAAAGTAAGACTTTACTCTTAATACAAATCATAAAGTATTAGCGCTCTATCATATTATTTATATTAGCCTCTTGCTGCCAAAATGCCAACTATCAAGAACATGGATATGTTAGTAATTTCACGTACAGACTTTCTTTGTTTTTTGTGGAAAGTTATTATGTATTCCACTATTATTTATTAGGATAATTATCGATTTGAATCCTGTACTATACACTTTTTTTTAATTCGTTTCTTGTACTAAAAAAACAACAAACCAAACTTTGTATTTTGATTCTGTTATCAGTTTTGACCTTCTATAAACAATTTCATTAAACTCTCATTTAAAAAAATTAACAAACAATCTTGGATTTAGTTGAAATTTTTACCACATGTTCACTACTTAATGAAAAAATAATTTGAAAATTTTCGTATTTGTTTAACATATGTACAATTTATTATAATTTATTTTAATATTTTATAAAAATATTATAATAAATCATACAAATTTTATAAAATCACGAAAATTTTTCTATTATCTACCTATGATAGGTTAACCATGTGAAAATTTTTTCAAATAAATAAAATATCGTTTGGTAGTTTTTAAAAAATTAATTTATAAAGTAAATAAGAAATTGAGATTAATTTAAAAAAATATCAAACGATATTTGATTTATTTCAAAACTTTTCCACATATTCAACCTATCATGGGTAGATAATAAAAAACTTTTTGTGATTTTCTAAAACTTTTATAATTTATTATAATATTTTTATAAAATAATAAAATAAAATTACAATAAATCGTACATATGTTAATAAATAATGAAAATTTTCAGATTATCTTCTCATTAAGTAGTGAACATGTGGTAAACATTTTAAATGAATCCAAGATTGTTTGATAATTTTTTAAATGAGGATTTAATAAAATTGTTGATAGAAGGTCAAAATTGATAACAGAATCAAAGTACAGGGTTCAGTTTGTCGATTTTTTTAGTACAGAGGGTGAATTAAAAACAAGTGTATAGTATATGGTTCAAATCGATAATTACTTAATTTATTACTAGATAATTCATATATTTCATTATATTTATATTTGTTATTAGATAATGCATTTATTCACCCCAATTCCACAATCATAAGAATTAGTCTAGGACTATAGTTCATGTATAGGACTCAGCCATTGTTCTAATTCTATTGTATGCAATTTATTTAGGTCGGATTTATTTTAACTTTCAACGGTGTTTTGAATTTCGAGCATGTCCTCAATAGCGTCTTTCGATTGATCAATAAGATCATTGTTGTTCAGGTAAGAGTTTTCTTACTGTAATGCATATGCATTATGGTTTTGAAAACCCTTATCTTATGAGATATAACAATTAAAACCCAATATGTCTTGTTTAGCAACACGTCGATTTTTATATTATATGTAAGTTAGTTTTATCTGTTTATTTTACGCATGTATGATTTTTCATTTTATTTTATATACATGTTAGACAGACCTCTAGTTATTTTGGACCGTGATTTGGGTCTCTTATTTGTTTTACAACTTTTGCAGCCTAAAGATGTTTGTTTGTATGCGCAACATAGTATTAAGACAGTGATGACATTTCCTTGGGTATCCCGAAATTTGGACAGAGAGTTTATTTGTTTTTCTGATACACTGACTAATCTATTGACATGCAATATTTCTTTTTATTTTTCATGCATTTTGCGGGCATTAAACATGTAAAGAGTTCATGAGTGACATTATTTTTATTGGGATTGTTTTCTACAAGAAATGGTGGTGACACTATTTTATATATAGATGTCTATATACGTAGTATTGTTTTCGAGATTGATCTCATTGATGGCTCATAAAGCCTATTTACATTGCTCACACCAAAATACTCCCATTTTTTCAAGATAAAGACAATGGAAGCCAAGAGTAGTTGTTTACGGAGGAGCTTCTTTTTTGTTTCTTATGTCGAGAGATTATTCTTCATTCTTCTCTTCGATGAGAATTTTTATTTCTTTATTTTTTTTTATTGATTTATACATTATATTCGGTGTCAAATATTAATTTTCTGCAAAGACTCTTTAGATTGTTTGTATTTTACTATCTTATTATTTTATAATAACTATATAGATTTCAACTTATACCGTAAGAGCTATGTCTTAAAACTAATGAAGTCTTTTGCTGCAAATCAAACTTTAGGTTGAGTGATTGAGTTATCGCCGTGGATCGAGTCGTTCGAGCCAACGTTTTGGACTGGAAACACAGTTCTGGACCCGATCTGACCTTGTGAAAAAGATTCCGGCCACACCAAAGTTTGGGTCGGTTGTTGACCTTGAAAATTGAGGGAGGATTTTTTGATCATAATTAAATCAAATTTACACGTTCTAGACTGACATCATAATATTGACGTAAGCAAAGGTACAATCTTTCAACCGGCAAGTGACATTATTGGCGGATCATTATTTTCTAGTTTTTATGATAGTGCTAACCTTGTACAGTGTTATAATTCTAGAGAGAGAAGATAGAGGGAGAAAGATTAAACGTTGACTGAAATGCTAACTCAACTCAGCTGCGTCATCTACTTATTTTAATGACTCAGGTCTAAGATATCAAAATATTGATTAACCTTCAGTTTCTCCTTTAATTTTACAAGTTAATTTTATCTTGAAATTGTCACCAGTAATTATTACAATAATATTTTATTTTAATTATTATACCGATTAAACGTTGACATTACGTTTAAAAAATAAAATTAAAGCGTAAAATTATATAAAATATTAATCTCTTTGAATATAATTTTGAGCACAAATTACAACGGTTCAAAATGAAATGAAAATTAACAAGAGTATTATGGAAATCACAAAAACAGCATTTGAAATGAAGACGGCGCTACCGGATCACATGATGTTGCACAACGGATCGTGGTCGCATACGGGGTAGCACGGGTACGGGTACCAATAGGGTGGTGGATTCTGGGGGAAGACAGGTGGATAGCAATAGATGATCTATCTTGATCCGGCTTGGGTGGTGGAACTGGATCCGGCTTGGGTGGAACTGGAGGTTAGATTACTTGCACGGTGACGATGTCGGCGTTTCCGACCTTCTTCCTCAGCTTGTCGAGCAACCGGACTGTATCAATGTCTTCTCCGACCACCGTCACTCTATCTTTCTCCGGTCCTTCTATGGCGGCGGAGATCACACCTGTTGAAAAAAGTTCAGAAAACTGGAAGCAAATCCCAGTATTAAATACACCATTTTTAAGCTCGCCTTTGATTTTCGAGACTGTCTGCAAGGCCTTGCTTCTGCATTTGTCGCACGTCATCGACACCTTGACCACTATTATTTGCTGCAAAAACAATAAGAAATTAGCTTCCTCTTCATATTCGGCTGTGATTTCTGTTTGTTTCCCGAGAAAATTGAGGTGAAAATGCTAAGAAATCTAGACACCCACCTTCATGATCAAAAACAAGAAGCCGAGTTTTTCAGCCTTGTTTTTGAACAGTTTTTCAGCCTGTTATACCTATATATACAAGAAATGGTTGGGAAATAGCGAAATTGGTGGAAGAATAATAATGTCGCCGCGCTGCCGTAAAAGGTAGAGAGTACTTATCAGCAAAAATTTCTAAAAAATACTGTATTAGACCATCTTTTAAACAGAATTATTTCATTTTTAGATCCACTTAAAATCCAGTCTCCTAAACATAATTTTTTTATACGATATAATTACACCACTAAATAAGCAGTACGAGAAATAATAACAGATGCGATCTGAAAAATACCAAGAATATTTTTCTACGCCTTAAAATTATAACGGCTAAGAAGTAAGAGAAATAATTATTAAAATGAACACCGAGAATTTTTACGTTAAAATCCAAATCGGGAAAAGTCCACAGGGACGGAGTCCAAAAAAATATTACTATGAAAAGTAAGATTTATAATATTTTTCTAGAAATCACATGTTATAAAAAATATTCACTAAAATAAATTTACCACTCATAAAATTCACAAAAAAAACACACAAAAACACACACACTTGTATCAATTTTGGATCCACGTGGTTGAAGCCTCTATTTATGGAAACTCTAAAGACACACTCAAAAAGGCGGTGAAGAAGACAACCATTTCATTACTTTCAATTAATGAACGTAGAAGGAAGACATTTCTAACTTCTACGGTTATTAACTGAAATGGGTCCCTCATCAGGACCCCATAGAAAATAGAGAGAGAGAAAGTAACGTGTTCGTCTTTACTTTTTTGACTTCATTAGTCAATTGATTTCGATCGACAGATCATGGAATGGTAAACGACTGACGACATAAGGTTTGGAATACACTACATTCATATGTAATAACATAATAACTAATGGAAAAGTAATTTATAAGTGGCAAATTGCAAAAGAATGTGACTTGAAAATTGACTAGTATTACTGATGACTTGTTGCCAGCTATCAAGAACAGGAATATTTTAGTAATTTCACATTCAAAATTTCTTTAGTTTTCTTGAGAATTAAATTTTAAAGGAAAAAATTTAAAAATTCCTTTAACTATATATAGGGTTAATAACATGTAAATTAACAAAAAATAAAATAAAATAAAATAATATTTGTTAACAAAATAAACATTTTCGTTTCGACTGCCATCAAACCCATGCGGTGGCCAACATTTTAAGTGCAAGCAACACATGTACGCCTATGTGGAACTGAGATCGCTTGTTCTCGAGAGTTACTTGAACCTAATTTCAAGGGTAGTTGCCCTCATTTTAACCTCAGGCAACCGTAGGTACACCCGTGTGGAACCCCTCTTATATATAACCACGATTCAGGGTCGGTCGCACTTACAATGTGGGCGACCGCACGTGCAATAAATAGACCTCTCTAACCCTAACATTTTTTCTCTCTAGCTAGAGTAATCAATTGACCTTAACCAAGCCCTGCAATTCAATTTTTGACCTCAAACTCTTAGCCTCAACTACATTTTGCTACTTTGTGTGTCGATTTCTTCCTGAATTTTGCCCTCAATCCACTTTCTTCTGAGATTTAAAGCTAATCAGCGTACACAAGGTCGCCCGCAGTTAATAAGCGAGCGACTCAATATGTGTTTCACGACATGCCAAACTTGACTTATTAACATATGATAATTTAATATTTATTTATATATATATATGTACGGAAAAATGGGTACAGTATTAGGGACGTTACAATTATGGTATCAGAGCCCCCGGGTTTTAAAATCGGTTCTGTAGACTGCTTGACTCCACAACCACTACGCGGACATCCTTCCTCAACTGTGAGTACGTTTACTGCTTTGTCTGATTTAGATTTCTTGTTATTATTTGCTTTGATTTTTTAGGAGTTATTAAATATGGTTCGAGGAAAAGATCCTTGGGATGACGCGCTTGATCGACTTACGGAATTGCTAGACCGCCAGTCTCAGCACATGGACCGCCAAACACAACAAATCGAGAGTCTAGTAAATCGAGAGAACTAGAGGGCCCAGGATCTGGTGGTTTCTAATAACCAGGGTATGCAGAAGTTCCTGAGTCTACAGCCTCCAGTGTTCGATGGCCGATCATCGGATCCAAATATTGCGGAGGAATGGATTCGGGTGATGGATGATATGCTGAGTTATGCAGAGGTAGGGAACGGGAGTAAGGTGGCTTATGTTACTTTCCACCTGGCATTAGACGCCCGTTTCTAGTGGGATTCGATCAAGACGACGACGGATGTATCAGTTATGACGTGGGAGCGGTTTAAGACCGTGTTCTTCGATAAGTATTTCAGCCGCACTGTGAGAGTGGCGAAGAGGAATGAGTTTACGCAGCTGAAGCAGACAGGTTCAGTTGCAGAGTATATTCGGAAGTTCGAGGCCTTATCGCGATTTGCTCCGCTCCTTGTCAGCGACAATGAGGAGAAGGTGCACTAGTTTATGGAGGGACATAATCCGGAGATTCGGATGCACGTTGTAGTCTCAGGTATTATTGACGTGCCCTATTCTGACGTCACAGCTAGAGCTCTGGATATTGAGGCCACCAGAGCTACTTGTGTTAGACCGAGGGAGCCAGGTAAAGGCTTCTTCCGTAAGATCCGACTTCAGTCGCAGAACCGAGGTTGGCAGCCTAGCGCAGCTCCAGCAGCAGCAGAGGGGTGTGAAAAGACCTACTGAGGGAGGTAATGATCGGGGTAAGAGGAAGCAAGTACAAGGGGGCTTCTCAGATGCCATAGTGTCCCAGGTGCCAGAAGGAGCATAGTGGTGAGTGCCGCGTTGGCACTAACCAGTGTTTTAGATGTGGGGAGATTGGCCATTACGTCAAGGATTGCCCGAAGCCTGGCCGAGATATGTCAGGTGGTGATCAGAAGAGGGTTATGCCGAGGATTTTTGTATTTATTGAGCCTGGCGATGTCGACGCGAGACTCAGCCCTCTGTAATTGCAGGTACTATTCTGATTATGGGCACCGCTGTTTTTACTTTGATGGATACGGGAAGTTTTGTTATAACCCTAGGAATAAATTGGAATATTTAGAGGAATCAAGAAAATTCGGAGAAACTAAATCGATAGACTCATTAACGAAACAGTAGAATATTGAGTAAATGATAAAATGATAATTTGCAATGTTAAAATTTTAATAAAAAAGTCAAATACCCCGGCGATTTTCTTCCGTTTTCTTCCAATATCGAGCCCTAGGTAAGCTTCGAGCATTATACCCGAGTATTTTTCCCGTTCTAGAGTGGTTATTTATTATGGTTTCAATTAGGGTTTTTGAGAAATTATCGTTAATGTTAGAAATCGATAGTCTTATCGTATTTATAGATGAATTGTGAATAATATTGATAGTTAGGTTGAAAGGATAAGAATTGTTCGGATTTTAGATTGAATGAAACCTGATAGAAAAGTTGAAGATTTCTACTGTTCTTTTGATGAAACCTGAGAGGAAAAATTTATTCTCTGCCCATATTTCTATTGTTTTAGCATACACACCTAAGTTTAATTTTATTTTAGGTTTTCACAAATGAATAGTCTTCCGCTGAATACCCGTGTACATGCATGATGAAAATGAATGAACGAAAGTTTAAATTTTTTGTGATTTTTAAGAATAGTACGAGGTTAAATTTACGGGGCGTTACAGAATCTGTTTGTCCTTGACAGGTAATAGAACTGCATTAAATGACTTATATAAATTGTTTAATCCCAATTCACA
The DNA here is from genome assembly GCA_022432975.1 of Begonia masoniana. NCBI lineage: Eukaryota > Viridiplantae > Streptophyta > Magnoliopsida > Cucurbitales > Begoniaceae > Begonia > Begonia masoniana. The sequence continues at coordinate 44,520,874 of CM039514.1, read as the reverse complement.
CTTGGAAATCAAAGAAAAGGCATGACTAGCCCAATATCTAGGGTTTGTGCCTCGAAAATATGCGTGGACATCCAGATTAATCTGATGTAAGTTCCTCATTTCTCTCTCGAAATGAAAAGTTGTGCTTGCCGTGACCACATTCTACATTACATCTCTGTATACTCTATCCCGAAATTAGTTTTTGAAATTTGCGTACATATATGCCGGAGGCAGTAGCGATGTTCGACTGATGGTAATTCTTGCTGCATAGCGAGAAACAACCCCTAATATTTGAAAGAACAACAGAGTCAACATAAAACAATATAACTACCACAACGCCCTAATATTTGAAAGAACAATCGAAAATGCATTATACATTTTGTCGATCCGAAACAAAAGTCCATCCATAACCCAATTCAGTAATTAGATTTTTTTTAATAATTTCAAAAATCACGTCCATGAGTTCACATACTCTGATTTCACATTGATAACAACAACGAGATATATTTAATTATTGTCATCAATGTTAACGGTTGTTAGTAATTGGCCGAGACAGAAACCCTTTAGATGACAATCATCCAAACATATAATAGGTCTATTACACTGCAGCAGACCTGCCTTGCAAGCAGCCATAAACATATACATTCTTTCGAACACACGACTCATTATCGGCAAAGCCCACCAAGTAAGGCTGTAAGCCCAATGTGCTACCCGGATTTGATTTACGAATTTCTTCTGCGTACAATTACAATAGCTTGTATTATTCGTCGCTCTTCCCTTCATTAAGTTTTCGAGCCTTGTTCTTCTGGTAAGACTTGATGTAATGTTGACATTCAAATCTTTCTTCACCGTCTCGATAATGGACGGAATTTCTGTGATGACCCGACTTGACACGTATGTGGTGGAACCACCCATGCTCCGCGGATCCTCAGAGGACGTATGTGCCCGGTTGGGGCCGGAGTATGGGTTAAAACTCCGCGGAACCCAGAGGGTTGGGTCGGAGGGTTCAACGAAAACTCCGCGGATCCCAGAGGGTTGGGCCGGAGGAGTCGGTCGTTGAAAGTGGGGTCGTCACAATACCACATCGCTTGGGGAAGTATGTGGAAATGAAACATATGTAAAGAGACCCTCCCAATATAGTAAGACGCGTTTTGGAGCACGATTGGCAACAGATCCCATAAGAACTCCGAAGTTAAAAGTGCTTCGGCGAGAGCAATTCCAGGTTGGGTGACCTTCCGGGAAGTTCTCGCCAAACAAAGCCGTGAATGGAGGATATTGGGCTGCGGCCCAATCCCCGGAGCGGACAATATCTTGCTGGGAATGGGGGTCGTTACAAATGGTATCAGAGCCTGTACCCAACCGGAAATGTGGCTAACGAGGACGTTGGGCCCCCAAGGGGGGGGGGGGTGATTGTGATGACCCGACTTGACACGTATGTGGTGGAACCACCCATGCTCCGCGGATCTTCAGAGGACGTATGTGCCCGGTTGGGGCCGGAGTATGGGTTAAAATTTCACGGATCCCAAAGGGTTGGGCTGGAGGGTTCAACGAAAACTCCGCGGATCTCAGAGGGTTGAGCCGGAGGATTCGGTCGTTGAAAGTGGGGTCGTCACAATACCACATCGCTTGGGGAAGTATGTGGAAATGAAACATATGTAAAGAGACTTTCCCAATATAGTAAGACGCGTTTTTGAGCACGATTGACAACGGATCCCATAAGAACTCCGAAGTTAAAAGTGCTTCAGCGAGAGCAATTCCAGGTTGGGTGACCTTCCGGGAAGTTCTCGCCAAACAAAGCCGTGAGGGGAGGATATTGGGCTGCGTCCTAATCCCCGGAGCGGACAATATCTTGCTGGGAATGGGGGTCGTTACAATTTCCCACATAGGTAGACTTTTGAACCTATCCAAATAATGATTTTCCACCCATTTTGTAGTAGCGTGTCGATTCTCAATTTTTCTTGAGCAGTTGTGACAATCGTTGAAACTTTATATTTGAAACGTAAGGTCATTTGCATCTTTGAACAATGCAGTCTCCAATCACATCCGTCTTCCCACACTGCCGTTAGTTGTCAAAATTCACGTTTAATGAATTTGATCTCATAACCATTATTCAAAGCGTATTCTACTATTTCTTCTCTATTTGCCATTAAAGAACTATATTTTTTTCTTAGATAAAATCTTATCAAAATTTCTTCCCTTATCATTATGCTTTCCACTTTATCATCCTTCGAGTTGACCGGTGTTCGAAGTTCATCGCGTAGAGTTTTCGACGTCGATTGCACATCTATTTCTTCATTACCTTCAAGGTGATCGAATGCCTGAAGATCTCTATATATGAGTGTGGAGTACGAATACCAGTTCATATTGGCATCAAAAGTTGTTGTCTCGTCTAAATCAACTTATCTATTCAAATCAGAATCTATCGAAATCGCTAGTATAGAGAAAATTGCCGGAACAAGAAAGAGTATTGCTTTGACTGTTTTTTTTTTTGCCAGCAAAGGGTGAGAACTAGTGGGGGTGTTTCCTTATATAGTATCGAAGATCGGCCACTCGTTCTTGAGAACAATCTCCTGTTCTCAAGCAAAATAATTGAGATCGGGGAGCCGTTTCGGGGCAGCGACATCTCGTTTTCAGTCTTACTAAAAAGTTAAGGCCAACAACGGGAGGCCAATTCGGGGCGGTGACCCTCTGTTCCTGAGAACCTTGAAAAAAGAAAAGCAGAGAACAGGGGGCCGATCACGGGGCGGTGACCCCCCGTTCTCATACTTCATTTTTAGAACAAGGAGCCGATCCGGAGCGGTGACCCATTGTTCCCGAGAACCTTGAACAGGGAGGAGAGGCAGGGAACAAGGGATTCATCGGGGGGGTCTCTACCCCCACAATAACCCTCCAACCCAATATGTCCAGTGCTACGTAAGTACTGGACAGATCGAGGGCCCTTTCAACTTTGATCGACCCCCCAATCTTGAGGTAAATTGAGAATATGAGGTGATCAGCTTCCGCTAAGGTTTGATTTGTTACATTTTGGATAGTTTAAAGTTTTAGTTGTTAAATTTTTTAGTTTAAAAGTTATTTCATATTAAAGTCATACTTTAGAGTTCAAATTGATTTTAACCCTTAATTTAATTAAAACAATACCATCTGAGGGAGGATTTCTTTTCCACAATCACAAGTACGAGTCCAAATATCTGTTTGTTCATTTGGTCAATCTATAGAAACGTTATAACTCTATTAATAATTAAAATTAAATATTAATACATTCTAGATAGACATTATTATATTGATGTACGCTAAGGTAGAACCATTCCACAAAGCAAATGACATGTGCAAATTTCTTCCTTTTCATATTTAAGACCTTGTCTGCATCAAGATTTTATTTAATTTTACAAATAAATTGAGGAGTCTCCGGTCCTCTAAATACAATATTGTATGTTTTGAGTAAAAAGTCGTACGAATCTATTTTTAGATTAGTCTGAAACGTTTTGTACTCGATAAGAACGAAAATTTTTCTAATAAAATATTCACTTTTTATTTTCTCAATTGATATGAGATTGTGCACCCCACTGGTACAAAATGTGTCATCACAATCAACGTAATCTTGATTTGTCATTGTCTTTACAGAGTGGACTGTCATTTGAACTGACCAAAAATTAAATTTCTAAATAAAGTTTTTTTGAAATTTGTTGTCATTTTACTATAATACTTGGTTTGAACAAATTTTAAGCGTTCGATTAGTTGTAAGTCGTGAAATTAGTGGTTCATTATTTGGGTCATTGTTTTATAATTTTTAAGAAGTTTATATTATAATATTTTTGGAAAGACAGGAATTAATCAAAACCACGATTGAAAAGGCTTATGCTTCAACGTCATGAGAGAGAGAGAGAGAGAGAGAGAGAGAGAGAGAGGTGGTTGACTCAAAATCCCAACTTCTGTTTATGTGTTGAGTGTCACGGTACTCTAACTATAATAACTATAATATTTATAATATTGTCTGTTTTATACCTAATTGCATATATATTTATTTTTAAAATTAACTCAAAACACATTGTATTAGGTAAAAAAAGAAATTCTACTTATATACTAGTCAATTTTTATTCTTTTAAGCGATGTAAGATTCTGTACTTATACTGGTATGGACGAATTCTCACAATTAACAAAATTTTGGTCTCTCCTAGCCTTCACACGAACCGCTGTCACAGTTTCATTAGAATCTATTCCACCAACACGCTTTGAAATCAAATATTAGTCACTTCCAACCTTCGATGAGGACTAATATTACTAAAAAAATTTATTAATATTAAAAAAGTGAATTTTACTAAGAGATTTGCAGTAGTCTTTAAATGCAAAAGTAAATTCGAAAAAACTTCGACGGCGACAGCGACGGCGACAGCGACGGCGATGGATCACAAGATGACGCACGACGGGTCGGCGTCGCGTACGGGGTACCACTGGTACGAATAGGGTGGATAGGATGGAGGATACTGGGGGAAGGCAGGTTGAAAATAGAGGACCTTGTCTTGATCAAGCTTGATCACCGCTGGCGGTTTGATTTCTTGCACGGTGACGATGTCGGCATCTCCGACCTTCTTCCTCAGCTTGTCGAGCAACCAGACTGTGTCAATGTCTTCTCCGACCACCACCACTCTATCTTTCTCCGGCCCTTCTATGGCGACGGAGATCAAACCTGTAAAAAAAAGTTCAGAAAACTACAAGCGAAACCCACTATAAATACACCATTTTTAAGCTCACCTTTGATTTTGGAGACAGTCTGCAAGGCCTTGCTTCTGCATTCGTCGCACGTAACAAGAAGAAATTAGCAAACCTCATCATATTTTGCTGCGATTTCTGTTTGTTTCTCGAGAATATTAACGTCAAAATGCGAAGAAATCTACGAACCCACCTTCATGATCAAAAAACAAAAACCGAATGCCTGGTCTCCAGTGAAAATAGTAGTTTTCAGTATTTTCTTGACGGTAGTTCGACATGTTAGGCTATCTATATATAAAAATGAGAGAGAGAGAGCTTGTTCTGACCAGATTATCCACAGTGTTTTCTCGTACGATCTCTTACGCGTTGGTAGTTGGTACGATTTGAATAAACAGTTTTATTATTGTTTTCGGAATACTTATAAAAGTCATTATTTGATATTTTTTGAGTAGTTTGATGTTTTAGGTTTTGCAGCAGTTTCCATAATCTATAAAATATAACTTCTAGAATCTTCTTTTTAATTAATATAGAATTTATTTCTAAAACAATCGGTTCGATTCTAAAAGCTTAGAATTTGAAACCTTATCATGTCACTTTCGAAACCGAGGCAAAATCTTATCGAATTTTTCAATTTTGCTCAGTTTGATTTATGTTCGATATTGTTTTTGGGTCTTCTTGGGTTAGGTTTGAGGTCAATTTTAGTTGGTTCGGACTTGGTTTGTGGTCGATTTGTGTCGATTCCATCCCTAATTCGCTTCATGATCTAGTTGGTTCGGACTTGTTTGCTTTGGTTCTTCTTATTTCTCTGTAATTGTTGGAACATAAACAGGTTTGGCTCGGATTAGTGGACTATTTTGCAGAGAAAATTGTATAATCTCGTCGATGCTCTAACAAGACACACTACTCATGTAATGTATCTTAATCTCCATAATTCCATTAAAATCTTTATTATTTACTTAAAAATATAATATTATAAAGGACATAATGCATCTAGACTTGTTTATAACGATCTATTTTTTCGAGGTTTGTCCTGCAATCTGAGATTTGCTCCACAGTCGTGCTCATACGTAAACATTCGGGTTATCACAGTAACATTCCAACAAAACTATGGTTATTGTTTTTTAATATTATTATTTTTTGAAAATAAAAAGGAACTTTCACAAATAATAATTGTTTGAAAACAACTTCATAACAAATCATTGGAAGCTTTAACCAAACCAGCAAGAAAGCTTTCGTAAAATATTATTTATCTATTAAAGTCTAACCATTTTTCCAATTTTAAAATTAATTCCGCTTGGACTCTATTTTTATTAACTTAATTAAAATAATACCATTTGAGGTAACCTCGAGCCGAACATGGCCCGGGTCGAGCTCATCTTCTGCATGATCAACCTCAAGGTGGATCAAGGCTCGAGCCCACTCAAAATTGGGTGGTCCATGGTCGGGCCTGCCAATCTTGAACTCGCATGTCGGCACGGAGGTTCATCATTTTTCCTTTAGCGCAATCCTAAATTGAGTGATCCGTTCGTCAATTATCAACATCAATTCTGATTTCGATAATTGACGAACAATCGTAAATATTTAATAGATTTTGGTGACCACAATATTTTTTTTGACCTAATTTTGAGCCTACAATGTGTTGTAAGTAATGAAATTAGTGGATCACTATTTTATATTTTTTTAAGAACAATATATTATAATCTATTAGTTATCTATAGATGGAATCAAGGGGACATTGGCTGAATACCCACTACTAATTTAACCATGGTTGAGTCTATTGCATCGTGACGTCAAAATACCGACTATATATTATCTAATTCTACGCATTAGGTTTGAGGTATTGCTTATCAATTGGTGCAAATAATATTTTATTTTAACTATTTATTATTATTTTAATTATAACCTCAATTAAAGATGACACGTAAACAATTTTAATCTCTTCCAACATTGGGCACAAAATGAAATGGTTTAAAACGACATAAAATCCATGGGAGCACAAAGCAAATCACAAAAAAAATAAATAAATAAATAAAACCACGACGGCGCAACCCGATCACATGAAGGTACACGGCGGATCCTAGTTGCGTACGAGGTAACAATGGCACGCATAGGGCGGATGGGGTGGAGGATACTGGGGGAAGCCATGTTGACAATAGAGGACCTTGTCTTGATCAAGCTTGATCATTAATGGAGGTTTGATTTCTTGCACGGTGACGATGTTGGCATCTCCGACCTTCTTCCTCAGCTTGTCGAGCAACCGGACTGTGTCAATGTCTTCTCCGACCACCACCACTCTATCTTTCTCCGGCCCTTCTATGGCGGCGGAGATCAAACCTGTTGAAAAAAGTTCAGAAAACTGCGAGCAAATCTTAGTATTAATACATCATTTTTAAGCTCACCTTTGATTTTGGAGACAGTCTGCAAGGCCTTGCTTCTGCATTCCTCGCCCGTCATCGACACCTTCACCACTATTTTTCGCTGCAAAACAGAAGAAATTAGCAAACTGCATCATATTTGGCTGCGATTTCTGGTTTTTTCTCGAGAAAATTAACGTCAAGATGCGAACAAATCTAACCCACCTTCATGATCAAAAACAAGGATCGAATGGCTTGTTTCCAGTGAAAGTTTTCAGTATTTTCTTGGATGTAATTGAACGTGTTACGCTATCTTCATATAGGAAATGAGAGAGAGAGAGATTGTTTTGACCAAGTCAGCCACAGGGTTTGGAAGACTGATTATTGTCTAGTCTCTCACAAAACCTCTTACGCGTAAATATAGGCCTAAACAAACTATACACAAAAATGAACTCTTACATCATCTATTTTCAAAATTTAAATATAATTAATTTCACCTTATCAATCATCGACGATACTGGTTCGACGGTCACAAAAGGGTCGATCTGTACTTATTCGACTTAATCATATCGATTTATAGCTAACGATCGCCTTGATAATCGTCGATCAAACTAATGCATCGTAATTAGATTGTTGAAATCCAATCGCTGTGGCAATAGCAACTTATATGCTTCAATCATACGTAATAATATAATAACTTAGGGAAAAATAACTTTATATTTTGCAAATTGCAAATGAACGTGACTAGAAATTTGGTGGAAGAAAGAAATGGTTTTTAAGTCTAGGTAGTTTAACATATTAAAATAAAAACCTTTTACTAGGTAGAGGTCTCTGCCGATTAATACAAAAAATAATACTACGTTTATTTTATTATTTTATTCTATTTAAATATTCACTGACGTATCAAATAATGATTTGTTCAATTAATATAATAAATTAACTATTTATAATTTATTACATTAATAGTAATTAATTGCACCAATCATTCTTTGACACATCAACCAGTATTTAAGATAGTAGAATAAGAAAGTAAGTATTACTCTGAATACAAATCATAAAGTAATATTATTTATATTAGCCTCCTGTTGCCAAAATGCCAACTATCAAGAACATGGATATGTTAGTAATTTCACGTACAGAATTTCTTTGTTTTTTTGTAGAAAGTCATTATGTATTCCACTATTATTTATTACTAGATAATTCATATATTTCATTATATTTATATTTGTTATTAGATAATGCATTTGTTTCACCCTAATTCTACAATCATAAGAATTGGTCTAGGACCATAGTTCACGTATAGGACTCGGCCATCATTCGTATTCCATTGTATGCAATTTATTTATGTTGGATTTATTTTAACTTTCGACAGTGTTTTAAATTTCGATCCTGTCCTCAATCGCGTGTTTCGATCGATCAATAAGGTCATTGTTGTTCAGGTAAGAGTTTTCTTACTGTAATGCATATGCATTATGGTTTTGAAAACCGTTATTTTATGAGATATAACAATTAAAACCCAATATGTATTGTTTAACAACACGTTGATTTTTATATTATATGTAAATTAGTTTTATCTGTTTATTTTACGCATGTATGATTTTTCATTTTATTTTATATACATATTAGACAGACCTCTAGTTGTTTTGGACTGTGATTTGGGTCTCTTATTTGTTTTACAACTTTTGCTGCCTAAAGATGTTTGTTTGTATACGCAACATAGTATTAGGACAGTGATGACATGTCCTTAGGTATCCCGAAATTTGGACAAAGAGTTTATTTGTTTTTTTGATACGCTGACTAATCTATTGACATGCAATATTTCTTTTTTTTTTTTTCATGCATCTTGTGGGCATTCAACATGTAAAGAGTTCACGAGTGATATTATTTTTATTGGGATTGTTTTCTACAGAAAATGGTGGCGGCGCTATTTTATATATAACTGTCTATATGCGCAGTATTATTTTCGAGATTTGTCTCGTTGATGGCTCGTGGAGCCTATTTACATTGCTCATACCAAAATACTTCCATTTTTTCAAGAGAAAGATCGTGGAAGCCAAGAGTAGTTGTTTACTGGTTCATTCTTCTCATTGATGAGGATTTTTATTTCTTTATTTCTCTCTTTTATTGATTTATACAATATATTCGATGTCAAATATTAATTTTATTCAAAAACTCTTTAGATTGTTTGTATAAACCATCTTATTATTTTGTAATAACTATGTAGATTTCAACTTATACCGTATGAGCTATGACTTAAAATTGATGAAGTCTTCTGCTGCAAATCAAACCCTAAGTTGGGTGATTGAGTTCTCGTGGAGGATTGAGTCGTTCAAGTCAACGTTTTTGTTTGGACTATAAACACATTTCTGGACCTGATCTGACCTTGTGATAAAGTTTCGGGCCACACCAAAGTTTGGGTCGGTTGTTGACCATGAAAATTGTGGGAGGACTTTTTGATGATAATTAAACCAAATATTTTACACGTTCTAGATTGACATCATAATATTGACGTAAGCAAAGGTTTAATCTTTGAACAAGCATGTGACATTATTGGTGAATCATTATTTTCTACTTTTTATGATATTGCTAACCTTGTACAATAATACCAGAGAGAGAAGATAGAGGGAGAAAGATTAGACGTTGCCTGAAATCCCAACTCAACTCGGTTGCGTCATCTACTTATTTTAATGACTCAGGTCTAAGATATCAAGATATTGATTAACCTTCAGTTTCTCTCTCAATTTTACAAGTTAATTTTATCTTGAAATTGTCACCCAGTAATTATTACAATAATATTTTATTTTAATTACGTTCAAAAATAAAATTAAATCGTAGAATTACAAACAAATATTAATTTTTTTTAATATAATTTTAAGCACAATATACAACCATTCAAAATGAAATGAAAATTTACGAGAGTATAAAGGAAATCACAAAAACAGTATTTGAAACGACGACGGCGCCGCCGGATCACATGATGGTGCACAACGAATCGTGGTCGCATACGGGGTAGCACGGGTACCAATATGGTGGTGGATTCTGGGGGAAGACAGGTTGATAGTAATAGATGATCTTATCTTGATCCGGCTTGGGTGGAACTGGAGGTTTGATTTCTTGCACGGTGACAATGAAAATTTACGAGAGCATAAAGAAAATCACAAAAACAGTATTTGAAACCACGACGGCGCAGCCGGATCACATGATGGTGCACAACGGATTGTGGTCGCATACGTGGTAGCACGGGCACCAATAGGGTGGTGGATTCTGGTGGAAGACAGGTTGACAGTAACAGATGATCTTATCTTGATCCTGCTTGGGTGGTGGAACTGGTTTCTCCTTGGGTGGTGGAACTGGAGGTTTGATTTCTTGCACGGTGACGATGTCGGCGTTTCCGACCTTCTTCCTCAGCTTGTCGAGCAACCGGACTGTATCAATGTCTTCTCCGACCACCGTCACTCTATCTTTCTCCGGTCCTTCTATGGCGGCGGAGATCACACCTGTTGAAAAAAGTTCAGAAAACTGGAAGCAAATCCCAGTATTAAATACACCATTTTTAAGCTCACCTTTGATTTTCGAGGCTGTCTGTAAGGCCTTGCTTCTGCATTCGTCGCACGTCATCGACACCTTGACCTCTATTTTTTGCTGCAAAAACAACAAGAAATTAGCTTCCACTTCATATTCGGCTGTGATTTCTGTTTGTTTCCCGAGAAAATTGACGTGAAAATGCTAAGAAATCTAGACACCCACCTTCATGATCAAAAACAAGAAGCTACATTTTTCAGCCTTTTTTTGAAGACAACTTTTCAGCCTGTTATACCTATATATACAAGAAATGGTTGGGAAATGGCGAAATTGGTGTCAACAGTGATTCGACACAGTTATACCACTGAATAAATGATAAAAGAAAGATGCAATTAGTAAAATATCAAAATACTAAGAATATTTTTTTACGCCTTAAAATTATAACGGCTAAGAAGTAAGAGAAATAATGGCTAAAATGAACACCGAGAATTTTTACGTGGAAACCCAAATTAAGAAAAATTCACAGGGATCAAGTCCAGAAGGATATCACTGTGAAAAATAAAATTTATAATATTTTTCTATAAATTAAATATTCTAGAAAATATTCACTAAAAAAAATTTACAACTCTTAGAATTTACAATGTGCACAAAAACACAACACTAATTTTTTACATACTGTCTTTCTTTCTCTCTCTTCAAAATCCACACTATTTCTCTCTCTCTTCTCAAAGAAACCTTCTCTCTTCTCTTTAAATCTACATGTTTTAAATGAATTGATGGTAAAGTATCTATTTATAGAGCTATAGGCAGAGACCTTCTCGTGGAAGTTGACACCTTCTCGTGGAAGTAGGCATAGTAAAGAGAGAACGCAGAAGGAAGAAATTTCTTCCTTCTGCTTCCTTTAATTTCAATTAATTTGAAATTAATGAAATCGGGTCCCTCGTTATGGGACCCCACAGAAATGAGAGAGAGAGAGACCGAGTCATACATGTTTGGAAAGTTGATCATCTGTCTCTGTCACGTGCTGCGTCCGCATGAACTTAAACAAATTATACGATGTTAAAACCTATGAACACTAACATTACAAACTTGTAACATTCTAATGTAATTAATTTCACCTAATCAATTATCAAAGATTCTACGTAACCATCAAACTTTTATATTTCGACGGTCACAAACATGTCCGTCATTACTTCTTTGATTTCATTAGTCAATTGATTTCGATCAACAGCATCGATGATCATCGATCAAACTAGTATGTTTTATTTAGATCATGGAAAGGTAAACGACTGACTATATAAGATTTGGTATACACTCTATTCATAGATAATAACAACAACATAATAATTCATGGAAAATTAATTTCTTATTTTTGGTTTTTTCCCTTAAACAAAAATAAGGTTTGGTATACACTCCATTCACTCAAATTATTGTTAAAGTTTTTTTGTTTTCTTATTTTATTTTTTTACCTTAAATTGATAGACTTAACATTATTATAATGCACATATTCATATTATATAATTATTAAATCCCTTATTGTATTAATGAGTGTGTCTATGAAAATTGAAGGTAGAAAAGAATTTTGTCGACTTGATTAATTGCTATAGTTTTGTTTTTATAATTTCCTAATTGTTCCAAAGTCTTATAAATTCAATTAATATTTCATGTAGGGGTGATCGTGGTACTCAAGTGGTACTCCTCACTTGTAGCATTGGGTACTAATCCCTGAGGTCCTGGGTTCGAGTGGGGAGGAAGACAAAAACTCCCTACAGGGAGGGAGAAGTTTGTGAGTGGGACCACCCATGCTCCGCGGATCCTTAGAGGCTGAGGCCCGGTTGGGGCCAGAGGTGGGTTAAAACTCTGCCGATCCTAGAGGGTTGGGCCGGAGGGTCTTACAGTTTCGATATATCTCTTTCATGATAGTTCAAATATACTTCAACAACGATTCCAATATACTTGTATTCTATATCGTTTCTTACCAATTGTATGTCATCGACTTATAAAACGAAAAAGATAAACTTGCTCCTATTGAAGTTGTTGCATATAAACTCATCAATAGAAAAAATAGTTTTAAATGCAATCTGAAATTTGTTCTTTCGACGAAAGATTTAACGATTAGATATCCTTTCGTGAATGATACATTTAATTTAATTAAAAAAATACATTAGAAATCCTCCTAGTTTGGAGCTATTTTTTTTTGTAGTTTTTTTTTGGAAAACTGTCGTTTTTAACTCTGTATCATACTCGTAATTTGAGTTAGCCCCCTCTACTAAAAACACTAGCAAACCGAATCTCGTACTATGATTCTGTTATTGACATTGACCTTTTTCAACACCTATGTTAAGTACATTGAGTTTAATTTTATAAAAAAATACCAAACGACATTGAATTTACTTAAAAATTTTACCACATTTCACCACATAATGTAAAGATAATCTAAAAATTTTCGTGATTTTCTAACACTTGTACGATTTATTATAATTATTTTATAAAATAAATAAATAAAATTACAATAAATCGTACAAGTGTTAGAAAATCATGAAAATTTTCAAATTATCTTATCATGATGTGATGAATATGTGGTAAACGTTTCAAGTAAATTCAATTTCATTTGATATTTTTGTAAAATTAATTTATAAAGTGAAAAAGGAACTGAGATTAATTTAAAACAAAATACCAAAAGATATTAAATTTACTTGAAAAGTTTACCAAAATACCACAAGTTTAATCTTTAAGGATTATTGATAAATTATTATGGTATCAGAGTTATAAGATCTAAGTTTGAATTTCTTCAAAGTTAAAAAAATTAATCTCATCAACTCGAAGGTTCGTTAGTTATATATAATGTCTATTTTTATTGTCATTTACACCTTTTGTTTCAACAATGGAATGATAGATTCCTACCGTCATACTTTACACGACACAATTATACAACACCAACAATTTTCTTGACAGCTGTCTACTATCAATCATCTGTACTCAACTAGAATGCTATCTTTTTGCCCTCGCATGACTAATTAGTATTTAGAGTGATTTTCTAATTAGATTTTAATTTTTTTATAAGTAGAATCTTTATATTTCAACTGTATGTAAAGTATGACGGTACTTGTTGACTATATTTTCTGTTTCATCAGGTATTTTAACCTTATTTCTTATTCTTTCATCAATTTCTAACTGATTTCGAACCTTGTTGATCTCCTGTATTAAAATTTTGAAATTAATTGTGGATTTAAAAATCGTGCTAAGACACCCGATTAAATAGAAAGTGTGGGACACAAAAATTGTAGGTAAATTGACGACAAAGTCGAAATTGTTAACAGCTAAAGCATAAAGGTTTTGCTTGTCAAAAAATAATTTAACATTTAATTTATAAATTATCTCAAATGTCGATCGTTAATAAATAGCCAACGGAAAAAAAAAAAAAAAAAAAAAAAAAAAAAAAAAAAAAAAAAAAAAAAAAAAAAAAAAAAAAAAAAAAAAAAAAAAAAAAAAAAAAAAAAAAAAAAAAAAAAAAAAAAAAAAAAAAAAAAAAAAAAAAAAAAAAAAAAAAAAAAAAAAAAAAAAAAAAAAAAAAAAAAAAAAAAAAAAAAAAAAAAAAAAAAAAAAAAAAAAAAAAAAAAAAAAAAAAAAAAAAAAAAAAAAAAAAAAAAAAAAAAAAAAAAAAAAAAAAAAAAAAAAAAAAAAAAAAAAAAAAAAAAAAAAAAAAAAAAAAAAAAAAAAAAAAAAAAAAAAAAAAAAAAAAAAAAAAAAAAAAAAAAAAAAAAAAAAAAAAAAAAAAAAAAAAAAAAAAAAAAAAAAAAAAAAAAAAAAAAAAAAAAAAAAAAAAAAAAAAAAAAAAAAAAAAAAAAAAAAAAAAAAAAAAAAAAAAAAAAAAAAAAAAAAAAAAAAAAAAAAAAAAAAAAAAAAAAAAAAAAAACAAGCAATACAAAGAAAATCATTGCTCAAAATATATCATCTCTAAACATGAAAAACGATTCACTTTCCCCAACCTTCATAATACACGTCACGACCCATATATATATATATATAAATACACTGATTATTTTATCTCCAATCACGCTCAACTCTCTATCCCGAAACGCACCAATCTGAATGTGTCGAGCGAGCCAAGAAGGAAGAAAAATTCAACGAAAATAAGAGAAATTCTGAAAATTCAATTCCGAGGTCAAATCAAAGTCACTCATCAACCGATTAATCGAAGAAAAATACATATGATCAAGTATATGTCAAAATATTTTTAATGATATTTATGTGATATTTTTTATTGGATAGTCTCACATAATTTTTTTATTAATACATTCAATTTTATATACTTTGCCTTAACATAATTAATTTTTAAATTAAATGAGTAAATATCGTTGACATATAATTATTAATACTTATTATAATTTTAAATGAAATTTTTTAAAAAGCTTATATTAATATAAGTTGAAAATATTTATATATGTTCAGCTCGACTCATTAGGCTCGTTGAGGCAGCTCGGGTCAGCTCGTTTAACTCGTGGCTCGCAAGCCGGCTCAGGTTGAACTTTTTTTAGACTGGCTCGTTAGGTTTGGGTCGTTTAACTCGTTAGGCTCAGTGAGCCAGACTACTTTTGACTCGGCTCAGCTCGGCTCAGATCGTTCGTTAGTCATGTCTATACGATAGGTGATTGTCTTTTTATTTATTGACTTTATAATTGTTTTAGTTTTTTAATTAATTTATTTTAATAATGCTTTTAAAATATCCCATAAAATACAAAACCTAACAAGCTAAAGTTTAAATTATCTAAAATTTAACAAATCAAATCCTGTCGGATCTCCAATTTACAAAAATGGGGGGCCATTTTGTGCTCTTTGTCTTCTCTTTCCCTTTCTCACCCTCTATGTTGTAAAAAAGTTGTGATGTAGGGGAGGCGCGAACAAGATCAATGTGTTTCATGATGGCGGTGCTGGGGCCCTCCCATTTGATCAATCATGGAGCTAAGGTAAGATTGTTTTTACTTGTCAAGTTTGATTTGAAGCAAGTCCTTTTGCTTTTGTGCAGAAAAATATATGTTGGCTTTTAGACATACTGCTTCTAGTGATGGAGGGAGTTGTGGGTCCGTCAGAAGTGTGGAAGGGTCATGAAAAATTCGCGTGGTAATTTATTTGCACTGTTTGCATGCTCTGTTTTTTGTTTTGTTTTTCATGATTTTAAATGTTTCTACTTTTTTTTTTAATGTGTGTTGTTTGTAAAAAGGATTGGGTATTGTATTATTATTATTATTTGACATATTGTTGTGATTACTTATTAAAAAAAAATTATTGATTAGATCCGGTCCAGACACGCTATGCGTGAGGGTGTGTATTGATAATTGTGTTTGTCTCATATTGTTTATTGAATGAGCCTTTGATTTGTATATATGTGAGGAGATTCCCTTTCCACTTGACTTAGCTTTTAAAGATGAGTTCTACACTCTTACATGTGTTAACTGTGATGACCCGAATGTGTATGTATGAGCACGACTGGCCCGTATACTGGATCTGGACCCCAATGGCGGTGCGTCCGCGCGGGAAAAAGGCCGGTGGAGGGAGTATTTTGTAAAAGGGGGTCGTCACAATCCCACATTGCTTGGAAAGGTATATGAAAGTGAAACATATGTAAGAAAACTCTCCCAAGATAGTAAGATGCGTTTTGGAGCACAATTGACATCGGATCTTATACGAACTCTGAAGTTAAAAGTGCTTCGGTGAGAGTATGTGACAGCCCGAGACCGAACCCGATCGGGGTCCGGGATCGGAGCCATCACTCCGGGACAGTTAACAGAAAACGGTGACTACTTTTTTTGAACATAATAAACAAGATGAGCTTTTAAAGTGACTCATAAACTTTTCAGAGGAAGGGAAAAACATCCCCTGTATTCAGAAGCAAAACGGGAAAAACACAGTGAACAGATTTACAATCGGAAGGAAGAACAAGTAATAGAAGAAGGTAAGGGCAGAAAACAGAATATGAAATCAGAAGACTTAGGTAGCGAAAATCAGTCTAAATCAATGGCAGAGCAATAGCGGAGAACTATCAGAAGATTGGCGTAAGGCTCAGTTTAAAGACAAACAAGTTTCCGTTGGGCGATGGATGCAGATTAATAAGACAATGATGCTCTGAAATTGGAAGGAGCAAACAACGAACCGGAACCGGTGGATGTAAGTGAACCAGAGCAGATGATACAATTAAATCGGGCGGAAGACTGGCGGAAGATGTGAGCCGACGTCAGACGGAAGATGTGATGACGTCATCGGCAGATGCAGATAGTAAACGTAATCGGCAGAAGGTGATGACGTCAGCCGGAAGATGGATGACGTCAGCCGGTAGAAGTATTTTAAAACAGGCGGAATTGCACTACTCACTGGTGGATTGAATAAGACAAAATAGATGACGTCAATCGGTAGATGTGAATGACATCATCGGTAGATGAAGGCAGCAGATGAAATCGGCAGGTGTGATGATGTCATCGAAATAAGTGATGACATCATCGGAAGATACAGACAGTAAACGAAATCGGCAGGAGAAAAATCTATGGCGAAATCACTGTTTAGCGGTGGATGTGAATAAGACAAAACATGTACAGTGTCTATCGGTAGATGAAGTTTAGACATAGTTTTCAAAAGGTAACGGGCATCGGTGGAGGTGATCGGAAGATGCAGTCTTTAAGGCGAAATTTGACAACTTTAACAGGAAGACATACAAACAGAGAGCCTCAAAACAGGAGGCATGAAAATGGTAGACCTTCAATATCCGATTCTAAACAAGATTGTAAAACATACTTTACAATTGACAGATTCAAGGAAGCAGAATGCATGGATAGTTCCAAAACTAGAAGTCATCTATGCACAACTAACAGAAAGAATCCCAGCAGTTCCAGAATAATTTCAACACATAAATACAACTATCAAATACAGAAGTTTTAGACATTGACACAGAATCTATACCTTGTTCAAACTCACTGAGATAGTACAGAACTTGACATATAATTACAGATCTTCCCAAGACAAAAGTTTTCTACAGGGCTTTTAACACCAAAACCAAAATTTCAAAAAAAAAAAAAACAACTTTACAATATAGACTGTATTTTAAAAAAACTTGAACCTCAGAACAGAATTATGTCTAGCTGCAACAACCACCCTGTGAGCTCGATCCACCAGCTACATCAGAGAGTTCACCGATGAGTCTAAAACTCAGTAAGAACATATCGGAAATAAATGTAGTGATGCATATGCTATGCATGAACTTTTTCAGAAATTCAGCGACAGTACAGAACAGAACATTTATCTTCCAGTGACAGTATGGTATAAGTGGAGCTGATAGGGGAACTGGCGATACAGTAGGTGCACTATCAGGCACATAACAATAAACAGTACAGAATCAGACAAAGCAGAGTACCAGTCCCCGTCCCACACTTAATCGGTGTATTTCAGACAGTCAGATTTTATCTTTCTTAACTTCATAACCGTGTACAGAAAACATTTTTACATGAGTTTTCGGAAAAACAGTGTATGCATGAACGGAGCCTGAACTATAACTGGCAGATAACGGAATAAACAATAGTCAACAGGACATAAATCAAAGACAGACATTTCAGAACATAACTCTAACTCTTCTACCAAAAACAACCTGACATAATAGAAAACCTAGTACCTCCTTGATGTAGGGCCTTAAGGGCCGAATCTATGCATATGAACTTACCTGTTATCCTCGATGCAATTAGCCGGAAAGTCTCGGAAATGCTCGAACCTGTACATGTACGTTCAGAAAATAAAAAAGCTATAAATGCTAACAAATAAGTTAGATGAATTTGTTCCAAATTCATACAAATCCCTTAGAAAACAAACCGGTGTGTTTTCATCCAAAGACAGTGAGTTTTTCGCTAAATACCATAACCCTAAATTTTGGGAAAAACCCACATTAAACTTGTCCAGACTTGGTAGCATTAGAAGATGTTTACCTTAGCGGAGGAGCAGAAGAAAATCTGAGGAGATCGAATGTAACGCCCCGAGTTATCTGAACCCGGTTTGCTACTCATAACGCTGAACCGAACCATGACGTCTTGATACTAAATTTAAAATTTCACTCGACAGCCAAAATTTGACTTTTTTCTAAAACTAAATATATTTAAAAACTTGCAGCGGAAAATCAATTGAACATCAATGAAGCTAAGTAACCTGTGAAAACATTTTAAAATGACTGTTGGAAGTGTTAAGAGTAATTGGCCAAAAGACGTAAAGCTTAAAAAAAAACGCGGAATGCCCGTGAAGTTGCCGAAGTCGAACACATCTGCCGACGACAAAGTCAACGGAAGAAGCAAAATTAGGAATAGGAGGTTTCTACCGATGACGTGTACAAACAACGCACCACCATCTGCCGATGAAGTCAACACAACTACATCTGCCGATGAAGTCAACATAACTTCATCTGCCGATGGAGTCAACATAACTTCATCTACCGATAGATTTCCATCTGCCGATAGACAAGCACGCGACATCCACCGACAACGACATTACGACTCCTTCCGATAAGATTAGAATATACGCTACATCTGCCGATAGCAAAACTACAGGTTTTGCGACTTGCACCTGCCGATGACGTCAGCCGGATGTTCTCTCTCTCATCCAACGACTTTACTGAAGGCACCTTCTGATAGGCAGAACGACAAAACTAAACATCCAGAAACAAACCAAATCACTGCCCTTCCCAAATTCAGTAAAAACAATGTTTTCAAAATCCAACAGAATACCAATATCAGAAGATTCTCAAAAATGTATTCAAAGCTTTGAAACCACTATTGTCATAAAATTTTCAGAAAAACATCTATACTGAACTAGTTACCCTCAACTCAACACCTGCAGCCATAGATTAAACCGCCTCAACAGATGACCAAACTGATGCCTGAAAATGCTCCTCCAACCAGCCTATTCCTCATGTTGGTCGGTAGACATACCTTCAGTAACTTCTTCACCTACATCACAAAACTCATCTATTAGCCTAATGCTAAGCAAGTAGAGCGATGAATGAAATGGATCAATGAAGCAATAATTTCCCTAAACATGCGGTCTCTACTTTCTCATTGATCCCTCTGTACGATGGGAAAGTGGATCAGTCATTCCCCAAAGCATACATCCTCTGATCTCAATTAAGGGGCGGATTAATTCCCTTAACAGTTAACTGGTCTGATCCCCCTGTAGGATTGGGAAGTGGATCACTTTTCCCAAAACCTCAATCCTCTGTTCTCAGTTAAGGGGCGGATTAATCCCCCTTAACAGTTGTTCTGATCATCCTGCTCACACTTACCATGCGTTTCATGTAAATTCATTTTCGTAATCTTTCAAAAACATGATGCATGACAACTGGAAAATAAGCATACAAAACATACATAAATCCTACTGTTTTGTGATGTAGGCCCGAAGGCACAAACAAACTCTACTTACCTGGATCCCTGGAAATCGCTCGGCTAAATGCTACTTCAGAAGCTCGCTCACCTAAAATCATAATAGTACATATATCAAACTTTCACTACACTTCACAGAATCAATACAGGAGTTTGAGGAACAAAATTTGAAACCCCACAACTCGGGTATTCTCAATAGTCGCTCAGCCCGAACCTACTCTAAATCACAACATTCCTCGAAACTCCTCACATTGTACTCCCTCAGCTATCTAACTGCTAAAATCGCAAGAAAACAAGGAGGGCTTACCTAGGTTGAAGGAGAATCGGGCAGGAGAATCGCCTAGAGATTTCTGCCGTTCGAGCTGAAGACCGAAAGGGAAAGAAAATGAGTAGTGGTGGCGGCTACTCTAAACTTTTGCCTTAAATACCTTATCCACTTTCAAATTTGCCAATTACCCTTATGCCCTTACTTACTCATTCTTCAACCTAACCTACATTATACTAAAATTTCATTCACCGATTATACTTAATAGATTTATCTGTTATTTTAAATTTTTAATTAAAGTCGGGTGTTACATCGAAGCAGATCTTCGATGGTTGCTTGTCGACAGGAAGAGAAAATGCAGAGAGGAGAAAGGAGAGAGAGCAGAGAAGTGAAGTGAAGAGGGTTTCACGTAGGAGGAAGAACTTAACTTCTTCATCAAGTCGCTAGATGTCACTCAACCATTGGCTATCTCCCACCAACCTTAATTTCTCTCCAATTTACCCTTCATGCATTTTAAACTTAGTGTTAGTTTAGTTACAAATTAGTTTGGTTCACCCCACACTAAATGCTCCAAAATTTTACAATAAAATAGTTATTGTATTTATGGTAATTTAAATCCATACAGTAATTCAACAGATTATTACACGACCAAAATGCCGGGTGTTACAGAGTAGTACCAGGTTGGGTAACCGATTGAGAAGTCCTCGCCAAACAAAGCCGTGAGGGGAGGATATTGGGCTACAGCTCAATCCCCAGAGCGGACAATATCTTACTGGGAAAATGAGCCGTTATAAATGGTATCAGAGCCTGTACCCAACCGGACATGTGGCCAACGAGGACGTTGGGCCCCCAAATGGGGGTGATTGTGATGACCCGAATGTGTACGTATGAGCACGACTGGCCCGTATATTAGATCCGGACCCGAATGACAGTGCGTCCGCGCGGGAAAAATGCCGGTGAATGGGGTAGATCGTAAAAGGGGGGTCGTCACAATCCCACATCACTTGGGAAGGTATATGGAAATGAAACATATGTAAGGAAACCCTCCCAAGATAGTAAGACGCGTTTTGGAGCACCATTGACAACAGATCTCATAAGAATTCCGAAGTTAAAAGTGCTTCGGTGAGAGTAGTACCAGGTTGGGTAACCTATTGGGAAGTTCTCGCCAAACAAAGCCGTAAGGGGAAGATATTGAGCTACGGCTCAATCCCCAGAGCAAACAATATCTTACTGTGAAAATAGGTCGTTATATTAATACATAGTCATAAATTTTTTATTTTAATGACACTTTAATTATTTTGATCTTTTAGTTGTTAGTTATTTGGAAATTAGTGTCTGATGGGTTGGTGTGAATTTTCAATACTATATAGTTTCTATGGACCAAGATGAGTCAATGATGAATTATTGCTTTTACGACTTTTGTTAATGAAATTATTTGAATGTGTGACATTTTCAAATTAATCTTTGCAGGTTTTATTACAGTTTCAATTTTATTTTTACTTATTTTATAGATTTTTTTCATCATTTGATTTCATAGAAAAAAGTCACAGGATAATTTTTAATGTGCAATAAAAATTACATTAAAATTGAACTTTGCTGTAAAAAGTTAATTTTAATGTGTGATACTTTAAAAAAATAAAACTTAAAACTTATACAAATTTAAAAATTCAATAGTTTTTTTTTTCCAAAGCCAAAACTTGAAACAAAAATACTAAAATATATAAAAAAAATAAAAAAACGAAACAATTAATTGCATTATGATGATGGCTCATACTTGTCAATCACATCTGCATTATAATTTATTAGCAAACAGTTTCATAAATTTTTGGATAAATAGAACTTTCAACTAGCCGAGGGACTTGGAACAATCGATTACATTAATGTTTTTTTTTTAATAAACTTTAAAACTGTGACCATTAGCACAGAAACCTGGTCAAGTTAGTTCTTATTTTACATGCGTAATATATTATCTTAATGAGAAATATATTTGAATATAAAGGATACGAGGCATTAGGTTCTCTATAAATACCGGAGAAGATACTTCACAAATCACAAAAACCTCAACTCCATACAAGTCTTGTATCCATTCTTATTCCAACCTTAAACTTACGTTTAATCCAAAAATGTCTGCTCAAGCTTCTGTAACAATCCTATCCCCAAAGGAACGTCGATATGTCGACTTTCCCCCCCACTGTTTGGGGGTATCATTTTGTTTTGTTTGGTTTTAAAAACTTGGTATTCAAAATAATTGTTTCTGTTCTTTCTTTAAACTTGTTTTTCATTTTCTTGTAATTGTATTATTTGTTAAATATTATTTATAATATTTTTTTTTTTTGAAGAAACTGGATAGAACAGTGGAAGAAGAAGTTGAAAAATTGAAAGAAGAAGTGAAGAACATGTTGATAGCTCCTGTGGAGAGCCCCATGCAGAAACTAGGTTTGATTGATTCAATCCGGCGGTTAGGAGTTTCCTATCATTTCGAATCCGAGATTGGAACAATGTTGGAACAAATCTTCAAGAATTATATTGATTCAAAAAGTAATGATAATGGGTTAAATCTTTACTACAATTTCCTCATGTTTCGTTTGCTTAGGCAAGAGGGTTTCCATATTTCATGTGGTAAGAAGATTTAAAATAGATTTTTTGTTCATTAGAGATAGAAATATTCTCATATCAATCATGTTCAAGCATGATATCTTCAACGAATTCAAAGATGCTGAAGGAAAGTTTAAAGCCAAAATTGCAGAGGACCCAAGAGGACTGTTGAGCTTGTATGAAGCAGCAAACTATAGCTTACATGGAGAGTATATACTTGATGAAGCACTTGTTTTTGCAAGAGAAAGGTTGGAAGCCATGAAAGGCCTGTTAAGCCCTCAGGTTGCTGAGGAAATAACTTATGCTATTAAGTTTCCTCTTCGACGAAACGCACCAAGAATTGAAGCACGACACTTCATGTTGGCTTACGAAGTAAATCCTTGTCACAACAAAGATTTACTTACCTTCACAAAATTGGATTTTAACATACTTCAGAAACTTCACCAACAGGAAATTGGAGAGAAATAATAGCTAAAGTGAATACCGAGAATTTTTACGTGGAAACCAAATTGAGAAAAATTCATAGGGACCGAGTCCAGAAAGATATCACTATGAAAAATAGAATTTATAATATTTTTTTATAAATCAAATATTCTAGAAAATATTCACTAAGAGAAATTCGCCACTTTTAGAATCCACAATGTCCACAAAAACACAATACTAATTTTTTTCTCACTGTCTTTCTTTTCTCTCTCTAAAATAACTCACTATTTCTCTCTCTCTTCTCTTCTCAGATAAGACTTTCGTCTCTTCTCTTTATATCTTTTTAAATCTACATGTTTTAAATGAATTGATAGTAAAATATCTATTAATAGAGCTACACTCAGACACCTTCTCGTGGAAGTAGACCCCTTCTCGTGGAAGTTAATGAAATGGGTCCCTCGTTATGGGACCCCACAGGAGAGAGAGACTCCATAGTTTTTAGTCAAAGTTTTCATTAATTTCTTAGATATAATTGATCGTGTTAAGCCATCTTTATATAGAAAATGAGAGAGAGATTGTAATATAATAACTTAGGAAAAAATAATTTTATACTTGGCAAATTGCAAAAGAAGGTAACTAGAAACTTGGTGAAGAAAGAAATAGTCTAAAAATAGGTAGTTTAACATACTAAAATAAAAAAGAACTATCTTTTCGGTATATTTTTTCCCATTCCCTTGCTACCGCGAGCTTTACGCAATCAATCGGATCAGATCATATAAATATCTCTTCAACACAACATAATCTTTGTCAATTAATACAAGAAGAACGTTACGTTTATTTTTATTATTTTACTCTCTTCAATTACTCACCTTATTTTTATTATCTTGATACCCACCTTCATGATCAAAAAATAAGAAGTTTTTCAGCCTTTTTTTTAAGGCAGTTTTTCAGCTTGTCATACCTATATATACAAGAAATGGTTGGAAAATAGCGAAATTGGTGTGACTATAATAATGTCGCTTTTGTAAAAGGTAAAAGGTAGAGAGTAATGATCAATGATCAGCAAAAAAATCTCTAAGAAAGACTATACTAGACAATTTTCTAGACAAAATTATTTTATTTTCAGATTCACTTAAAATTCAGTCTTCCAGACATAACTCCCTTATACGGTACACTTATACCACTAAATAAGCGGTACGAGAAACGATAGCAGATGCTATCCAAAAAATACCAAGAATATTTTTCTACTCCTTAAAATTATAACAACTAAGAAGCAAGAGAAATAATGACTAAAATGAATATTGAGAATTTTTACGTGGAAACTCAAATCGAGAAAAATTCACGGGGACCGAGTCCAGAAAGATATCATTATGAAAAATATGATTTATGATATTTTTCTAAAAATCAAATATTCTAGAAAATATTTACTAAGAGAAATTCACCGCTCTCAAAATTCACAATTGGTATAAAAACACAACACCTATTTTTCAATCACAGTTTTTCTTTTCTCTCTCCAAAATTACTCACTATTTCTATCCTTATTCTCTTTAGATCTATTTCAGATCAAAATGTTTTAGGAAGAAACATTCATTAATTTCAAATTAATTGAAATTAATGAAATGGGTCCCTCGGACCCCACAGAAATGAGAGAGAGATTGACCGAGTCATACACAGGGTTTGGAAAGTTGATCATCTGTCTCTGTCACGTGCTACTTCTACGCGTCTGCATGAACTTAAACAAATTATACGATGTTAAAACATATGAACACTAACATTACAAACTTGTAGTATTCTAATGTAATTAATTTCACCTAATCGATTATCGAAGATTCTACGTAACCATCAAACTTTTATTGAATTTCGACGGTCACAAACGTGTCTGTCATTACTTCTTTGACTTCATTAGTCCATTGATTTCGATCGACAGCGTCGATAATCATCTATCAAACTAATATGTCAATTGATTTTGTCTTTATTTCTTTGATTTCATTAGTCAATTAATTTCGATCGACCGCGTTGATAATCACCGATCAAACTAGTATGTTTTATTTAGATCATGGAAAGGTAAACGACTGGGGATATAAGGTTTGGTATACACTCCATTCATATATAATAACATAATAATTAATGGAAAATTAATTTATAAGTGAAAAATTGCAAAAGAATGTAACTTAAAAATTAACTAGTATTACTGATGCCCTGTTGCCAGCTACCAAGAACGGGAATATTTTAGTAACTTCACATTCCAAATTTCTTTGTTTTCTTGAGAATTAAATTAAGGAAAAAAATTAAAAAATTCTATAAATTATAGGGTTGGTAACATGTTCATTAACAATTTTTTTTTTTAAATAATATTTGTTAATAAAATAAACATTCTTGTTTGGGCTGCCATCAAACCCATGTGATGGCCAACATTTTAAGTGCGGGAGACGTGTGTGCGCCTGCGTGGAACTGAGATAGCTTGTTCTCAAGCGTCATTTGAACCTGATTTCAAGGGTAGTCACCCTCATTTTAACCTTAGGCAACCATAGGTACACCCGCATGAAACCCCTCTTATATATAACCGCGATCTGTGATCGGCCACACTTACAATGTGGGCGACCGCTCCTGCAATGAATCGACCTCTCTAATCTCAACATTTTTTCTCTCTAGCTGGAGTAATGAATTGGCCTTAACCAAGCCCTGCAATCCAATTTTTGACCTCAAATTCATAGCCTCAACTACATTTCGCTAATTTGTGCGTCGATTTCTACTCGGATTTTTCTCTCAATCCACTTTCATCTGGGATTTAGTGCTAATCAGCATACATGAGGTCGCCCGCACTTAAAAAGCGAGCGACCGTGTCTGTGTTTCACGGCATGTCAAAAGAGTAAACTTGACTTACTAACATATGATAGTTTTGTAGGACCGTTATTGTCTAAGAGAGGGGTGAATTGGACTTTTTAAATTCTTAAATTCTTAATCTAATCAATATCTCTCTTGTATTCAACTTCTAATTAACAGCAAATAATCAAGCAATAAAAGTAAAGAGAGAGAGAGAAAAATAACACCAGAGTTTTTACGTGGTTCGGCCAAAACCTGCCTACGTCCACGTTTCAAGGTTTCCCCATTGAAGATTCTTTCATTCTCCTCAGAGAAAAACAGATCGCACTTCACGGGCGTCGATCTACTGCCTTTTACAAAAACTGGATTGCTCTTCACGGGCGACAATCCACTGCCTTTACACTTTAATAGTAAGAGTATACTTTTCAGCACACACTACAGTCTCTCACACTGATGAATTTCAAGTTCAGGAAAAATAGAGAGATGTAGAATAAAATACAGAGAGTATTCAAGACTTTCAGCTCGTGTGAATTCAAAGATAATTTTCGCAAAAGTTCTTTCTCCCAAGATTCTTTTTCCCTTTTATACTCTGTCTGATATGGGCTTTAGTTTTTTAGGGCTTCTCATCTGAATATGGAAATATATCCGTTGGAGAAACATCCGTACTTAGATAGCTAGCCGTTGCGTTCTAAGGTCGCTTTCGTTCTTCGCCATAAATGATCTGGAGTTAAAGCTCTGGACGAGTGTCACTGTTGCTTCGCGGTATTTTAAATTTCTGGCGCTAAGACTTTGAACGAAAGACGCTTTTCTTTTAAATGTGGACGAGCGTCTGTCTTTTGAGCGTGGACGACTGCGTCTCTAGTTTTCGTGGACGACTGCGTCTCTCTTCAACCATGGACGACAATCTGTCCTTCGAGTGTGGACGACTGTGTCTTTCCTTTGAGCATGGACGACTGGATTTGTCTTGAAGGTGGACGTTTGAATATGACTTAAAACACCTGACTTTCACGTGACATTTTAACTCTCGCGTGGACGAGGACGTTTGATTTCTTTCTCTGATAGTATTTCGTGGACAAACGATTTCGCCTTAACTGTGGACTATTGCTAACAGCTTGACTGTGGACTATTAATTTCAGACTAAAAACACTTAACTACAAAATCATCAGAAACACTTAATGCCCCTTTTCAAAGGGCATTTCCAAATAAACGCAATAGACATAATACTTCAATTATTCAGAACATATAATTCATAATCATTTATATTAATCATAATCATCCAGATTAAAAATATAATCATAAAAAATATAGTGTTTAAACGCATTTAAGCTAACAAGTTTAATGTTTTTTTTGTTAAGAATATAGTTTAAGGTTTGTTTTGTCACTAACTCTACATGTTAAAGTTTTTTTTTGTTTTTTTATTTTTTCCCTTAAATTGATAGACTTAACATTATTATAATGCACATATTTATTTATAGAACGTGGGGTCACTACTCTAGAACGGTCCTCCGTTGTTATACATTATTTTGGGAACGAGGGGTCACCGCTCCAGAAAGGCTCCCCGTTCTCATGAGCATTCCCAAAAACGAGGGGCAGGGACCCCACTTTCTCAACCTTATTTTTTAGAATGGAGGGTCACCGCTCAAGAACGGCTCCACGTTCTCATGAGCGTTGCTGAGAACGTGAGGTCGTTCCAGGGTGGAGACCCCTCATTTCAGATTCACGTGTGGTGCACGTGGAACAGGGAGTCTCCACCACGCCCCCGAACATTGTGTCCAATGTCACGTAGGCACTGGAGAGAACGGGGGGCCATTCATTTTAGATCGGCTCCCCATTCTCTGGGTGATCTGTCACCCGACATAGTTTGATTTGTTAAATTTCAGATAGTTTAAAGTTTTCGTTGTTAAGAATTTTAGTTTAGCGGGTGTTTTAAAAAAATCATATACTTTGAGATTTAAATTGATAATTGCCCATAAAAAAATGAACCCTTACCTTATCTATTTTCAAATTTTAAATATAATTTATTTCACATAATCAATCATCGACGATACTAGTTCAACTATCACAAAAGGGTAGATCAATTCTTATTTGATTCAATCATATCGATTTATAGCTATCGGTCGCCTTGATAATCGCCGATCAAACTATTGCGTCGTAATTAGATTGTTGAAATCCAATCGCGTGGCAATAGCAACCTATATGCTTCAATCATACCTAATAATATAATAACTCAGGGAAAAATAATTTTATACTTCGCAAATTGCAAAAGAATGTGACTGGAAACTTGGTGGAAGAAAGCAATAGTCTTTAAGTCATAGGTAGTTTAACATATTAAAATAAAAATCTTCTATTAGGTAGATGTCTTTGCCAATTAATACAAGAATAATACTACGTTTATTTTATTATTTTACTCTCTTCAATTACTCATTGACGTGTCAAACAATAATTGGTCCAATTAAATTAATTATTTATAATTTATTATATCAATTATTTTATTACAATAATTGGTTCAATTAATGTAATAAATTAATTATTTATAATTTATTACATTAATTATTTTATTATTTGTTTTACAACTTTTGATGCCTAAAGATGTTTGTTTGTATCTGCAACGTAGTATTAGGACAGTGATGACGTGTCATTGAGTATCCCAAAGTTTGAAGAGAGTTTATTTGTCTTTCTGATACATTGACAGATCTATTGACATGCAATATTTCTTTCTTTCACGCATCTTGTGGGCATTGAACATGTAAAGAGTTCGCGAGTGACATTATTTTCATTGGGATTGTTTTCTACAAAAAATGATGGTGACATTATTTTATATATAGTTGTCTATATACGTAGTATTATTTTCGAGATTTGTCTCATTGATTGCTCATGGAGCCTATTTTCATTGCTCACAGCAAAATACTCCTATTTTTTAAACATAAAAATCGTGGAAGCCAAGAGTAGTTGTTTATAGAGGAGCTTCCTTTTTGTTTCTTATGTCGAGAGATTATTTTTCATTCTTCTCTTTGATGATGATTTTTTATTTCTTTCTTTTATACATTATATTGGGTGTCAAATATTAATTTTCTGCAAAGACTCTTTAGACTTTTTGTATATCACTATCTTATTATTTTATAATAACTATGTAGATTTCAACTTTTGTCGTGTGGATTATGACTTAAACTTGATGAAGTTTTATGCTGCAAATCACACTTTAGGTTGAGTGATTGAGTTCTCGTCGTCAAGAATCGAGTCTGTTAATGCAACGATGTGTTGGCATTATATTTTTGGCAAAAGATTATTTTTGGTTATATATCTTTTTGGAAATTATATTCTTTTGGAATATATATTATTCTATCCTTCTATTTTGGAGATAATATTTGGCAGAATATTTCGTCAATTCAAATATGATTTGCTGGAAAAGGAATCGTAACAAACATGGTTCATATCCCTAATTATTTGGGATACTTTACTAAAGCGTCATTCAAAGTGTCACTGCGCTAAATTTGTGTGGCAGTGATTTTCGGATCCTTTGCTGATTTCAGTGGGATATTATTATTTGAATGAATAGTCTGTTTCAAGAATATATTGTAGAGAGAAACAGAGCCGCACCAACACTTAATATAAAAGTCTTCTCTTTGTATGTTAAAAGGTGCCGACGCCATTATTCTGGAGTGTGGAATTTTTTTATTCATCTGGGCGTCTTTATTTCTTCACCCACTTTTCTGTGTGGTGTATGTGATTATTGATTCGGTCTTGTCAAAGACTGGTTTGTTGAAGCCTTTTCTGGGTGATCCTATCCTAAGACATTGTCAAGCGTCACAGACAGTGTCATAGGAGTTTATTCTTGTGATCTTCATTATTATCCATTCTTGAGAGGAGACTGCCTTGGAACTCTGGAGGAGTTCTATTTATTGACAAGGGGAGCTTGTCATCTTTATCGTGGGCAAGGGGAGCTTGCCATACACAGATTCCGGAAGGAGTCATCTTTGACAAGGGGAGCTTGTCGTATTTAGATCTCGGGAGGGATCGTTTCAAAGTCGAGGGGAGCTCGCAAAACAGTTTCACTTGTGAAGGTTGAAGCAGGCGGCATCAAAGATAAGAGGGAGTCTTATTTTGTTTTAGTCCGAGTGTCTTGTAACCTTGTTTGAACTTGTAAAATGTTTTCATATCTGGGCGTGGCCCCGCAGATGTAGGCTGATTGCCGAACTGCATTAACAACCTCTTGTGTCGTTAATTTCCGCATTTTAATATTGTCCTATATCGTATTTATAACCAGTGTCACACGAAGTGTTACAACACTTTATAACATCGGGTCACTAACCTTGATCTTTCAATTGGTATCAGAGCAGATCGTCTCTGTTTCTTAGGCGAGATCCGTAGGACTTGATCTTGGTTTTTGCTACGATGGACTCTATGAAAGAAGGAGGTTCAACAGTGCGACCACCCTTGCTAAATGGAAACAATTATGCTTACTGGAAAGCTCGAATGAAAGCGTTTATTAAGGCGGTTGATGAAAAAGCCTGGAAATCTATTATAACAGGTTGGGACCCACCAATGATTATAAGCAAAGAAGGAGTCACATCTATCAAACCTGAAGAAAGCTGGTCCGTCACTGAAAATGTTCTAGCAAATAGTAACTCAAAGGCTCTTAATGCTATATTTAATGGTGTTGATCCAACCCAATTCAGACTTATCTCTACATGTGAGTCTGCTAAAAAGGCTTGGGATATTCTTCAGATTACTTATGAAGGTACTTCAGCAGTAAAGCTATCAAAAATGCAGTTTTTAACAACAAAATTTGAGAACTTGAAGATGCATGATGATGAAAACATTGCCGAGTTTAATGCAAGACTCTGTGACATTGCCAATGAAGCTTTTGCTCTTGGAGAAACTATTTCTGAAGAGAAACTTGTGAGAAAGACTCTAAGATCTCTGCCCCAATGCTTTGCTTATAAAGTTACAGCAATTGAAGAAGCAAAAGATATCACCAAAATGAAATTAGAGGAGCTGATGGGTTCTCTTCGAACATTTGAGATGAATTTCGATGTAAATGTGGAAACAGAGAAGGTGATAGACTTGGCTTTAAAAGCAGAGATGCAGAATTCTGGAGAATTTAATGAAGATGATCTGGAAGAATCTTTAGCATTGTTATCAAGAAATTTCGACAGAATGTTGAAGAAATTTGGTAGAAATAATCGTGGTGTCAGACAAAATGTCACTAACACCAAGAATGACTCTACAAGTTATAAGAAGTCCAAAGACGAAAATCAACCTTCAGATAAATTCTTGAATAACAGGGGAATTAAATGTAGAGAATATGATGGTTTTGGACATATTCAGGCTGAATGTGCAAATACCTTGAAGAAGAAAAAGAACTCTCTCAACACAACCTGGAGTGAGAGTGATTCAGAAAAAGAAGATGAAATCTCAAACCGAAATATGGCACTGGTTTCTAAAGCTAAATCTACAAGTTTTGATAGCGTCACTCAAAATGTCTCTGAAAGTATATTTGAAAATAGCGATGATGATACAGAAGAAATTACAAAAGAAGATCTTATCAATGAAAATAAGAAGTTTTATGAAAAATGGACAGAATTGGTTGAAATAAATCAACATCTTCGAAGACAGATTGGAAGTCTGAAAAATGAAAATGGAAGTCTTCAAGATTGTGTTATTGATTTGGAAGCTAAACTGAAATCAAGCCAGAATGAGATAGAGCAGATTGGAAGTCTGAAAAACGAAAATGGAAGTCTTCAAGATTGTGTTATTGATTTGGAAGCTAAACTGAAATCAAGCCAGAATGAGATAGAGTGGTTGTCAAATGAACTGAATCACATGAAGAAGAATGTCAGAATGCTAAACTCAGGTTCCTCTATTCTTGATGATATTCTAATGGCCAGAAGATCATGTGATGATACCTCTGGGATTGGTTACAAAGGAGAATGCTCAATGTCACCGAAAGTGTCAAACATCGATGCTGAAAATAAAGGGAAGAAAGTTGCGATATCCATCAACAAAACTGAACAGAAATCTAACTCTAAAAACAGTCATCAGATGAAGTCCAATCTTCATGTTCCCAAAAATAAAGGTAACAAATTTATTCCAATTTGCCATTATTGTTTTCATCAAGGTCATATTCGTCCTAGATGCTTTGCTTATCTTGATGACTTGAGAAAAGGTACTGCTAGATATATCTCTTCATACAGATTTCCCAAACATAAATGGATAAAGAAAACCATTGGTAAGTGTAATGTTGCTCATACTTCTCTAAAGGCAACATCTGTTGATGCATGGTACTTTGACAGTGGATGTTCTAGACATATGACAAGTGAAGTAAGATTCTTAAAGAATATCACATCAGGAGGTCTGGAAAAAGTAACATTTGGAAACGGCGTCACAGAAAATGTCGTTGGAAAGGGAACACTAGACGTTCCAGGACTGCCTCCTCTGGAAAATGTTCTTCTTGTAAAAGGTTTGAAAGCGAATCTGATCAGCATCAGTCAGTTGTGTGATCAAGATCTGAAGGTGCATTTCACTCACAACAAATGTGTTGTCTCGGATCATACAAATAAATGCATTATCGAAGGAATAAGGTCTTCTGATAATTGCTATCTCATTTCATCACTGTCTACATGCAAACTAAGGTCAGCTCTGGGCCTTTGCATTCTCTGAAGAAAGTTCTTGAAAGTGTTGCTTTATTTTTTGCATTCTTATATTAAAAAAAAAAAAAGGGAACGCAATTTCCTTGCTGTTTTTTTGGTTCTTGGTCTTCAACGTCCTGCATGACACATGTGATTTTCTATGAAGATTTCGTTCCTTTTTGTGACACCTTGAGTTTATTTCTCAATTTGTGGAAGGATTTATGGTTTATTTCCATAATGTTTATGAACTTTTGGCGGAATTTTTGAAAATATGGGAGACACAATATATTTATGGGATTCTGGATGTATTTTTCAAATCTGTTGGAAGTTAATTGTGGATATATCTTTGGGTTTATTTCCCAAATTGCCACATCTCCTGAACATGTTACACCAAATGTCACTACAGAAGATCCTGCTACCCTTGATCAATCTGGTTAGATGCTTGTTTGTCATTTCTATGAGACTTCTTTCAGTATTTCTCTCTTGCTGGATGCTATGCACATGCTTGCTTGACATTGGCGGTTCCTCTTTGTCTTTTTATGGCAAAAAGGGGGAGTAGTTTTGGAGATTGATTGTTTTTATGATGCTGTGGAAATCTCCTATATTTTAACTGTTGTGGTTATCTCCTATATTGGTGCTACTATTTGAAATGACTTTATATTGATCGGATTGTATCAAGAATTTCTCATTCAGGGGAAGTTTCGAATTCTCTCCTTCAGGGGGAGTTATGTTTTGCCAAAAAATGCCAAAGGGGGAGATTGTTAATGCAACGATGTGTTGGCATTATATTTTTGGCAAAAGATTATTTTTGGTTATATATCTTTTTGGAAATTATATTCTTTTGGAATATATATTATTCTATCCTTCTATTTTGGAGATAATATTTGGCAGAATATTTCGTCAATTCAAATGTGATTTGCTGGAAAAGGAATCGTAACAAACATGGTTCATATCCCTAATTATTTGGGATACTTTACTAAAGCGTCATTCAAAGTGTCACTGCGCTAAATTTGTGTGGCAGTGATTTTCGGATCCTTTGCTGATTTCGTAGGATATTATTATTTGAATGAATAGTCTGTTTCAAGAATATATTGTAGAGAGAAACAGAGCCGCACCAGCACTTAATATAAAAGTCTTCTCTTTGTATGTTAAAAGGTGCCGACGCCATTATTCTGGAGTGTGGAATTTTTCTACTCATCTGGGCGTCTTTATTTCTTCACCCACGTTTCTGTGTGGTGTATGTGATTATTGATTCGGTCTTGTCAAAGACTGGTTTGTTGAAGCCTTTTCTGGGTGATCCTATCCTAAGACATTGTCAAGCGTCACAGACAGTGTCATAGGAGTTTATTCTTGTGATCTTCATTATTATCCATTCTTGAGAGGAGACTGCCTTGGAACTCTGGAGGAGTTCTATTTATTGACAAGGGGAGCTTGTCATCTTTATCGTGGGCAAGGGGAGCTTGCCATACACGGATTCCGGGAGGAGTCATCTTTGACAAGGGGAGCTTGTCGTATTTAGATCTCGGGATGGATCGTTTCAAAGTCGAGGGGAGCTCGCAAAACAATTTCACTTGTGAAGGTTGAAGGAGGCGGCATCAAAGATAAGAGGGAGTCTTATTTTGTTTTAGTCCGAGTGTCTTGTAACCTTGTTTGAACTTGTGAAATGTTTTCATATCTTGGCGTGGCCCCGCAGATGTAGGCTGATTACCGAACTACGTTAACAACCTCTTGTGTCGTTAATTTCCGCATTTTAATATTGTCCTATATCGTATTTATAACCAGTGTCACACGAAGTGTTACAACACTTTATAACATCGGGTCACTAACCTTGATCTTTCAGAGTCATTAGGCTTAATGTTTTTGTTTGGACTGGAAACACAGGTCTGAACTCAATTTGACCTTGTGAAAAAGTGTCGGGTCACAGTAGAGATGACAAACGAGCCGATTGAGCAAAGCCGAGTCAGAAATAGTCTGGTTCACCAAGCCTATTGAATTAAACGATCCGAGCCTACCGTGCCTAACAAGTCGAGCCTACCGTGCCTAACAAGTATAGCCTAATGAGCCAGTCTGAAAAAATTTCAACTCGAGCCGGCTCACGAGTCACGAGTTAAACGAGCCGAGCAGAGCCGAGCCGTCTCAACGAGCTTTAACGAGCCGAGTATATATAAATATTTTCGACTTATATTAAAATAATATGAGTTTTTTAAAAAATTTCATTTAAAATTATAATAAAAATTTGCATAAAAAATACAAGTTGCAAAAAACTTATCAAATAAAGTCATTGCATAGAATTTATATATGGAAAAACTGAGAATTTTAACGGCTTTTAATTTTATGGGTAATTTTTTCGCGTTGTTAATTGATAACATGTCAGATGTTTAAACTGTTTTTGTCGTTTTATTCCACGTGTATGTTTAGTCAATCGGTCAAAATTTGTGAGTTGGATGTCGCTAAGTACAATTTTATTGTGTAAGATTATCGCTTAACATGTCGAAGTAAGGTCGAGTGTCGGAATCAGGTTATATAAGTTTTATTATATTATATTATTATTTTATTAATTAAAATAATATTATATGATATAATAATTAAATTTATTATTAATAAACAAAATAATAAAATAAAGAAAAGAAGAAGAAGGGTTAAAAAAAGCCCTTCTTCTTCTTTTATGCACCGTGCAAACCAGATGGAAGAGAGAGAGTGAAGCAGAGAGGGAGGAGAGGCGAGGGTCGTCGCCCGGACTCCGTTTCTCTCGAATCAAGTCTCAAAACATTTCACTCGCGGCGATCTACAACATTAGTAAAGGTAAATCGAACGGTAAGTCGGTCTACAACATTAGTAAAGGTAAATCGAACGGTAAGTCGAATTTTGACTTGTTTTTCTCCGATAAACACTTGGAGGCAATCAGTTGCTCAGGCGAGGGGGACAAAGGTCGGGCTGTTTGTTGACGAAAAATAATTGAGGGAGGACTTTTTTATGATAATTAAATCAAACATTTTACACGTTCTAGACTGACATCATAATATTGACGTAAGCAAAGGTACAATCTTTCAACAAGCAAATGACATTATTAGTGGATCATTATTTTCTAGTTTTTTTTTTAAGCAAATAATTAGTCTAAACCATAATTGATAATGCTAACCTTGTACAATGTTATAATACTAGAGAGAGAAAATAGAGAGAGAAAGATTAGTAGTTAACTGAAGCCCAAGTCAACTTTGTTGCTTGGTATACTTATTTTAATGACTAGGTCTAAGATATCATTAATATTGATTACCCTTAAGTTTATCTTTTAATTATCCACGTTATTTTTATCTTGAAAGTGTCACTTATTAATTAATAAAATAATATTTTATTTTAATTATTACACTGATTAAATAGTGACGTTACGTAAAAAAATAAAATTAAAGCGTAGAATTATACAAAATATTATTAATAATTTCTAGTATCGTTGCGGTATTTTTTTTTTAATAATCAATGTTAATTACACTTCTAAGATTATTAGTTGTAAGAAAATATCTCGGCTGTGGGGTAAGTTAATCCCTAAAAATGATTTATCAATTTAATTTGTTCGCATTAATATATTGTATTATTGTTAGATTATTAAATCATATAAAGATAATTAAAAGAGAAAAAGAAAAGAAATGCGGGAGAAAACGTGAGGTGTTAAATATTATTATATAAAATTTAAAAGATTGAAATAAAAAAATAAATAAATTTATTTTAGGACTTAAATCGAAAGTATTAGAAAACAAATTTGGTTTTTCTAATTGTCAAAATTATTATTTTAGTTAATAAACATTTAAAATTATGAAATAATTATTTCTAGGCTTTTAAAAACAATTCCCAACTAGAGAGCTAGAAGCACTCCACGGGTGGATTAGTCGATTGACAATATATCTTGTCTAGAGACTTCAAATCCGACTCTCGATGAGATCAACCACTTTTCTAATACAAAGAAAGCATCAAAAATCATAATCATAAGAGAAACAAGGTCCCACCAGGTTATACCACTGCGGGGCCAAATCATACTCAAAAGAAGAGTTTGATCCCGGCTCAGAAGATTGGAAAAAATTTAAAGTAGACGATATTATACTAAAACCGTTAAAATTAAAGGAATGTGCTACGTGACTGTATTTTACTCAAAATCTTTGATATTCAATACTTTTTGTCCACTTTAAACTAAAATTCATGGTTAAGGAAGCAATAATATAATTGTCAATTTCATTCAAATTTGTATAAACAAGAAGGAAATCGAATAATATTGTAACGACCCCGACCCGGCCAGGGCCGCCACGGAGTTACCGTGATGTAGACTTAACATAAGACCCCAACATTTCTTATAAGAAGTTCTCCCTTACCTTTTCCCATAAATATTTTTTTTTATCACATTCTAACTAATGGAGAATCATTTAATTAAAGCTGGCAGCAATCGGCCAGTGAGGGAGAGCAAATTCGCCCAAACAGAAAAGTATCGTAGGCGAGTTGTTAACATTCAATTCCCCTCGAGTTTATACTAATTGAGAAACGGCCGACGTTAACATACTCAGAATCTGACGACGAAAATGTCCTCAGAATCTGCCGGCGATGACATACTTGGAATTGGGCTACGTTACCGTCCCCAGACCCTGACGATATTATCGTCCCCGGAATACCCAGACCTATTCGTCCACAGACCATCATCCACAGACTACTTAAACGTACCGTCAACACCGACTACTTAACGTACTCGTCCACACAGACTCATTCGTCTACGTGACTTATCGTCCACACAGACTACTTAACTTACTCGTCCACGCAGACTACTTAACGTACTCGTCCACACAGACTCATTCGTCCACGTGACTTATCGTCCACACAGACTACTTAACATAGTCGTCCACGCAGACTCATTCATCTACGTGACTTATCGTCCACACAGACTACTTAACTTACTCGTCCACGCAGACTCATTCATCTACGTTACTTATCGTCCACACAGACTACTTAACTTATTCGTCCACGCACGTGACTTATCGTCCACACAGACTACTTAACTTACTCGTCCACGCAGACTACTTAACTTACTCGTCCACGCAGACTCATTCATCTACGTGACTTATCGTCCACACAGACTACTTAACTTACTCGTCCACGCAGACTACTTAACTTACTCGTCCACGCAGACTCATTCATCTACGTGACTTATCGTCCACACAGACTACTTAACTTACTCGTCCACGCAGACTCATTCATCTACGTGACTTATCGTCCACACAGACTACTTAACTTACTCGTCCACGCAGACTCATTCATCTACGTGACTTATCGTCCACACAGACTACTTAACTTACTCGTCCACGCAGACTCATTCATCTACGTGACTTATCGTCCACACAGACTACTTAACTTACTCGTCCACGCAGACTCATTCATCTACGTGACTTATCGTCCACACAGACTACTTAACTTACTCGTCCACGCAGACTCATTCATCTACGTGACTTATCGTCCACACAGACTACTTAACTTACTCGTCCACACAGACTACTTAACTTACTCGTCCACGCAGACTCATTCATCTACGTGACTTATCGTCCACACAGACTACTTAACTTACTCGTCCACGCAGACTACTTAACTTACTCGTCCACGCAGACTCATTCATCTACGTGACTTATCGTCCACACAGACTACTTAACTTACTCGTCCACGCAGACTCATTCATCTACGTGACTTATCGTCCACACAGACTACTTAACTTACTCGTCCACGCAGACTCATTCATCTACGTGACTTATCGTCCACACAGACTACTTAACTTACTCGTCCACGCAGACTACTTAACTTACTCGTCCACGCAGACTCATTCATCTACGTGACTTATCGTCCACACAGACTACTTAACTTACTCGTCCACGCAGACTACTTAACTTACTCGTCCACGCAGACTCATTCATCTACGTGACTTATCGTCCACACAGACTACTTAACTTACTCGTCCACGCAGACTCATTCATCTACGTGACTTATCGTCCACACAGACTACTTAACTTACTCGTCCACGCAGACTACTTAACTTACTCGTCCACGCAGACTCATTCATCTACGTGACTTATCGTCCACACAGACTACTTAACTTACTCGTCCACGCAGACTCATTCATCTACGTGACTTATCGTCCACACAGACTACTTAACTTACTCGTCCACGCAGACTCATTCATCTACGTTACTTATCGTCCACACAGACTACTTAACTTACTCGTCCACGCAGACTACTTAACTTACTCGTCCACGCAGACTACTTAACTTACTCGTCCACGCAGACTCATTCATCTACGTGACTTATCGTCCACACAGACTACTTAACTTACTCGTCCACGCAGACTACTTAACTTACTCGTCCACGCAGACTCATTCATCTACGTGACTTATCGTCCACACAGACTACTTAACTTACTCGTCCACGCAGACTCATTCATCTACGTGACTTATCGTCCACACAGACTACTTAACTTACTCGTCAACACGTCTAACTCACAGAGATAGACTGCATGGATCGTTCTAAAAACCAAACTAATCCTTACGGTAAGAAAATCTAAAATCGTCCAATACCGTCTCACATAACTCACAGAACCATCACTAAATGTAAACATGAAATTTTCCTAAACCATCACCAAACGAATACTTTTATAAAATCATTCAAAATGACATAACACCAAGTCTAAATCTACTGTACAATTTCAAAATATCAGACTCTTCTGTAATTCCTAAAATTTCATCGCATCCTAAATAAAATCAATCCTTTTCACACCTTACTACCACAAAACACTCGGAGCATGCCCACGGTCAATCCAACCCAGCCAAAACACGCCCCGTCGCCACGAGCCCAAACCACCAACTATCTACACATGATCATCGGGAGGAGGTTCCTAATCTTCGTGCTCGTCACCTACATCATACGATAATCAGATTAAGCCTAAAGCTCAGTAAGGAGGTGCACTATCCATGAGTAATAACAATGCATGGTTTATCAAAACATGTTCATTTCTTTAATTTACTTAACATATAAGAGTAAGTTTAGGCATGAGTAGCCCCAGTCACCACCCCATCTACCCCGTAGACCGCACTTGCCCTGAGTTACCATTTGGGTGTGATTGTCTTGCCATGAGTTGCCATTTACGCGTGCCCTAGGCCATACTCATCCTCAAACCTTACTCATCATCACATACTTTACATCGTTTACTTGAAATCGTGCATGTAAAATATTCTGTGTGTTTTTCTTTTGAAAAGACATGATGCATGAAGATCTGATCATAACATACCATCAAAACAATTCATGAATGTGTTTAAACACACTTAACTCGTAAAACAAACCTAACACGCAGTTACTAACCAACAACCTAAGCTACCCGACTCGTTTCAGCCCCACAATCAGAAAACATCATCGAAACACATAAAACTTAACATCGATACAATGTAGGGCATTAGGGGCCGGAAACCTAACACCCACTTACCTGGCCTCCTAGCTATGCCGAGCACTGTCCTTTGAGGGCTTGAGTTACCTAAGGCATGTTCATAACACGTCATTAGCATCAGTCCTAAATAATCAAATTCAAAACTAATTGAAACCCCAAGCTAAGACAATTCATCATTTACTAAACTCCATTAACGGTGTTTTACAACTTCCAACACCAAAACTTAACCCTAAATAATCAACCAAACTTCATTAGTTCCATCTACTTATCCAAATATCCACTAAAGCATCATCAATGGGCAATACAATCGCTATCCTATCGATTTCTCACAATCTGGAAATTTTTCACGTAACCCTAAACCAAAATCAGCTCTATTACAACTACTAGACATATCCAATGTATAGAACTTACTTAGAGTAGCTATTCGGGGAAGAAGACCGTGAAGAAAATCGCCGGAATCGGAGGAGAACGATCGGAGGAATAGAAAACGTAGAGGGGAGGAATGACTCTTCGCCAGAGGGGGGTTTCGCGATGGGGAAGAGAGAAAGTGAAAGACTAAGGGGGGAAATTTTCTAGTTTTTATTCTAAAATTTTACTTAATAACTTACTTAAATGCCCTTAGTTAAATCCTTTGCTTCGTTCATAATTTCGTCTAACGATTTGATTTCTCCCAACATTTCTTATTTCTACAAATATTCTCATTTATTCCTAAGGTTCTAACAAAACTTCTCGTTCACCAATCAGATTTAATTTACTATTCTAAAACTCAAAACCATGATCGAAATTTCTGGGCATTACAAATATTAAAAGAGGCAAAGTCATTCAATCATGCAAGAGGTCATCAATAATACAACCAAGACAACAGAATCAATCCTGCAGTTTTATTCAAACCATATAGAAAGCAGGATGAACATAATGCTAAACACACCTTCATGTCCCAGAGAGGGTAGCTTCGTGAGCTTTGTTCCAAACATCTGCATCTGAAAAGAAAACGACAAACAGGAACCTAAAGAACACAATTGTAGAGATTTGTCTGATGAACTTGCCTCTGAAGAAGTTATGAAACAGATCCAAGTCATGGAATATGCAGTGTGAAAGACTAGAGAGATAAGCAAATAAGGATATGCAGCTCACCAGACAGTCTCGTTTGAGTTAGAGAAGAATTAAGAAATATTTTCCTAGAGGAACCATGGGTATTGGTCTCTGAGAGTGAACGAATCGATGACTTGAACACGTTTGACCACGTCATGCTCCGGGCTTGTCTGCCGAAGCCTGCCGATGAACTCCACGGGCATGTCGTACAGATGAAGCTCTTTTAGGTGCCTAAGACCATTTATGCCTAATGGAAGCACCACGGGCAGAGGAACAAATCTACTATGAAGATCGAAATACAACCGCAAGTTTTGTGACTTTAGTTTACATCAATTTATAGAGAAAACAAAACCCTAATGAGATTCCCAAAATGGGCCTAACCGGTCTGGCCCATATAAAATTCGGGTCACACCAAATTCTAAGAAATCTCCACCTTGACACGAATTTCATATAAGAGATCCAACGGGCAACTCGACCCAACTCAAAACGAATCAAGAACTCTGAACTCTGATAATCTCCACCTTCGAAATTCCGGTGCAAAGAAACAAAACTTCAAAATATTAAAAATATCATCTTCTGCCACAAAGGCCCCAGATGGGCCATCTTAGCAACTAATGCTAATCAGATTTAAATACCGAATTTTACGTGAGAGATCCAACGGGCTACTCGGCCCAACTCAAAACAAATCCAGAACACTGAATTCTGACAATCTTCACCTTCAAAGCAATTTCGGTACAAGGAAACAAATCTGTAAATCTTCCTCAAATCTCAACCTCCCAACAAAACCGATATTTTTGCGCCCCAAAAATTCACAAAAAAAAAAAAAAAAAAAAACTTGTTCGTGAAGAAACAAGGAAGACCGAAATTGTGAGGCTGAATGGAGTGAGGGCTCTCCTCTCTTCACTGTTTGGCAACAACGACAATGGCTCCTTTCACTTGAAGATTTTCTTCTTTCTTTTCTGTTCGGTCCAATATTCCGATCAATAATTCAGCCCGCCACAGAATCTCAATATCAGAATTTCTAGCAATGTCTCCACCAAATAATTATACCGAAAAACAGCAAACAATAATCTCAACCGATAATTACTCCGAAAAAGCAAACAATATTTCAAAGCTCCAGAAACTTCAGAACCCCAAGATTTCACAGACAAAAATTTAAGAATATTGATCCCAAAATTAATCAGAAAAATTCGCGACAGCAAGCAGAATTCTGAAACCTGTGAAAAATACCAAAAACAGAAAAGCAGAACAAACTGAACTGCTGTTGCTGGCCGACTGACTAGAGCAGCGTCAGGGGTGGGGTCTCGGACGGCAAGGCAGCGACGAACATGAGAGAAAACGCAGCTTCTCACTCCTGATCGACGGCGAGTTTCTGAACGACGGAGGAACGGTGAGCGACAGAGGAGGACGATTCTTCCTCGAACGGTGACGGACTCTGTCGCTAGTCGGCGCGGCTTGTTCTGAATGGCGGCGGCCTCCACGGTGACGGTGGGCGGCGACGCTTCTGTTCTTCTTCGTGGTCTTCGCGGCGAGAAGAGCAGAACCGAAAG
The DNA here is from genome assembly GCA_022432975.1 of Begonia masoniana. NCBI lineage: Eukaryota > Viridiplantae > Streptophyta > Magnoliopsida > Cucurbitales > Begoniaceae > Begonia > Begonia masoniana. The sequence continues at coordinate 44,478,075 of CM039514.1, read as the reverse complement.
TTTTGTTGTTGCTTTTTTTTTTTTTTTTCCACAACTTTGTTCTTCACACGGCAGAGAACAAATATAAGAAAAGAAATTAAATTTCTTTTCTATTTTCTTTTTCGAATAAAATTGCAAACTTCACTCACCAAAAATTGTAAACCTGAAATCGATCGATACCCTTCGAATAATCAAAACCTGATTTTCAAAAAACCACTTCAACGTGAAGCTCTGATACCATTTGTGAGGATTACTCGCCCTAATCCACCTGTAACAAACGATCCGGAATATAAAAAAGAAAAAGAGAAAATAATAGATACTAAGATTTATGTGGAAGAACCCTTAACAAGAAAAAACCACGGGCAGAGGAACAAATGTACTATGAAGATCGAAATATAACCGCAAGTTTTATGACTCTAGTTTAAATCAATTTATAGAGAAAACAAAACCCTAATGAGATTCCCAAAATGGGCCTAACCGGTCTGACCCATATAGAATTCGGGTCACACCAAATTCTAAAACCAGCATAAACCTCCACTCCTTGTGCACTGTCGTAGGCGACATAAACTTGAACAATATAGCAATAAACTAGAAGATGCCGAAGGTTTTGAAGCTTTGAAATCCCGTTTGGAAGATTGGTTACAATAGTTTGCTTCATATCTAAGGTTTCCAAAAGGGCAAGGTTCTTTATGGAGTTTGGTATTTCCTTTATTCCAGTGCCTCTTAACCATAAACGCCTTAAGAGAATAAGATTACAAATAGCTTCAGGAAATTTCTTCAAATGCGTACCTTGCAGATCTATGGTTTTTAAAAACCTATCTTCCTGACACAGATTTTGAATTGTATCGAAAGAGATACTTTTATCAAACACGAACAGAGCCCGAACAAAGCGACAATTCCTTTGTATCGAGAAATTTTCAGGGATAGTATGAACTGCAAGGTGCCGAACTTTCACAGCCAAATTCTTATTCCATTCGGACAAAACTTCTACAAACATTTCTTCCTTAGACTTTGTAACAATGAATTCACGGACAAGATTCAAAACTCGACAACTTCCTCCACGGTTTTCCGTGGCTTCACCTCCACAAAGCCCTAAGCTATCCAGGAGCAAATTAACCTTCCACGCTTGACCCGATAGTTCTCAGGAAATATACTGAAGTACAAGAAACAAATTTTGAGATGGCTTGGAAGATCCTTGAAACTTCTCGACAAAGTATGATTGATAATCCAAAGATTTGAATTGGTTCCGGTGTTAGTCCCAAGGCTGTCATAAAATCTCTCCCAAACCACTGAAATTTTCTGTGCCTTTGACAGGAAACTCCCGGCAGCTGCAACTGCAAAGGGCATACACTCACACTTTCTGATGACTTTTTTCGCCCACACGGTTAGATCCTGAGGACAGGTCCCTCCAGTTCCAAAAGCCTTTTTACAGAACAATTCCCAAGCATCTTTCGCAGATACTCCGTTCAGTTTAACGACATGGTCTGCAGATTCAACACGACCAGAGCCCACATTCGAATCCTGTGAAATTAGGATGATTTTACTCCCCGGTGATCCATTCGGTATTGTATTTATGATCAAATCGCGATCTCTTATGCTTCGAATGTTATCTAAAACAACCAAAAATTTCTCTTCCCTGAGATATTGTAACAGAGCATTTGCTACAAGTTCAGGACGAGGTGCATTTCGTGCGTTTCTTTCACCATAAAATTGACTTAGCATATTTAATAAGACATCATTGAGCATAAGTGTAACGACCGCCCAGCTGTACGTTGCTGGCACGTCACCCCGTTCTAGATCTCACCATACGCGGGGTCAAGTCGTGCAGGTCCCACCGATGGGCTAGCTGCCACGTGTGTCCCCGAAGGGCGGTCCACGTGTACTCACGATCTTCCCTCCCCCTGCAGAGGGTTTTTGCCTTCCCCATCACTCGAACCCAATACCTCAGGGACTAGTACTTGGGCTACAAGTGAGGAGTACCACTTGAGCTAGTAAACAGGAGGACTTCCCAGTCGGTCACCCAACCTGGTACTACTCTCGCCGAAGTACGCTTAACTTCGGAGTTCTGATGGGATCCGGTGCCGTAGCGCTACTAGCTCAAGTGGTACTCCTCACTTGTAGCCCAGGTACTAGTCCCTGAGGTACTGGGTTCGAGTGAGAGGGAAGGTAAAAACCCTCTGCAGGGGGAGGGAAGATCGTGAGTACACGTGGACCGCCCTTCGGGGACACACGTGGCAGCTAGCCCATCGGTGGGACCTGCACGACTTGACCCCGCGTATGGTGAGATCTAGAACGGGGTGACGTGCCAGCAACGTACAGCTGGGCGGTCGTTACAAAAAAGGCGCCTTTTTTTGTAACGATCGCCCAGTTGTACGTTGCTGGCACGTCACCCCGTTCTAGATCTCACCATACGAGGGGTCAAGTCGTGCAGGTCCCACTGATGGGCTAGCTGCCACGTGTGTCCCCGCCTTTTTTTGTAACGACCGCCCAGCTGTACGTTGCTGGCACGTCACCCCGTTCTAGATCTCACCATACGCGGGGTCAAGTCGTGCAGGTCCCACCGATGGGCTAGCTGCCACGTGTGTCCCCGAAGGGCGGTCCACGTGTACTCACGATCTTCCCTCCCCCTGCAGAGGGTTTTTGCCTTCTCCCTCACTCGAACCCAATACCTCAGGGACTAGTACCTGGGCTACAAGTGAGGAGTACCACTTGAGCTAGTAAACAGGAGGACTTCCCAGTCGGTCACCCAACCTGGTACTACTCTCGCCGAAGTACGCTTAACTTCGGAGTTCTGATGGGATCCGGTGCCGTAGCGCTACTAGCTCAAGTGGTACTCCTCACTTGTAGCCCAGGTACTAGTCCCTGAGGTACTGGGTTCGAGTGAGGGGGAAGGCAAAAACCCTCTGCAGGGGGAGGGAAGATCGTGAGTACACGTGGACCGTCCTTCGGGGACACACGTGGCAGCTAGCCCATCGGTGGGACCTGCACGACTTGACCCCGCGTATGGTGAGATCTAGAACGGGGTGACGTGCCAGCAACGTACAGCTGGGCGGTCGTTACAATAAGTGGAGGGGACATATCTATCCAAGCTTGGCGACTATATCGTTCCTTAATCAGTTTATTTTTAATAACATTCTTCATCATAATAGTTTTACCTGCACCTCCGGGCCCGACGACCAAAAGTGTTCTTGTGTTTTCTGCCAAAATTAGACGGAGAGCAGAATGTTTTTTATCTTGGTAACCTATAACTTCATCGTCCTCAAGAGCCTGATGTATCATATCATCGCCTCTGCTGCCTGGGTCTGGTTGTAAATTGAAATTGAAACCATTATGTGCCCCTGGATTTGGAAGATTGAGAGAATCGATCCTTTTGTTGAGTTTTTCCATGTTATTGAACAAATTGCGAAAGGTATTATAATCAGAGAAGAAATGAACAAAATCGTGAGCATAATGGGAGATTCTGTGGCTATGGAAGTGAGGAGGGACTTGATGAAGGACACGAAACATAATGCAGTGAAGAAGAAAGTAAATTCAATTGCCGTGTTTTGTGTTACATACATACAACGATTATAAAGACGAGAAAAATAAACATGACTTCGACACATTTAAGAGGAGTAGGTAAAATATTGATGATGGGTACTACATGGTTGGTTGAGTCGGACCCAACAAACTCTCCCTCCGGCTCATGTGGTGTGCTCTAACAAGCCTGTTTGGAGAAAAACAGGGCTACGTGCAAATGACATCATGACTTCTTCCGATAAACTCCCCCTTGATCTTCTCCTTCTTGTAAAGGCTTTGTCAACATATCCGAACTGTTCTCACTATTGTGACTTTTGACAATACTATTCTGATGTAAAACTGAAACTAGTGAGGGAACATCTATAATAGGCTGACTCACTAGCTCTGATGTACCCTCAGATCCCAAGTTGAATTTCACCTGAGAACCTGACTTCTTCTGAGTCTTCTCAACCTTTCTCTTAAAAGATAAATTCACAAACTTTGCAGCCTTATTACCCACCACATTGACTGTAGAATTCGCGATCTTCGCATGCATCACATATAATGAGGAGCATTTTTCTCCTCTCGCCACGATCAATGAACCTCTGGTAAGCTTCCATTTTCCATCACGAAAGGTGTTGCCAAACCCTTCGTCGTCAAGCTTGCCAGTGGAGACCAAATTCTTGCAAATGTCAGGAATGTGCTTCACACCTTTCAAAACCAAGGTGTTGCCAGCATCGGTCTCCAAATGCACATCTCCAATACCAATAGCCTTTGCAGCGCCATCATTTCACATTCTTACACTTCCAAAGTCACCGGAAGTGTAAGACGTGAAAAAATCCCTCCTGGAAGTAGCATGAATCGTAGCGCCACTATCAATCACCTAACTCAAATCTTGACAAGCGAAATTTACGACATCCTCGTCGTACACACTAAAAAACTCATCGGTGGTCGTGGCTACCTCATCACCTGTGTCACCCTCTTCGGACATCTTTTCCTTTCCTTTGGCATTCAGATTCTCCCGAAGAAACTTGTGACAAAATCTCTTTATGTGTCCTTTCTTGCCACAATAATAACACTCATAGTTTCCTTAATTTCTCGACTTGCTTTGACTCCGATTTCTGTTGTCTAGACCTTTGCTTTGACTTCTCCCCCTATTTTCGGTGACTAGGATGTCTGTCTCTGACGAAGAACTCGTTGACTTTCTTCTCATTTCCTCGTTCAAAACACTACCTTTGACTACATCCATAGCTAAAACACTGTAACGCCCCGAATTATCTAAACCCGGTTCGCTACACTTCACTCTACCATGACTAAGAAATTTCGGATAAATTTTTAAAACTTCATTCGACATTCAAAATTTGACGTTTTCTAAACATTCAAAACATTTGAAAACTTTGCAGCGGAAAATCATTTAAATCAACAATGAAGTTAGACAAACTGTAGAAAATATTGTTGGGGTGTTTAACGGAAATGTTGAAGTCATCTGCCGACGACAAGGTCAACGAAAGAAGCAGAAATAGAAAACCGAAGACTTCTGCCGATGACGTCAGCCGGAAGGAATGAAAACAAAAGACATCACTCGGTAGGCTTCATCTACCGATGACGTGTACAAACAACGCACACCCTCTGCCGATAACGTCTACACAGCTTCTCTCTCGACTTCTTTTGCCGATGAAGTCATCGTAACCCCATATACCACTTCATCTGCCGATGAAGTCAGTATGACTTCATCTGCCGATGAAGTCAGCGCAATTTCATCTCCCAACAGACAAACGCACGACATCTAACGATAACGACAATATGTCCCTTTCCGATAGAATTAAAATACGCACTACATCTTCCGATTCTCTAAACGACAAAATCACTTAACTCCCTCAGACTGCACCTGCCGATCACTACACAACAAACTTAATACTCTACATCTTCCGATCGAATAGACTACATCTGCCGACACGTGCTTCTCACGTGACTTTTTAAGACATCTACCGATAGACTTTCATCTTCCGATAGACATCAACACGACTTCCTTCATCCGAATGCAATAAACCTCTACACATATCCACTGATACAGAATTATTCGACTCCTACCAATGGACTAAACAACATATCTATAAACCAAGAAAACTTCGACTATCAACCAGACTTAAAACATTTTACCAAAAATCCATTCGTAACACTCCAAGTCATTGTATTGATAAAAAAGAACATGAAAATCAGAAATTCTCAAAAGGAAACGAAATCGAACAGCTGTAGCCTCATTTAATAAAAACTCAATGTATTCAGATTAAATCATTATCCACTAAACCTCCTCATCTGTAGACAACATGCTAAACCGCCTCATCAGTTACCAAGTTGAAACCTGAATGCACTCCTTCACATCCTCTACTCCTCACATGATCAGGGGACACACCTGCTAACTCTTCTTCGCCTACATCACAAAACTCATCTATTAGCCTAATGCTAAGCAAGTAAAGCAAAGTAAGCAAGTATATTATAGTGTAAAGTAATGCTGAACTTAAACTCCTAAACATGCAGTTTCTACTTTCTCATCTCAGTGGCATACACGTTCATTCACAACTTGATCTGATCCCATGGTTCCCTTGGGAGTGGGATCAATTCTCCCAATGTCTACATCCTCCTACTTAATTAAGGGGCAGATGAATTCCCTTAACACTTGATCTGATCCCATGTTTCCCATATATTTATATGTGTAAAGTAATGCTGAACTTAAACTCCTAAACATGCAGTTTCTACTTTCTCATCTCAGTGGCATACACGTTCATTCACAACTTGATCTGATCCCATGGTTCCCTTGGGAGTGGGATCAATTCTCCCAATGTCTACATCCTCCTACTTAATTAAGGGGCAGATGAATTCCCTTAACACTTGATCTGATCCCATGTTTCCCTTGGGAGTGGGATCAATTCTCCCAATGTATAAATCCCTTCATAAGTTAAGGGGTGGATTAGCTCCCTTAATAGTTTGTCTGTCGCATACAGTTCATACCTTACCATTCCTTACATGAAAAATCATTTTCGTAGTTTTTAATAAATCATGATGCATGGATAACAGAAACATACAATCACGCACAAACCTACTGTTTTGTGATGTAGGCCCGAAGGCACAAGCAATACTTTACTTACCTGGATTCCTAGCAAATGCTCGGTTAAGAGCTACTTCGGGGGTTTGTTCACCTATATTCATAAACAGAATGTTAAACCTTAATCTAAGCTATTCAGAAATCTAAGGAGTTGGTTTGACATTTCTATTTATCTAACATTCCCGATTCTGCTCTAACCCTCAAGCAGAATCTCTCACTCGCAACATTATCAAAATGCATACATTGGGATCCTTAAGCTACCTAGGTACTAAAATCAGCAATTAATCGAATCTAAACTCACCTTGGTTGGAGGAATCGGTGAGGAAATCGCCTAAAGAGTTCTGCTGGGTTGAGCTGAAAACCGAGAGTGAAATGAGTATGACGGCTATACCTCATTCAATCTTTCCTTAAATATGTTATCCATAACATAAATTGACAATTACCCTTATGCCCTCACTTAGTTACTTATTAACCTAACTGATTTTACCCCGAATTTTATTCTATAAAATTTACACTTAGAAGATTAATAGGTTATTTTAATTCTAATAAACCAGGTGTTACAAACACCATCCGGGGCCGAGTTAGAAAACGACATACTGAATGTCTCTCACGAGTCTGGCAAAGTCCCGAGAAGCATCAACCCCTGAACCTCTTCATCAAACTTGATTTTCATTCCAGCCAGCTGATTTATAATTCCCTGGAATTTATTCAGGTGATCGGTCATTTCTTTTCCGTTTTGGTATTTCAACCCCAGAAGCTGTTTGATTAAAAACAGTTTGTTGTTACTAGTCTTCCGAGCGTACAACTCCTCAAGCTTTTTCCATAAGCTCTGAGTGTTCTTTTCCTCACTGACATGGTTAAGGACGTTATCATCTACCCACTGGCGAATGTAACCGCACACTTGACGATGACACAACTCTCATTCGACGTCAGACTTAGCCACTGGTTTCGTATCAGCAAACACTGACAAATAATAGTCTTTCACGTAGAGAAGATCCTCCATCTTCCCTTTACACACGTGATAGTTGGAGCCGTTCAGCATAACCATCCGATTATGATTACTCTCCATAACTCCTACAAACTATGAGAATAAATCCACCCAATAATATTCAAATCCGCCCAACAAACCACATAATCAATATCCTTGACTAAATATTCATAATAAACCAAAAGGCACTAGTTGAATTTAGACTTTCCAACACACCAATTTCAAGAATAAAATGCTCCACACAAAACTCACATAAGCCCAAAAATTTAAATTCTTTCTCAATTTGTGAAAAAGAAAACCTCTATTTTCTTTTCTATCTCCTCGTGATTTGTGCCCAAAAAACCACCTTTGTCACCCTCCCGCTCACTGTTCTTGCTGCGGCTGTCTTTCTAACAGAGTGAAAAACAAATACAACTCTCTCTCCTCTTCTTGCTTCTCTGAACGAAAGTAAAAACAGAGAACAAAATCCAGTGAAAAACAAAACCTTTTCACAATGAATCGGCGACGGTCAGCGGCGGCGGAAACGTTTTCTTCTTCCTTTGCTGAAGAAGATCCACGCGACAGAGAAGAAAAATTCTTCTCTTTTTCTCAGCAACACTTCCCTCTCCTAGGGTTGCTGCTCCTCTGTATAGTTGTCGGAGTCCCTTGTTGCTCGCAGCGGCAACGACATTCAGTCTCCGGTTCACAGCACCCAGCGCACACCCTGAAAAACTCTCTCTGTTTTCTGCTTCCCGTGAAGAAGATGAACCAGAGAGCTGTTGTTCTTCGCGGCGGACAGAACAGAACAGATCGGCTTCTGTTCTTCGTCGGACGGCGGCGACAGCAGCAAATGGGCGTCGCGGTTCAGCTCAGCGACGGCGGCGCAGCGGCTCTCCTCCTCTGCAGCGCGGTGATGGCAGATCGGGAATGGCGGTTTCCTCTTCCGCGGCGACTCCCTTTCTTCTTCCCTGGCAGCGTGTAAGAAACGTCTTCTTCTCTTTTGAAGAAGACAGTGGCAACAGAGAGTTACTCTCTCTCTGTTCTCCCTAGGAACCTCTCACTCTCTGTTCTTCAAAGGCGCTCTGATACCAGTTGAAAGACACGAAACAGAATGCAGTGAAGAAGAAAGTAAATTCAATTGCCGTGTTTTGTGTTACATACATACAACGATTATAAAGACGAGAAAAATAAACATGACTCCGACACATTTAAGAGAAGTAGGTAAAATATTGATGATGGTACTGCATGGTTGGTTGAGCCGGACCCAACACTTGAATCATCAACTCTTCAAGCTCATCCTCAATGTCATAAGCCACCTCTCGAACCTGTTTGATCTGCTCCTGTATCGCGGCTGTGCCTTCGCTGATTTCCGTGTCTTTCAACCAAGCCAGCATCATATTTAGCCTACGACGAAGGTTGTCAGCGGATTCAGGAACGCTTTCTCGTTTCTTTTTCGCCTTTTCCAGGAGGATAGTTATAACTTGGTCGATCCCGAAGCGCGCCACAGAAAGTGCAATTTCCGCCATTGTTGCTTCGATCTTCTTCCTCTTTGCTTGCCGAGCAGAAACTGCAAAATGTTGAGCTCTTACAACGAAGTCTCCTGCAAGTCTCTCTCTCCCATCGGAGTCGTAGACTGTTATTTATACGTACAGAGAAATCCCGACGAAGATTCCTTTCACGCCAATTATGATTTATATTAAAAAATTATAGTTACATTTAAATAATATTTAAACTAGACTTAAGACTATCACTTCCCTGAATAAATTTGTATGAATATTATTTAGGTTAATTAATACAATAATAAAATAATAAAATAATAATCGATAGGGTATCAAAAGTTTTGGTTTGTACCTCATGTTACCCTTTTATTGAATTGATCGTGGCAAAACTTTATAATAATTAAATACAATATGATTATTTTTAAACATAAGACCGTGACAAAACTTTATAATAATTAAATACAATAGGACTTGTTTAAACATAAATTAGGTCAACTTGGCTTGAGCTGTTCAATGATTAGACTGGTAGTATCCTACAATTTGTACGAGAAAAACCCATTTATTAATTGACGCTATAATTAACTATTTGTTTTTATTATTTATAATTTGTTTTATATTCACGTAACTTTACATGCGTGAGAATTAAAAATTAAAATACAAAAATAGAGAGTAAATGTAGTATTACTCTTAAAAATAATTATTAAATAAAAGAGTAAATAATATAATAAATTACATATTTATAATTTATTACATTAATTATATCAATAATTATTTAATATGTCATCAAGTTTTTTAATATATATTTTTTTATATTCACAGTACTTTGTATGCGTGAGAAACTCAAATCATGAAAAAACCACATAGACCGAGTCCAGAAAGATCCCACTATGAAAAATATGATTTACAATATTTTTTTAGATATCGAATATTCAAGAAAATATTCATTAAGAGAAATCACATTTCTTAGAATTTTCACTGTACTCAAAAGTAACTCTCTATTTTTCCTAACTCTCTTTCTTTTCTTTCCCACAAATTCTCTCTATTTCCCCTTACTTTTTTTGCAAAAGAAACTCTTTTCAGCTGAATAATCTTCATTTATTATGAACTCTCTATTTATAGAGAGAGATCCTCAAGAGGACAATCACTAGTAAAATCTAAAGATCTTACACTTCATTGATGAGGTGGATCCCTTGTTGTAATGGAGGGACTCCATAGTTTTTAGTCAAAGTTTTCATTAATTTCTTAGATATAATTGATTGTGTTAAGCTATCTTTATATAGTGATGAGAACCACGGGTATATCAAACCCGAGACCCTTCAACAACGCGGAATAGAAACTCAGGAACGCTTTTGAAATGAAGTATAAGGACCTTGACCCCAATCGAACCTTACCGACGGAACCAAAGTTATCAAACAAGGAGCTTGACCCGTAACCGAATTTGTGGTTAGAACCAAAACTATCAAGTTGATCTTTCAAGTTTTGACTTGAAAAAGATGTCGTTCTTTACAAAGAACCAAAGAGAAAATTCTTACAAAGAATAACTCAAAATCATGTATATTGCTTTCTTTCTAATGTTGCAAGGTTTATGCCTTTAATATGCTACAAACTATCCTAATTTAATAAGAAAGTAATTAGAAAACATCTAAAGACTAGGAAATATCTAAAGATTAGGAAACTTAACAAATTAATAAAAAGAAACTTTGACTACGTAATAAAAGGAAATTTGGACCAATTTGATTGATGAATTTTGTGGCTCTTCTTCCTAAATTCGTGGTCCACATTTCTTCAAGAATTAAGAAATAAGTGCTTGCCAAATTTGATAGAGAAAATGAAACTCTGCATAGATTTTGTATGTGCATGTTTTGTTGTTGTGTTTCCATCCCTCTTGTTCATATAAATCTTTATCTCTCTCCAATTAGCGTGAATCTGTATCTTTTTCAAACTCGTGTGAATCTTTATACCTCTCTCGCCAAACTTTGTAAATCTTCGTGCATTTCTCTCTAAATATATTTTTGGATTCTATTTGTAGTTTTTTAATCAAAAATTTTTTTGTACACTTTCAAATGCATCATTTTCTTTCAATAAATCTTTATCCATGTTTAGAAAATCTTGAATTGAAACTTTGATTTTTTTCCTTTATCATATAGAAAATGAGAGAGGGATTGTTTTGACAAAGTCAGCCACATGGTTTGGAAGACTGATTATTGTCTACTCTCATACAAAACCTCTTACGCGTAAGTATAGGTCTAAACAAACTATATAAAAAAATGAACCATTGCATTATCCATTTTCAAATTTTAAATATAAGTAATTTCACATTATCAATCATCGACGATACTAGTTCGACGGTCACAAAAAGGTCGATCTATACTTATTTGACTTAATCATATCCATTTATAGCTATCGGTCACCTTGATAATCGTCGATAAAACTAATGCGTCGTAATTAAATTGTTGAAATCCAATCGCGTAGCAATAGCAACATATATGTTTCAATCATACATAATAATATAATAACTTAGGAAAAAATAATTTTATACTTGGCAAATTGCAAAAGAATGTGATTAGAAACTTGGTGGAAGAAAGAAATAGTCTTAAAATAGGTAGTTTAACATATTACAATAAAAAAGAATTGTCTTTTCTTTATATTTTCCCCGGTTCCCTTGCTACCGGGGGCTTTAAGCAATCAATCGGATCGGATCATATAGATATCTCTTCAACACAACATAATCTTTGTCAATTAATACAAGAATAATATTACGTTTATTTTTATTATTTTACTCTCTTCAATTACTCACTGACGTGTCAAACAATGATTAGTTCAATTAATGTAATAAATTAACTATTTATAATTTATTATATTAATTACTTTATTATTGTTTTACAACTTCTGCCGCCTAAAGATGTTTGTTTGTATACGCAACGTAGTATTAGGACAGTGATGACATGTCCTCTGGTATCTCGAAATTTGGACAGAGAGTTTATATATTTTTCTAATACGTTGACTAATCTATTGACATGCAATATTTCCTTTTTTTTCATGCATCTTGTGGGCATTCAACATGTAAAGAATTCACGAGTGACATTATTTTTATTGGGATTGTTTTCTATAGAAAATGGTGGTAACACTATTTTATATATAGTTGTCTATATACATAGTATTGTTTTCGAGATTTGTCTCATTGATGGCTCGTGAAGCCTATTTACATTGCTCACACCAAAATACTTTCATTTTTTCAAGATAAAGATCGTGTAAGCCAAGAGTAGTTGTTTACTGATGAACTTCTTTTTTGTTTCTTACGTCGAGGGATTATTTTTCATTCTTCTCTTTGATGAGGATTTTTATTTCTTTATTTCTTTCTTTATTGATTTATACATTATATTCCGTGTCAAATATTAATTTTTTTCAAAGACTCTTTAGACGGTTTGTATATCACTATCTTATTATTTTATAATAACTATGTAGTTTTCAACTTATACCGTATGAGCTATAACTTAAAATTGATGAAGTCTTCTGCTGCAAATCAAACCCTAAGTTGGGTGATTGAGTTCTCGTCGAGGATCGAGTCGTCCAATCCAACGTTTTTGTTTGGAATGTAAACACAGTTCTGGACCCGATCTGACCTTGTGAAAAAGTTTCGGGCATCACCAAAGTTTGGTTCGGTTGTTGACCTTGAAAATTGAGGGAGGACTTTTTGATGATAATTAAACCAAACATTTTACACGTTCTAGACTGACATCATAATATTGACGTAAGCAAAGGTTGAATCTTTGAACAAGCATGTGACATTATTGGGGAATCATTATTTTCTACTTTTTATGATATTGCTAACCTTGTACAATAATACTAGAGAGAGAAGATAGAGGGAGAAAGATTAGACGTTGACTGAAATCCCAACTCAACTCTGTTGCGACATCTACTTATTTTAATGACTCAGGTCTAAGATATCAAAATATTGATTAACCTTAAGTTTCTCTCTTCATTCTACAAGTTAATTTTATCTTGAAATTGTCCCCAGTAATTATTATAATAATATTTTATTTTAATTATTATACCGATTAAACAGTGACATTATGTTTAAAAAATAAAATTAAAGCGTAAAATTATATAAAATATTAATCTCTTTGAATATAATTTTGAGCACAAATTAAAAGGGTTCAAAATAAAATGAAAATTCACGAGAGCACAAAGGAAATCACAAAAACAGTATTTGAAACGACGACGGCGCCGCCAGATCACATGATGGTGCACAACGGATCGTGGTCGCATCGGGGTAGCACGGGTACAGGTACCAATAGGGTGGTGGATTCTGGGGGAAGACAGGTTGATAGTAATGGATGATCTTATTATCTTGATCCGGCTTGGGTGGAACTGGAGGTTTGATTTCTTCCACGGTGACGATGTCGGTGTTTTCGACCTTCTTCCTCAGCTTGTCGAGCAAGCAGACTGTATCAATGTCTTCTCCGACCACCGTCACTCTATCTTTCTCCGGTCCTTCTATGGCGGCGGAGATCAAACCTGTTGAAAAAAGTTCAGAAAACTGGAAGCAAATCCCAGTATTAAATACACCATTTTTAAGCTCACCTTTGATTTTCGAGACTGTCTGCAAGGCCTTGCTTCTGCATTTGTCGCACGTCATCGACACCTTGACCACTATTTTTTGCTGCAAAAACAAAAAGAAATTAGCTTCCTCTTCATATTCGGCTGTGATTTGTGTTTGTTTCCCGAGAAAATTGACGTGAAAATGCTAAAACTCTAGACACCCACCTTCATGATCAAAAAAAAGAAGTTAAGTTTTTCAGCCTGTTATACCTATATATATACAAGAAATGGTTATGAAATAGCGAAATTGTTGCGAACGCCGCGGTAAAAGGTAGAGAATACTTATCAGCAAAAATTCCTAGAAAATACTGTAATAGACAGAATTATTTTATTTCAGATTCACTTAAAATTTAGTTTCTTTAGACAGAACTATCTTGTACGATACAATTACACCACTAAATAAATAGTATAAGAAACAACAGCAGATGCGATCTAAAAAATATCAAGAATATTTTTCTACGCCTTAAAATTATAACGGCTAAAAAATAAAAGAAATAATTGCTAAAATGAACGTCGATAATTTTTACGTGAAAACCCAAATCGGGAAAAGTCCACGAAAACCGAATCCAGAAAGATATCACTATAAAAAAATAATGTTTATAATATTTTTCTAAAAATTAAATATTATAAAAAAATATTCACTAAGAGAAATTCACCTCTCTTAAAATTCACAATATGCACAAAAATACCACACTTATTTTTTTTTCAAATTCTTTCTTTTCTCTCTTTCTAAAAATCCTTACTATATTTTTCCTTCTTCTCACAAAAGAACTTCATCTTTTCTCTTTGTATCAATTTTAAATCTACATGCTTGAAGCCTCCATTTATAGAACAAGCCTCTATTTATAGGACTCTGAAGAGACACCTTACTAGAAATGGCGGTTCAGGAGAGAAAATTTTCATTAATTTCAATTAATGAACGTAGAAGGAAGAAATTTCTAACTTCTACGGTCATTAACTGAAATGGGTCCCTCGTCAGGACCCCACAGAAAATACAGAGAGAGAGACTAACATGTTCGTCTTTACTTCTTTGACTTCATTAGTCAATTGATTTCGATCGACAGATCATGGAAAGGTAAACGACTGACGATATAAGGTTTGGAAAATTAATTTATAAGACCATCTCCGACCAGTCAATGCCAAAATGCTATTTTTCTATATCAAAATAGCATTTTACATCACTAAACAGTAATTTCATCTCCAACCCAAAATGCCAAAATGCCAAAATGCTATTTTTTATACAAAAAAGAATATTCTTTACATATTTTTTCACACTATAATTTATATATTTTACACATTAACCCCTATAATTTTAATATTGTACCAATTGCTCATATTCAAATTTAACATTTATTCACATAAACCAATAATATATAAATTAATATATATATATATATATATATATATATATATATATATATATATATATATATATATATATATATATATATATATATATATATATATATATATATATATATATATATATATATATATATATATATATATATATATATATATATATATATATATATATATATATATATATATATATATATATATATATATATATATATATATATATATATATATATATATATATATATATATATATATATATATATATATATATATATATATATATATATATATATATATATATATATATATATATATATATATATATATATATATATATATATATATATATATATATATATATATATATATATATATATATATATATATATATATATATATATATATATATATATATATATATATATATATATATATATATATATATATATATATATATATATATATATATATATATATATATATATATATATATATATATATATATATATATATATATATATATATATAACAACTAAATATTAAAAAAAACTACAAATGCATAAAAAAATACAATTTAAACATAAAAAAAAACTATATATATTCAATCACTATGATTTTTAGTTAACTCGAGCAAAACATTTATTCATAGAGGACCCGAAGTACAAGAAAGGTTTTAAATTTGATCATGTTTGGGACATGGTTAAAGATTTTGCCATGTTGAAAGATCATGTAACAACTGCCAGAAATGCAATCGGGCGGCAATATGTAGTTGACGAGTCATCACAATCTGACAATCTTACACCTGAGACCCCTCATACAACATCTCCTGGTATTTCTGCATTTTCAATTGATTTAGATGACAATACTTCTGGCAGTACGTCATCACAACGACCAACTGGGGTGAAAAAAGCTAAATTAAAAAGGAAAATACAGGATGACATGTCTGCTAACTTTGATATATTGGACAACAAAAATGAAGAATTAAAGATATTATTACAAAAAAGTTACGAACAAAAGCAGAATCAAATAGAGGTCTAAAAAGAACAAATGCAGATGCAACGTCAAATGATAGAAATCAAAGAAAAGAATAGAGAACTTAAAATTATGTTACTAGATCCTAATAATATTAGTGATCCAGCCCGACACGCCTATATTGTTGCTGAACAGGCGCGAATTTCACAAAAAAATTATGACCAGCAACAACATGTGCCTTCAATAAGTAATGATTTTACATCTTTATTTAATAACATCGGAGGGTCTGGATCCGATCTATCACCCTATTATTAATATGTTAGCTGTATTGTGTCTATGTAATTTTTAGTTATTTGATGTAATTTGAAGTTGAAAGTTATTTAAATTTGTATAATTTCTGTCATTTAAAGTAATATTTATGTATTTTATAATTTTTGTTGTCTATGTAGTTTTTAGTTATTTTTGCAATTTGAAGTTAATATTTGTAATTTTATTGAGTTTGTTATGTATAATGTAGTTGTAATTTTTTTTTTTTTAGGAATATGTAATTTTGAGTTGTATTAATATCAATACAACTATCCTATTTTATGTAAAATATCAAATAAGTCAAATTTTTAGGAATATTAAATTTAATATTAATTATTTTTAATATCTTTTAACATTTTAACTAGTACTAATTACAACAATTAGATTATTAAATATCATATTGAAATAAATTAATACATAAATTAAAAAAAATGATATATTTACAATTTAAAATAAATAGAAGGACTAAAAAAAAATAGCATGGATGAACAGTGGTGATGCAAATTTGCATCATCACTATTCATGTTTGGATCAAAATGGCATTATGCCATTTATTTTGGCATCCCATTGGAGATGCTCTAAGTGGCAAATTGCAAAAGAATGTGACTTGAAAATTAACTAGTATTACTGATGACTTTTTGCCAGCTATAAAAAACGGGAATATTTTAGTAATTTCACATTCAGAATTTATTTGTTTTCTTGAGAATTAAATTAAGGGAAAAAATTAAAAAATTTCTTAAACTATAGGATTAATAACATGTTCATTGACAAAAATAAAAATAAAAAATAAAAAATAAAATAATATTTGTTGGTGGCCAACATTTTAAGTACGAGCGACCGCGTGTACGCTTATATGGAACTAAAATCGCTTGTTCTCGAGCGTCACTTGAACCTGATTTCAAGGGCAGTTGGCCTCATTTTAACCTCAGGCAACCGTAGGTACACCCGTGTGGAACCCCTCTTATATATAACCACGATTCAGGGTCGGTCGCACTTCCAATGTGGGCGACCACACGTGCAATGAATAGACCTCTCTAACCCTAACATTTTTTCTCTCTAGCTAGAGTAATCAATTGACCTTAACCAAGCCTTGCAATCCAATTTTTGACCCCAAATTCTTTCAGCTACATTTTGTTACTTTGTGTGTCAATTTCTTCCTGAATTTTGCCCTCAATCCATTTTCTTTTGGGATTTAACGCTAATCAGCGTACACGAGGTCGCCCACAGTTAAAAAGTGAGAGACTGCATATGTGTTTCACGGCATGCCAAAAGAGTAAATTTGACTTGTTAACCTATGATAATTTAATATTTATGTTGTGAAAAATATAGTTTAAAGTTTATTTTGTCCCTAACCCAACGTGTTAAAGTTTTTTTTTATTTCTATGTTTTTTCCCTTAAATTGATGGAATTAACATTATTATAATGCACATATTCATATTATATAATTATTGAATCCCTTATTATATTAATGAGTGTGTCTATGGAAATTGAAGGTGGAAAAGACTTTTGTGGGACTTGATTAATTGCTATAATTTTGTTTTTATAATTTCCTATTTGTTCCAAAGTCTTATAAATTCAATCAATCAAATTAATATTTCATGTGAATCCAATCTCACGAAAGTAACATGCCTAAAAAATGTGACTCTTGTGAGGGCAAATTGTCTAAGAGCAAATAATATAGAGTAAAACAGGCTCCATAGTAGTTAACACGTGCAATTCTTGTAGGCTCGTGAATAAGCGACATTCGTTTATATAACGTGAAAATGAATAATTCATGAGTAAAAATTTCGTCTCTAATTAATATAAAACATTTAAAAGTAGAAATTTTAAAAACGAAGTTGCGTTCGTCTAGACTCAAACAGTCGAGTTGTTAGTGAAGATTAAGTTGTTATAATTTGTTTTAGAGCTAGAGCTATTCGGGTATTGTTGTGGTATTTTCTAAATAATCAATGTTAATTACACTTTTAAAATTATTAGTTATAAGAAAATATCGGTCGTGGGGTAAGTTAATCCCTAAAAATAATTTATCAATTTAATTTGTTCGCATTAATATATTGTATTATTGTTAGATTATTAAATCACATGAGATGATTAAAAGACAAAAAGAAAAGAAATACGAGAAAAATGATGAGTTAAATATTATTATATAAAATTTAAGGGATTAAAATAAAAAATAAATTTGTTTTATGACTTAAATTGAAAGTATAAAAAATAATAATTTGATTTTTCTAATTGTCAAAATTATTATTTTAGTTATTAAACACTTAAAATTATGAAATAATTATTTTTAGGCTTTTAAAAAAATTCCCAACTAGAGAGCTAGAGGCCCAAGAGGTCATCATCAATAATACAACCAAGACAACAGAAGCAATCCTGCAGTGTTATTCAAACGTATAGAAAGCAAAACTAGCTCTCTATTTTTTCTATCTCTGTTCCTTTTCTTTCCCACAAATTCTCTCCATTTCCTCTTATTTTTTTCGCAAAAAAAAATTCTTTTCAGCTCGATAATCTTCTTTTATCAAGAACTCTCTATTTATAGAGAGAGTTTCTTACTTCATTGATGAGGTGGATCCCTCGTCATAATGGAGGGAAAGAGACTTCATAGTTTTCGGTCAAAGTTTTGAGTAATTTCTTAGATATAATTGATCGTGTTATGCTATCTTTATATAGAAGATGAGAGAGATTGTTTTGACAAAGTCAGCCATATGGTTTGGAAGACCGAATGAACCATTGCATTATCTATTTTCAAATTTTAAATATAAGTAATTTCACATTATCAATCATCGAAGATACTGGTTCGACGGTCACAAAAGGGTCGATCTATACTTATTTGACTTAATCATATCCATTTATAGCTCTCGGTCACCTTGATAATCGTCGATCAAACTAATGCGTCGTAATTAGATTGTTGAAATCCAATCGCAAGGCAATAGCAACCTATATGTTTCAATCATACATAATAATATAATAACTTAGGAAAAAATAATTTTATACTTAGTAAATTGCAAATGAATGCGACTAGAAACTTTGTAGAAGAAAGAAATAGTCTTAAAATAGATAATTTAATATTAAAATAAAAAAGAACTATATTTTCTTTATACTTTCTCCGGCTCCCTTGCTACCGCGAGCTTTACGCAATCAATCGGATCGAATCACATAGATATCCCTTCAATATAACATAATCCTTGTCAATTAATACAAAAATAATACTACGTTTATTTTTATTATTTTACTCTCTTCAATTACTCACTGACGTGTCAAACAATAATTGGTTTAATTAATGTAATAAATTAACTATTTATAATTTATTATATCAATTACTTTATTATTGTTTTACAACTTCTGCCACCTAAAGAAGTTTGTTTGTATCTGCAACGTAGTATTAGGACAGTGATAACGTGTCCTTGGGTATCTTGAAATTTGGAGAGAGAGTTTATTTATTTTTCTGATACGCTGACTGATCTATTGACATGCAATATTTCTTTCATTCACGCATCTTGTGGGCATTCAACGTTTAAAAAGTTCACGAGTGATATTATTTTTATTGGAATTGTTTTCTGCGAAAAATGGTGATGACACTATTTTATATATAATTATCTATATAGGTAGTATTATTTTCAAGATTTTTCTCATTAATGGCTCATGAAACCTATTTTCATTACTCCAACTTTTTCAAGACACAGATTGTAGAAGACAGAGTAGTTGTTTACTGAAGAGCTTCCTTTTTGTTTCTTATATGGAGAGATTATTTTTCATTCTTCTATTTGATGATGATTTTTTATTTCTTTCTTTTATACATTATATTAGATGTCAAATATTAATTTGCTGCAAAGACTCTTTAGACTGTTTCTTTATCACTAACTTATTATTTTGTAATAATTACGTAGATTTTAACTTTTGTCGTGTGGATTATGACTTAAAATTGATAAGTTTTATGTAGCAAATCAGGTTTTAGGGTGGATGATTGAGTTCTCGTCGATTGAGTCATTCGACTCAACGTTTTTGTTTGGAGTCAGGTCTGGATCCGATTTGACCTTGTGAAAAAGTGTCGGGCCACACCAAAGTTCGGGTCGGATGTTGACCTTAAAAATTGAGGGAGGACTTTTTGATGATAATTAAATCAAACATTTTACACGTTCTAGACTGACATCATAATATTGAGGTAAGCAAAGTTAGAAACTTTGAACAAGCAAATGACATTATTAGTGGATCATTATTTTCTAGTTTTTTTTTAAGAAGAATATAGTAGTCTATTTGTTACATGTAATGGAATGAAAGGGACATTTGATTTGCTGTATACCCACTACTAATTAGTCTAAACCATGATTGATAATGCTAACCTTGTACAATGTTATAATACTAGAGAGAGAAAATAGAGAGAGAAAGATTAATCGTTGACAAAAATCCCAAGTCAACTCTGTTGTTTGGTCTAGTTATTTTAATGACTAGGTCTAAGATATCATTAACGTTCATTACCCGTAAATTTATCTTTTAATCATGCACGTTAATTTTATCTTGAAAGTGTCGCTCATTAATTAATAGAATAATATTTTATTTTAATTATTACACTGATTAAATAGTGACGCTACGTCAAAAAGTAAAATTAAAGCGTAGAATTATAAAAGATATTATTCTCTATGAATATAAATGTTGAGCATAAATTGCAACTGTTTAAAATGACTTATAAATAGTAGGGTAAGAAATGAAAATTCACGAGAGCATAAAGAAAATTACAAAAACAGTGTTTGAAACGATGATGGCGCCGCCGGATCACATGATGGTGCACGACGGATCGTGGTCGTGTACGGGGTAGCACGGGTAAGAATAGGGTGGTGGATTCTGGGGGAAGGCAGGTTGATAGTAATAGATGATGTTAGCTTGATCCGGCTTGGGTGTATCTTGATCCGGCTTGGGTGGAACTGGAGGTTTGATTTCTTGCACGGTGACGATGTCGGCGTCTCCGACCTTCTTCCTCAGCTTGTCGAGCAACCAGACTGTATCAATGTCTTCTCCGACCACCATCACTCTATCTTTCTCCGGTCCTTCTATGGCGACGGAGATCAAACCTGTTGAAAGAAGTTGAGAAAACTGGAAGCAAATTCCCAGTATTAAATACACCATTTTTAAGCTCACCTTTGATTTTCGAGACTGTCTGCAAGGCCTTGCTTCTGCATTCGTCGCACGTCATCGACACCTTGACCTCTATTTTTTGCTGCAAAAACAACAAGAGATTAGCTTCCTCTTCATATTCGGCTGTGATTTCTGTTTGTTTCCCGAGAAAATTGAGGTGAAAATGCTAAGAAATCTAGACACCCACCTTCATGATCAAAACCAAGAAGCTAAGTTCTTCAGCCTTTTTTTGAAGACAGTTTTTCAGCCTGTTTTACCTATATATACAAGAATTGAGAGAGAAAGAGAGAGAGAGAGATTGACCGAGTCAATCATCTGTCTCTATCTCTGTCTCGTGCTACTTCTTACGCGTCCGCATGAACTTAAACAAATTATACGATGTTAAAACATATGACTCCTAACATTATAAATTTGTAAAATTCTAATCGATAACAGAAGATTCTACGTGACCATCACACTTTCATTGGGTTTCGACGGTCACAAACGTGCCCGTCTTTACTTCTTTGACTTCATTAGTCAATTGATTTCGATCGACCATCATCTATCAAACTAGTATGTCATAATTAGATCGTGGAAAGTTCGTTATACCAACAAGTGCAAGAGGTCTTTCTTTAATTAAAATTTCACTGTTTATTCTTTTATTCTCTTTCGAAAATTATAATATTAGCCTTCTGAACTTGTTGCCAGCTATCAAGAACGGAAATATTTTAGTAATTTCACATTCAGAATTTCTTTGTTTTAATGAGAATTAAAATAAAGGAAAAATTAAAAAATTCATTAAACTATAAGATTAGTAACATGTTCATTAACAAAAAAAAAAAAAAAAAAAAAAAAATTAAAATAATATTTGTTAACAAAATAAACATTCTTGTTTGGGCTGCTATCAAACTCATGCGGTGGCCAACATTTTAAGTGCGGGCGATTGCGTGTACGCCTGTGTTGAACCGAGATCGCTTGTTCTCGAGCGTCACTTGAACCTAATTTCAAGGGCAGTTGTCCTCATTTTAACCTCAGGCAATCGTCGGTACACCCGTGTGGAACCCCTCTTATATATAACCGCAATTCGTGGTCGGCCGCACTTGCCATGTGGGTAACCGCACGTGCAATGAATCGACTTCTCTAACCCTAACATCTTTTCTCTCTAGCTGGAGTAATCAATTGGCCTTAACCAAGCCCTGCAATCCAATTTTTGACCTCAAATTCTTAGCCTCAACTACATTTCGCTACTTTGTGTGTCGATTTCTTCCTGAATTTTGCCCTCAATCCACTTTCTTTTGGCATTTAACGCTAATCAGCGTACACGAGGTCGCCTGTAGTTAAAAAGCGAGCGACTGCATGTGTTTCACGGCATGACAAAAGAGGAAACTTGACTTGTTAACATATGATAGTTTAGTATTTGTTTTGTTAATAATATAATTTAAAGTTTGTTTTGCCACTTACTCACTTGTTAAAGTTTTTTTATTTTTATTTTTTTCCCTTAAATTGATAGAATTAACATTATTATAATGCACATATTCATATTATATAATTATTAAATCCCTTATTATATTAACGAGTGTGTCTATGGAAACTGAAGATAGAAAAGAATTTTGTCGGACTTGATTAATTGCTGTAGTTTTGTTTTTATAATTTCCTAATTGTTCCAAAGTCTTATAAATTCAATTAATCAAATTAATATTTCACGTGAATCCAAAATCATGAAAGTAACATGCCTCAAAAATTGTGATTCTTGCGAGTGCAAATTGTCTAAGAGCAAATAATAACGATGAAAACAGGCCCCATAATAGGTAACACGTGCATTTCTTGTAGGCTCATGTTTAAGCGAAATTCGTTTAGATTATATGAGAATGAATAATTCATGAGTAAAGATTTTGTCTCTAATTAATATAAAACATTTAAAAGTAGAAATTTTAAGAACGAAGTTGTGTTAACTTTAACAACCAAACATATATTACTCAATGCTAAACACGCCTTCATGTCCCAGAGTGGGTAGCTTCGTGAGCTTTGTTCCTATTAGCATATATTATATAAGGGTAGATTAGTCTTTTACTTTGTTTATTGAATTGTGCATCGACTTCTTACTGCCTTCCATAATTTTGTAAGTATTAGATTATCAAATACAGAGTCTCAATTTCTTCATGGTATCAGAGCAGGCGAACGGAGACAAGGGTTTTCACGGTCATACATATTAGTGCTACGATGACTGGAGAGAGAGCGGCGAAGCTCTCTGTTCGGCGAAGCGGTGAAGCTCTCTGTTCGGCGAAGCTCTCTGTTTGGCGATGTTCGGCGATTTTTGGTGAAACTCTCCGTTCGGCAATGTTTGGCGATTTTGGCAACCGACTTCTGTTTTCTTGAGGTTATGCCCAAGTCTGCTTGAATGGGGAATCAACTACGAGTTGGGTGTTGGTGATTCGCGGTTTATATATCAATTTGGTTCGTTACTGTGATAGAGTTTGCTGATTTTGCTGCTGGCTTGGCGTTATTTTCTTTTATGATTTGTGTGGTTGCTCTTGGATTTTTTGTCTGGGTTTAATCTTCACAATGCTTGATGGTGAATGGGCTTTTGGTTGAGAAATGTTTAGTGTGATTGGGCTATAGAAATTGGACGTGAGGAAGAAACTTAGAGAAACTTGCTAGTTTGTTTTTCTCTTTGTAAATAGAGCTTATTGGAATGTTGTGTTCAAAGATTTAATCCGGCCCTCTGAAACTTGCTTATTTAGACGTGATGCACTACAATGGTTTGATAAATTGTCCATGAGAGATTACAGCTTTTGGTGTTTTGGACTGGACAAACGTAAAATTTGATTGGTTTTGTGCTTGTTCTCTCTGTTCTTGGCTTGTATTTCTTGGATTGGTTTCGGCTGTTTCTTCGGTAGGATTGATTGTGAATTCTGTTGCTTCGGTTGCGATGTTTGGTCGTAAGGATGATTCTCTTCAGTGGTTCCAATATAGGTCGAATTCTAAGGTCTCTCATGCTATGTCAGTCGCCTCTCATAAAGGCTTGTTCTCGTCTGGTTGCTCGTGTATATTTTCTTTGTTATGGGTGTTGGATTCAGATGCTCTCATCATATGTCTCTCCATTTGTCTTCTTTTGTTTCTTTGTCTTCTAATTCTTCAGTGTCAATTATGACTGCTGATGGGACTCCTATGCCATTAATAGGTGTTGGTTCCATTGCTACATCTCTTATGTCTCTTTCTGATGTTTATTATATTCTTAGCCTTACTCTTAGTCTTGTTTCTGTTAGCCAATTATGCGAGTCTGGATATTTAGTCTCATTTTCTTCATCCACTTGTTCTGTAAAGGATCCGCATTCTCAGAAAGTGATTGGGACAGGCCGTAGGCAGGGGGGACTCTATGTTTTGGATCAACTTAAAGTATCAGATATTGGTGCTTCTAGTGTGAATTTGTCTTATTTTCGTTTGAGTCGTTCCTTTTCTGATTTTTATCTATGACATTCTCGTTTAGGTCATATTTTAGCGTCTCGTTTACAGTTTTTAGTGTCTACATAAGCATTAGGACATTTGGATAATCATGACATTTCTGATTGTAGTGGTTGTAAACTTGCAAAATTTTCAGCCTTACCTTTTTATAAGAGTACTTTTTCTTCTTTTGCTCCTTTCGATCTTGTGCATTCAGATGTCTGGGGACCCTCTCCTGTGCAAACAAAAGGGGGTTCAAGATATTATGTTTCGTTTGTTGATGATTGCACTCGTTATACTTGGGTTTACCTTATGAAACGTAGGTCTGATTATCTTACCATTTTCACCAACTTTAGGGCTATTGTAAAAACACAACATTCAACCGTCATCAAATGTTTTCGTTGTGATTTAGGTCGTTGTGATTTAGGGGGTGAATATACTTCTAACGCTTTTTCCCATTTACTTGCTTCTGATGGGACTATACTTCAAACCTCATGTACTGACACTCCTCAACAAAATGGAATTGCTGAAAGGAAACATCGGCATCTTGTTGAAACAGCCTGTTCATTCTTATTGTCAGCCGATATTCCTAGTGAATTTTAGGGGGAAGCGATTGTTACTGTTGTTTATGTGATCAATAGAATTCCAACCTTCCATAATTCAGGTTTGTCTCAATTTGAAAAGTTGTATGGGCATGCGCCTGATTATTTCTTTTTGCGAGTCTTTAGTTGTACTTGTTTTGTTCTTCGACTGCATGTCGAGCGTCATAAATTGTCATCTCGGTCTGCCATGTGTGTCTTTCTAGGTTATGGTGTTGGTAAGAAGGGATATCGTTGTTTTGATCCGGTTAGTCAAAAATTGTATGTGTCTCGTCATGTTGTGTTTTTAGAGCATATTCTTTTCTTCTCTATTCCGGCTAGTTCACATCATATGATACAGTCAGATCTCATTCATATTGACCCCTTTGATATTGGCACTGATGACGCTACATCCACAGTTCCAGTTGTTTCTATTGATAAATTGACAAAGTCTGATACTTTGATTCTCGAGATATCTACCTCCCCTTCTACTACTCCTACGACCATTCAATCACCTTCTGAGATTGCGGATGTTCCTCCACTTCGTCAGTCCACTCAACCACGTAAATCTACCAAGCAACCCGATTTTGCTTACTCTTCCTATTCTAGTTCTTTCGCTTCATTTGTTGCTTCTGTTCATCGTCTTTCTGAGCCTTTGTCCCATAGAGAGGCTGTCTGTGACCCATTTTGGCAGGATGCTATGGCTGAAGAACTTACTGCTCTTCATCAGACTCACACATGGGATTTGGTACCGTTGCCATCGAGAAAACGTACTATTGGCTCTCGTTGGGTTTACAACATTAAAACAAAGTCTGATGATTCTATTAAACGATACAAGGCCCGACTTGTTGCTAAGGGTTACTCCCAAGAGGATGGCATGGATTATGAAGAAACATTTGCCCCTATTGCAAAGATGACGATTGTTCGTACTATGATTGCGGTTGCCTCTATTCGTTGATGGAGAATATTTCAAATGGATGTCAAAAATGTCTTCTTGAATGGTGATCTTAATGAAGAAGTTTATATGATGCCTCCTCTTGGTGTTGCCCACAAACCCGGTGAAGTTTGTCGGCTTCGTAAGGCTCTTTATGGTCTCAAATAAGCACATTGTGCTTGGTTTGAGAAGTTCTCTACAGTGATCACTTCGCTTGGTTTTCGTCATAGACATCATGATTCTGCATTGTTTGTTAGGCATACAAGTGCTGGTCGGATTCTGTTATTCTTATATGTTGATAACATGATCATTACTGGTGATGATTGTGATGAGATTGAATCTTTAAAGTCTGAATTGACTCGCTATTTTCCTATGAAAGACTTGGGTTTACTACGTTACTTTCTGGGCATTGAGGTCGCTTATTCCCCAAAAGGTTATCTCTTATCTCAATCAATGTATATAGTTCATCTGTTTGAGCGTGCACGTCTCTCTGACAACAGGATTGTTGATACTCCTCTTGAGACTAATGCCCGATATTCTTTGTCGGATGGTCTTCCTTTGTCGGATCCTGGTTTATATCGTACTGTTGTTGGCAGCTTGGTTTATCTTACTGTGACTCGTCCAGATATTGTGAATGTTGTTCATGTGGTTAGTCAGTTTGTTACTACTCCTACTACTGTTCATTGGGCTACTGTTCTTCGTATTCTCAGGTATCTTCGAGGCATTCAGTTTCAGAGTCTCTTGTTCCCTTCTATGTCATGTTTTGACCTGCGTGCATATTCTGATGCTGATTGGGCTGGTGATCCTACCGATCGCAAATCTACCACTGGATTTTGTATTTTCCTTGGTGATTCACTTATTTCGCGGAAGAGTAAGAAACAAGATGTTATTTCTCTGTCTTCTACAGAAGCTGAGTATCGTGCCATGGCCTCAACTACTTGTGAAATTGTTTGGTTACGTTGGTTGCTTGCAGACATGGGTGTTCATCTTCGTCGTCCAACTCCGTTATATTGTGACAATCAAAGTGCTATTCAGATTGCGCGTAATTCAATGTTTCATGAGCGAACCAAGCATATTGAGATTGATTGTCATGTCACTCGCCATCATCTTCAGCTTGGCACAATCACCTTGCCTTATGTTCTTTCTTCTCTCCAGATTGCTGATTTATTTACTAAGGCACACTCAGCTTCGCACCGTTGAACCTCCTTCTTTCATAGAGTCCATCGTAGTAAAACCAAGATCAAGTCCCGCGGATCTCGCCTAAGAAACAGAGACGTCCCTCTCTGATACCAATTGAAAGATCAAGGTTAGTGACTTGATGTTATAAAGTGTTGTAACACTTCGTGTGACACCAGTTATAAATACGATATAGGACAATAATAAAATGCGGAAATTAACGACACAAGAGGTTGTTAACGCAGTTCGGCAATCAGCCTACATCTGCGGGGCCACGCCCAGATATGAAAACATTTCACAAGTTCAACACGGTTACAAGACACTCGGACTAAAACAAAATAAGACTCCCTCTTATCTTTGATGCCGCCTCCTTCAACCTTCACAAGTGAAACTGTTTTGCGAGCTCCCCTCGACTTAAATGTGACAAGCTCCCCTTGTCGAAGATGGCAAGCTCCCCTTGCCCACGATAAAAATAACAATCACAAGAATAAATTCCTATGACACTGTCTATGACGCTTGACAATGTCTTAGGATAGGATCACCCAGAACAGGCTTCAACAAACCAGTCTTTAACAAGACCGAATCAATAATTACATACACCACACAGAAACGTGGGTGAAGAATAAAAACGCTCAGATGAATAGAGAAATTTCACACTAAAGAATAATGGCGTCGGCACCTTTCAACATGAAAAGAAAAGACTTTTATATCAAGAGCAAGGTGCAGTTCTGTTTCTCTCAGCAATATCTTCTCGAAACAGACTCTTCATTCAAATAATAATATCCCACGAAATCAGCAAAGGATCCGAAAATCACTGCCACACAAATTTAGCGCAATGACACTTTGAATGACGCTTTAGTAAAGAATCCCAAATAATTAGGGATATGAACCAAGTTTGTTACGATTCCTTTTTCAACAAATCACATTTGAATTGACGAAATATTCTGCCAAATATCTTTTCCAATATTGAAGGATAGAATAATATATATTCCAAAAGAATATAATTTCCAAAAATATAATTTCCATAACTTACCAAAATCAATAAGTTGCCAAAAACATAATGCCAACCCACAATAGCATTAACAATCTCCCCCTTTGGCATTTTTTGGCAAAACATAACTCCCCCTGAAGGAGAGAACTCGAAACTCCCCCTGAATGAGAAGTTCTTGAACCAGACAAATCACTATAATGTCAATTCAAATAATAGATCCAAAATAGGAGATATCCATAGCAGCATAACAGTAATCAATCTCCAAAATCACAAATTACTCCCCCTTTTTGCCATAAAAAGACAATAGGGAATAAACATAGTCAAACAGGTCATAACACCAGAAAACCAAATCGATGCAAAAGATCCATTAAGACAAAGTACTGTAAGAAGTCTCAAAAACATTCATCTAACCGGATGGCTCAACAGAAGCTGGTTGTTCAGTAGTGACATTTTGTGAAACATTTGCAGAAGATGAGGCTCCAGAGAGTGATTTCTCCATATCCACAATTAACTTCCAACAGATTTGGAAAATACATCCAGAATCCCATAAATATATTGTATCTCCCATATTTTCAGAAATTCCGCAAGAAGATTCATAAATATTATGGAAATAAACCATAATTCCTTATACAAATTGAGAAATAAACTCAATTTTTCACAAAAGAGAACGAAATCTTCATAGAAAATCACATGTGTCATGCAGGACGTTGAAGACCAAGAATAGCAAAGAAATTGCCTTTTTTTTTTTTTTTTTTTTTTTAATTTAAGAATGCAAAAAAATAAAAACAACACTTTCAAGAACATTCTTCAGAGAATGCAAAGGCCCAGAGCTGACCTTGGTTCGCATGTAGACAGTGATGAAATGAGATAGCAATTATCAGAAGACCTTATTCCTTCGATGATGCATTTATTTGTATGATCCGAGACAACACATTTGTTGTGAGTGAAATGCACCTTCAGATTTTGATCACACAACTGACTTATGCTGATAAGATTCGCTTTCAAACCTTTTACAAGAAGAACATTTTCCAGAGGAGGCAGTCCTGGAACGTCTAGTGTTCCCTTTCCAACGACATTTTCTGTGACGCCGTTTCCAAATGTTACTTTTTCCAGACCTCCTGATGTGATATTCTTTAAGAATCTTGCTTCACTTGTCATATGTCTAGAAGATCCACTATCAAAGTACCATGCATCAACAGATGTTGCCTTTAGAGAAGTATGAGCAACATTACTCTTACCAATGGTTTTCTTTATCCATTTCTGTTTGGAAAATCTGTATGAAGAGATATATCTAGCAGTACCTTTTCTCAAGTCATCAAGATAAGCAAAGCACCTAGGACGAATATGACCTTGATGAAAACAATAATGGCAAATTGGAATAAATTTGTTACCTTTATGCTTGGGAACATGAAGATTGGACTTCATCTGATGACTGTCTTTAGAGTTAGATTTCTGTTCAGTTTTGTTGATGGATATTGCAACTTTCTTCCCTTTATTTTCAGCATCGATGTTTGACACTTTCGGTGACATTGAGCATTCTCCTTTGTAACCAATCCCAGAGGTATCATCACATGATCTTCTGGCCATTAGAATATCATCAAGAATAGAGGAACCTGAGTTTAGCATTCTAACATTCTTCTTCATGTGATTCAGTTCATTTGACAACCGCTCTATCTCATTCTGGCTTGATTTCAGTTTAGCTTCCAAATCAATAACACAATCTTGAAGACTTCCATTTTCGTTTTTCAGACTTCCAATCTGTCTTTGAAGATGTTGATTTATTTCAACCAATTCTGTCCACTTCTTATTTTCATTGATAAGATCTTCTTTTGTAATTTCTTCTGTATCATCATCGCTATTTTCATATACTTTCAGAGACATTTTGAGTGACGCTATCAAAACTTGTAGGTTTAGCTTTAGCAACCAGCGCCATATTTCGGTTTGAGATTTCATCTTCTTTTTCTGAATCACTCTCACTCCAGGTTGTGTTGAGAGAAGTCTTTTTCTTCTTCAAGGTATTTGCACATTCAGCCTGAATATGTCCATAACCATCACATTCTCGACATTTAATTCCTCTGTTATTCAAGAACTTTCCTGAAGTTTGATTTTCGTCTTTGGACTTCTAAAAACTTGTAGAGTCATTCTTGGTGTTAGTGACATTTTGCTTGACACCACGATTATTTCTTCCAAATTTCTTCAACACTTTACTGAATTTTCTGGATATCAATGCTAAAGATTCTTCCAGATCATCTTCATTGGATTCTTCAGAATTTTGCATCTCTGCTTTTAAAGCCAGGTCTTTCACCCTTTTTGTTTCCACATTTCCATCGAAATTCATCTCAAATGTTTGAAGAGAACCCATCAGCTCCTCTAATTTCATTTTGGTGATATCTTTTGCTTCTTCAATTGCTGTAACTTTATAAGCAAAGCGTTGCGGCAGAGATCTTAGAGTCTTTCTCACAAGTTTCTCTTCAGAAATAGTTTCTCCAAGAGCAAAAGCTTCATTAGCAATGTCACAGAGTCTTGCATTAAATTCGGTAATATTTTCATCATCATGCATCTTCAAGTTCTCAAATTTTGTTGTTAAAAATTGCATTTTTGATAGCTTTACTGCTGAAGTACCTTCATAAGTAATCTGAAGAATATCCCAAGCCTTTTTAGCAGACTCACATGTAGAGATAAGTCTGAATTGAGTTGGATCAACACCATTAATATAACATTAAGAGCCTTTGAGTTACTATTTGCTAGAACATTTTCAGTGACGGACCAGCTTTCTTCAGGTTTGATAGATGTGACTCCTTCTTTGCTTATAATCATTGGTGGGTCCCAACCTGTTATAATAGATTTCCAGGCTTTTTCATCAACAGCCTTAATAAAAGCTTTCATTCGAGCTTTCCAGTAAGCATAATTGTATCCATTTAGCAAGGGTGGACGCACCGTTGAACCTCCTTCTTTCATAGAGTCCATCGTAGTAAAACCAAGATCAAGT
Source organism: Begonia masoniana (assembly GCA_022432975.1). Classification (NCBI taxonomy): domain Eukaryota; kingdom Viridiplantae; phylum Streptophyta; class Magnoliopsida; order Cucurbitales; family Begoniaceae; genus Begonia; species Begonia masoniana. The sequence goes on along the minus strand of CM039514.1, from coordinate 44,446,569 downwards.
CCCGCGGATCTCGCCTAAGAAACAGAGACGTCCCTCTCTGATACCAATTGAAAGATCAAGGTTAGTGACTTGATGTTATAAAGTGTTGTAACACTTCGTGTGACACCAGTTATAAATACGATATAGGACAATAATAAAATGCGGAAATTAACGACACAAGAGGTTGTTAACGCAGTTCGGCAATCAGCCTACATCTGCGGGGCCACGCCCAGATATGAAAACATTTCACAAGTTCAACACGGTTACAAGACACTCGGACTAAAACAAAATAAGACTCCCTCTTATCTTTGATGCCGCCTCCTTCAACCTTCACAAGTGAAACTGTTTTGCGAGCTCCCCTCGACTTAAATGTGACAAGCTCCCCTTGTCGAAGATGGCAAGCTCCCCTTGCCCACGATAAAAATAACAATCACAAGAATAAATTCCTATGACACTGTCTATGACGCTTGACAATGTCTTAGGATAGGATCACCCAGAACAGGCTTCAACAAACCAGTCTTTAACAAGACCGAATCAATAATCACATACACCACACAGAAACGTGGGTGAAGAATAAAAACGCTCAGATGAATAGAGAAATTTCACACTAAAGAATAATGGCGTCGGCACCTTTCAACATGAAAAGAAAAGACTTTTATATCAAGAGCAAGGTGCAGTTCTATTTCTCTCAGCAATATCTTCTCGAAACAGACTCTTCATTCAAATAATAATATCCCACGAAATCAGCAAAGGATCCGAAAATCACTGCCACACAAATTTAGCGCAATGACACTTTGAATGACGCTTTAGTAAAGAATCCCAAATAATTAGGGATATGAACCAAGTTTGTTACGATTCCTTTTTCAACAAATCACATTTGAATTGACGAAATATTCTGCCAAATATCTTTTCCAATATTGAAGAATAGAATAATATATATTCCAAAAGAATATAATTTCCAAAAATATAATTTCCATAACTTACCAAAATCAATAAGTTGCCAAAAACATAATGCCAACCCACAATAGCATTAACAGACCCGAACCAAAAAGTTCAGTTCGATTCGGTTCGGGTCAAGTCGGTTCCAATCTATGAACACTATAACTGGGCTGTAGGTATAAAAGTTCTTCCATTTCCAGGTCGGATAGAAATAATCGTTTCAGGATTAATCGATTCAAATCGTGAAACGTAACAAAAAAAATTGACAAAACATCAGATGAAGAAGAGATCAATGTTTGAAACAAAACCAGAAAGCTAGAGCTGATTAGCATTAGTAGTTGAAAAAAATGTTTTCTTAAAAAAAAAACCAGACAAATATTTTCTTAAATCGCCATGCTTTGTCTTTCCAATTAAAAGCCTTTGACTGCTGAGAAATGCTCCAACGTACCTAGAGAATAAGAAAATTTATAGATTCAAAAAGATTGGTGAAAAATGAATTTGACTGCTGAGAAATGGATTTGATGAGAAAGAACAAAACACATTTACTACAAGATCTTTACCCAAATCAATGGTGAAATCTCATCCGCCGAAGAAATCAAAAACAGTTTATAAGAAGAGAGAAATCAAAACCTGGAAATATAAAAACAACAACGAACAAACTTAGTATGTGAAAGCAATAGAAAATGCAAGAAATATAAAAACATCAGCGAAGAAACTTAATCTGTGAAGAGAGGAGAAATGGACAATATATGCAGCGGAATCAGAAAAGAGTAATCGACAACACCAAAAAAATAGTGCCGAGAAGAAATCGCACACATCAGCAGAGGAGTCGTCGGTAGTCTGTCGCCGAGGAGTCGTCTGTCGCTTCGCTTCGCCGAGGAATCGCCTGTCGCCAAGGAGTCGTCTGCACTCTGCCCTGCCCTAAACCGAAAATGATGTGAACCGAGGAGCGATAAATCTCAAAGTCAAGGACCATGATCTATTAGAAGATAAATGAGGTCCAACGAACAAAGCTTCACATGGTTTAGTCGCGGAAACCCGAGAAAAAGAGTCATCACAACAAAAGCAAAAGGCTATAAAAATAAATAGCTTTGTAGCATGGAAGTGGGCCCCACGAAATTGGCAAAAGAAGACCCATAAGGCACGGAATTGGGCTCCACAAATACCAATGAATTGGAGAGAGAAGGGTAAAGATCCACACAAACTACAAAGAGATAAAGATTCACGTGGGTTGGAAAGAGATAAAGATCCACATATCTTGGTTTATGATGTGATTCAAGTTGAGACCAAATCAAAGCTCAAAAACAATGATCCAATTGAAGATACGGTGGGCCCAATGACAAGAGCAAGAAGCCCAAAATTATTGGAAGATCTTTTGAAGCAGGGGAGGCCAAAGATGCATGAAGATTTACATGTGTCATGCACATGCACGTGCAAGAATTAAAAAGTCACATGAGAAGCACATGCAAATCCAAACAAATCACGTATAAGAGATTTTATCCGACAGAATCTACTCAAATCATATTCAAACGTAGTTTAAACGTGAGATGATATCTTATCATGCAAAGGATCATTATCTCACGATTTTATTAGTTATTTTATCTTTATTTTCGTTTTTTATTATTATTTAATTTAATTTTAATGTGTAGCCTATTTAATGGCAAACTATTTGATTTAATAAGAAGAACAAGTTTGAATTAAAAATTGAGTTTTTTAGAGAGGATTTCTCTTTAGTTCTTTGCGAAGAACAACGATCTTCTTCAAGTCACGCTTGAAGAATCTCGCTTGATAGTTTTGGTTCTTACCAACGAGTTTGGTCTGGGTCAAGCTCCTGTTTTGATAGCTTTGGTTCCGCCAACAGGCGTGGCTCGGGTCAAGATCCTGTTTTGATAGCTAGGGTTCCATTGAATTATTCGATTGGGGTCTTAGTTCCTTACTTTGTTCTTGAATCGAAAAGGCGTTCCTTTGAATTATTCCGCGTTGTTGTCGGGTCCCGGGTCCTTTTGATCAGAGGTTCGCATCAGAAAATCAATCCCGACAGGCGACACACTCTAACTCTAAGCCTAAATATTTCTGCAACTTCAGGGTTCGGTTTTTCGGGTTGGGTTTGGGTTTGACTGCCAACCGAACCGAACCCGAACTAGTATAAGCGAACCCGACCCTAACACAGAAAAATGGACTTATGTACCGAGTCATCTACAACAAGGGGATCTTGTTGCTTCTAGATATCGGGAGAGATCAATCTAAAGTCGATGAGAGTTTGCAAAAACAGTTTCATTGAGAAAGTTCATAAAAGGCGGCGACAAAGATAAGAGAGAGTCTTTATTTTTATAAGTCCGATTGTCTTGTAATTTTGTGAACTCGTGAAATGTTTTTATATCTGGGCGTGGCCGGACAGACGGAGGCAAATTGCCGAACTGCGTTATCAATCTCTTGTCTCATTACTTTCCGCACATTTATAATTGTCCATCATTGCATTAATAATCGGTGTCACACGAAACACTCTATGTGACATCGCATAACTGATTTTAATCTTTCGGTTTCAATCATACATAATAATATAATAACTAAGGGAAAAATATTTTTATATTGCACCAATTGCAAAAGAATGTGAGTGGAAACTTGGTGGAAGAAAGCAATAGTTTTAAGTCATGGATAGTTTAACATATTAAAATAAAAATCTTCTATTAGGTAGATGTCTTTGTCAATTAATACAAAAATAATACTACGTTTATTTTATTATTTTACTCTATTCAATTACTCATTGACATGTCAAATAATAATTGGTCCAATTAATGTAATAAATTAATTATTTATAATTTATTACATTAATTATTTTATTATTTGTTTTACAACTTTTGCTGCCTAAAGATGTTTGTTTGTATCTGCAACGTAGTATTAGGACAGTGATGACGTGTCCTTGGGTATCCCAAAATTTGGAGAGAGAGTTTATTTGTTTTTCTGATGTGTTGACTGATCTATTAACATGCAATATTTCTTTCTTTCACGCATATTGTGGGCATTCAACATGTAAAGAGTTCACGAGTGACATTATTTTTATTGGGATTGTTTTCTACGAAAAATGGTGGTGACACTATTTTATGTATAGTTGTCTATATACGTAGTATTATTTTCTAGATTTGTCTCATTGATTGCTCATGAAGCCTATTTTCATTGCTCACACCAAAATACTCTCATTTTTTCAAGATAAAGATCGTGGAAGCCATAGGAGCTTCCTTTTTGTTTCTTATGTCGAGAAATTATTTTTCATTCTTCTCATTGATGATGATTTTTTATTTCTTTATTTCTTTCTTTTATACATTATATTGGGCATCAAATATTAATTTTCTGCAAAGACTCTTTAGACTGTTTGTATATCACTATCTTATTATTTTGCAATAACTATGTAGATTTCAACTTTTGTCGTGTGGATTATGACTTAAAATTGATGAAGTTTTATGCTGCAAATCAGACTTTAGGTTGAGTGATTGAATTCTCGTCGTCAAAGATCGAGTCATTAGGCTTAATGTTTTTGTTTGGACTAGAAACACAGGTTTGAACTCGATTTGACCTTGTGAAAAAGTGTCGGGTCACAGTAGAGATGACAAACGAGCAGGTCGAGCAAAGCCGAGTCAGAAATAGTCTGACTCACCAAGCCTACCGAATTAAACGAGCCAAGCCTACCGAGCCTAACGAACAAGTCTGAAAAAATTTCAACTCGAGCCGGCTCACGAGCCACGAGTTAAACAAGCCGAGCTGAGCCGAGCCCTCTCAATGAGCTTTAACGAGCCGATTATATATAAATATTTTCGACTTATATTAATATAATATGAGTTTTTTAAAAATTTTCATTTAAAATTATAATAAAAATTTGCATAAAAAATACAAGTTAAAAAAACTTATCAAATAAAGTCATTGCATAGAGTTTATACATGAAAAAACTGAGAATTTTAACAACTTTTAATTTTATGGGTAATTTTTTCACGTTGTTAACTGATAACGTGTCAGATGTTTAAACTGTTTTTGTCGTTTTATTTTACGTGTAGATTTAGTCAATCGGTCAGAATTTGTGAGTTGGATGTCGCTAAATAAAATTTTATTGTATAAGTCGAAGTAACGTCGAGTGTCGGAATAGGTTATATAAGTTTTATTATATTATATTATTATTTTATTAATTAAAATAATATTATATAACATAATAATTAAATTGATTATTAATAAACAAAATAATAAAATAAAGAAAAGAAGAAGAAGGGTTAAAAAAACCTTTCTTCTCTTCTGAGCCGTGCAAACCAGATGGAAGAGAGAGAGTGAAGTAGAGAGGGAGGAGAGACGAGGGTCGCCGCCCGGACTCCGTTTCTCTCGAATCAAGTTTCAAAACATTTCATTCGCGACGATCTACAACTTTAGTGAAGGTAAATCGAACGGTAAGTGGAATTTTGACTTGTTTTTCTCCGATAAACACTTGGAGGCAGTAAGTTGCTCAGGCGGGCAGCAAAGCAATGGTCAAATGACAGTTGCTGTGCTGCTGAGGCTGGGCGGGCTGGCTCGCAAGCCTCGCCCGTCGAGCCAACGAGCCAGTCCGTTGGCTGGCTCGTTTGGCTCGATCCCTGGCGGGCTCGCGAGCCCAAGCCCGGCCTGCCTCACGGGACCGGGTCAGGCTCGACTCGCTATAGTAGCGAGCCAGCCGGACCGTTAAACACCTCTAGGTCACACCAAAGGTCGGGCTGTTTGTTGACAAAAACAAATGACATTAATAGTGGATCATTATTTTCTAGGTTTTTTTTTAAGAAGATTATAGTATTAGTCTATTTGTTACATTTAGGTGGAATGTAGGGGACATTTGCTGAATACCCACTACTAATTAGTCTAAACCATAATTGATAATGCTAACCTTGTACAATGTTATAAAACTAGAGAGAGAAAATAGAGAGAGAAACAACTTTGTTGATTGGTATACTTATTTTAATGACTAGGTCTAAGATATCATTAATATATTGATTACCTTTAAGTTTATCTTTTATACAATAATATTTTATTTTAATTATTACACTGATTAAATAGTTACGTTACGTAAAAAAAAAAAAAATTAAAGCTTAAAATTATACAAAATATTAATCTCTTTTAATATAAAGTTGAACACAAATTGCAACGGTTCAAAATGAATAGTAGGGTAAGAAATGAAAATTCACGAGAGTAGAAAGGAAATCGCAAAAACAGTATTTTAAACGACGATGGCACCGCCGAATCACAAGATGGTGCACAACGGATCGTGTTCGCGTACGAGGTAGCACGGGTACCAATAGGGTGGTGGATTCTGGGGGAATACAGGTGGATAGCAATAGATGATCTTTTTATCTGGCTTGGGTGGAACTGGATCCACCTTGGGTGGAACTGGAGGTTTGATTTCTTCCACGGTGACGATGTCGGCGTTTCCGACCTTCTTCCTCAGCTTGTCGAGCAACCAGACTGCGTCAATGTCTTCTCCGACTACCACCAGTCTATCTTTCTCCGGCCCTTCTATGGTGACGGAGATCAAACCTGTTGAAAAAAGTTGAGAAAACTGGAAGCAAATCCCAGTATTAAATACACCATTTTTAAGCTCACCTTTGATTTTCGAGACTGTCTGCAAGGCCTTGCTTCTGCATTTGTCGCACGTCATCGACACCTTCACCACTACTTTTTGCTGCAAAAACAACAAGAAATTAGCTTCCTCTTCATATCCGGCTGTGATTTCTGTTTGTTTCCCGAGAAAATCGAGGTGAAAATGCTAAGAACTCTAGACGCCCACCTTCATGATAAAAAAAACAAGAAGCTAAGTTCTTCAGCCTTTTTTTGAAGACAGTTTTTCAGCCTGTCATACCTATATTATCCAAGAAATGATAGAGAGAGAGAGAGAGAGAGAGAGACCAAGTCATCCACAGGGTTTGTAAAGTAGTGGATCAAACATATGAACCCTACCATTACAAACTTGTAAAATTCCAATGTAATTAATTTCACCTGAGCAACATCAAACTTTCATTGGGTTTCGACACTCACAAACGTGCCCGTCTCTACTTCCTGGACTTCATTAGTCAGTTCATCGATCAAACTAGTATGCCATGATTAGATCGCTGAAAGGTGAACTGAGTGGTGCTACAAGGTTTGGTGTACAGTCCATTGCAAAAGATTGTGACTTGAAAATTGGTGGGAACAAGAATTAGTCTAAAGTCATGGGTTGCTTTTAAGAGGTCTTTCTTTAATTAAAATTTCACTGTTTTATTATTGATTTCTCGTTTCTAAAATTATAATACTAGCCTCCTGGACCTGTTGTCCGCTGTCAAGAACGTGAATATTTTAGTAATTTCACTTTCGGAATTTCTTTCTTTTATTGAGAATTAAATTAAGGGAAAAAATTAAAAAATCCCGTAAACTATACGCTAGTGACACGGTTCATTTCCAAATATATATATATATATTAAAGTAATATTTGTTAACAAAATAATCATTTTTCAACATTTTAAGTGCGTGCAACCAACATTTTAAGTGTGTGAGACCGTGAGTACAACAGCGTGAAACCCTCTTATATATAACCACGATCCGAGGTTGTCCACACTTACAATGCTGGGAAAACAGGCTCCATGGTAGGTAACACGTGCAATTCTTGTAGGATCAAGAGTAAATGACATTCGTTTAGATAATGTAAAAATTAATAGTTCCTAAGTAAATATTTCATCTCTAACTAATGTAAAACATTTAAAAGTAGAAAATTAATAATTTCTGGTATTTTTTTTAATAATCAATGTTAATTACACTTTTAAAATTATTAGTTGTAAGAAAATATCGGCTGTGGTGCAAGTTAATCCCTAAAAATGATTTATCAATTTAATTTGTTCGCATTAATATATTGTATTATTGTTAAATTATTAAATCATATAAAGATAATTAAAAGAGAAAAAAAAAATGCGAGAGAAAACGATGGGTTAAATATTATTATATAAAATTTAAAAGATTGAAATAAAAAATAAATAAATTTATTTTAGGACTTAAATTGTAAAGTATTAGAAAACTAATTTGGTTTTTCTAATTGTCAAAATTATTATTTTAGTTATTAAACATTTAAAATTATGAAATAATTATTTCTAGGCTTTTAAAAACAATTCCCAACTAGAGAGCTAGAAGCACTCCACTAGTGCATTACCCGATTGACTATCTTGTCTAGTGATTTCAAATCCGACTCTCTTTGAGATCAATCACTTTTCTAATCCAAAGAAAGTAGCAAAAATCATAATCACAAGAGAAACAAGGTCCTGCCCGATTATAATACTGCGGGGCCCGATCATACTCAAAAAGAAGAGTTTGATCCCGGCTCAGAAGATTGAGAAAAATTTAAAGTAGACGATATTGTACTGAGGTCGTTAAAATTAAGAGAATGTCCTACGTGACTGTATTTTACTCAAAATCTTTGATATTCAATACTCTTTGTCCACTTTAAGCTAACATTCATTCATGGTTGTGGAAGCAATAATATAATTGTCAATTTCATTCAAATTTCTATAAACCAGAAGGAAATCGAATAATATTAAGAGAGGCAAAGTCATTCAATCATGCAAGAGGTCATCAATAATACAACCAAGACAACAGAATCAATCCTGCAGTTTTATTCAAACCATACAGAAAGCAGGATGAACATAATGCCAAACACACCTTCATGTCCCAGAGAGGGTAGCTTCGTAAGCTTTATTCCAACCATCTGCAGCTGAAAAAAAAAAAAAAAAAGACAAAAAGGAAGCTGAAGAACACAATGTACAGATTTGTCTGATGAACCTGCCCCTGAAGAAGTTATGAAACAGATCCAAGTCATGGAATATGTAGTGTGAAAGACTAGAGAGATAAGCAAATAAGGATATGCAGCTTACCAGACAGTCTCGTTTGAGTTTGAGAAGAATTAAGAAAGCTTTTCCTTAAGGAACCATGGGTATTGGTTTCTGAGAGTGAACGAATCGATGACTTTGACACGTTTGACCTTGTCATGCTCCGGGCTTGTCTTCCGAAGCCTGCCGATGAACTCCACGGGCATGTCGTACAGGATGAAGTTCTTCCAGGTGACTAAGACCATTTATGCCTAATGGAAGCAACTTCAAGTTGCTGCACCTCATAATCGTTAACTTCTCAAGCAGGGGCATGGCTAAATACTCTATTTTCACTGTATGTAGATTATCAAACTGATCCAGCACTAAAATCTTCAGTTTGTTAAACTTTCTTGGCCTTGAATTCTAACTCAGACCCGCAGTAAAATTCGTCAAATCCAGCTCCATTAGATTAGGCAGAGCTCCAAGGATTTCAAGAGGGTTGATATGACCATGAGCCTTCAGATTAGACCACTTGAGACCAATCTTGATCAGACTGCTGAGAGAAGCAATCCAACTGGGTACAACATTTAGACACCCTTTTAAATATAGGCGCTGCAGATTCGAGGAGGATCTCTCAACGAATCCAAGTTAAGAATCTCATCCTTCAACGCTCTAAGATCTAGAGTGGCAAGATCCTTCATTTTCTCAATCGATAAAAACAATTCATTTCCATCCTCGCGTTTGAGATGTGTCAGACCCAACTTCTTCAACTCTGTCAATTCTCTCAAGTTTTTTATAATTCTTTTGTTTCGGGTAACAGTTTACAAGCGACAACTTTTGCAATGATGTCAAATTCTCAATTCCTGCAGAAACCTCCACTCCTTGTGCACTGTCGTAGGCGACATAAACTTGAACAATATAGCGATAAACTAGAAGATGCCGAAGGTTTTGAAGCTTTGAAATCCCTTTTGGAAGATTGGTTACAAGAGTTTGCTTCAGATCTAAGGTTTCCAAAAGGGCAAGCTTCTTTATGGAGTTTGGTATTTCCTTTATCCCAGTGCCTCTCAAGCATAAACGCCTTAAGAGAATAAGATTACAAATAGCTTCAGGAAATTTCTTTAGAGGCGTACCTTGTAGATCTATGGTTTTTAAAAATCTATCTTCCTGGCACAGATTTTGAATTGTATCGAAAGAGATACTTTTATCAAACACGAACACAGCCCGAACGAAGCGACATTTCCTTTGTATAGAGAAATTTTCAGGGGTAGTATGAACTGCAAGGTGCCGAACTTTCAGCATCCAAATTCTTATTCCATTCGGACAAAACTTCTACAAAGATTTCTTCCTTGGACTTTGCAACAATGAATTCGCGGACAAGATTCAAAACTCGACAAGTTTTTACCCTTCCATCGATCTCTTTTTCGCTTATGATTACTAAGTTTCTTTCAATGAGCTCAGTCAGATATTCCTCTGCAACCTCTTCCACGGTTTTTGGTGGCTTCACCTCCACAAATCCCTCAGCTATCCAGGAGCGAATTAACCTTCCACGCTCAACCGGATAGTTCTCGGGAAATATACTGAAGTACAAGAAACAAATCTTGAGATGGCTTGGAAGATCCTTGAAACTTCTCGACAAAGTATGATTGATAATCCAAAGATTTGAATTGGTTCCGGTGTCAGTCCCAAGGCTGTTATAAAATCTCTCCCAAACCACTGAAATTTTCTGTGCCTTTGACAGGAAACTCCCGGCAGCTGCAACTGCATAGGGCATACGCTCACACTTACTGATGATTTTTTTCGCCCACACGGTTAGATCCTGAGGACAGGTCCCTCTAGTTCCAAAAGCCTTTTTACAGAACAATTCCCAAGCATCTTTCTCAGATACTCCGTTCAGTTTAACGACATGGTCTGCAGATTCAACACGACCAGAGCCCACATTCAAATCCTGTGAAATTAGGATGATTTTACTCCCCGGTGATCCATTCGGTATTTTATCTAGGATCAAATCGCGATCTCTTATGGTTCGAATGTTATCTAAAACAACCAAATATTTCTCTTTTCTGAGATATTGTAACAGAGCATTTGCTACAAGTTCAGGACGAGGTACATTTTGTGCGTTTCTTTCACCATAAAATTGACTTAGCATATTAATAAGACATCATTGGGCTTAAGTGGAGGGGACATATCTATCCAAGCTTGGCGACTATATCGTTCCTTAATCAGTCTATTTTCAATAACATTCTTCATCATAATAGTTTTACCTGCACCTCCGGGCCCGACGACCAAAAGTGTTCTTGTGTTTTCTGCCAAAATTAGACGGAGAGCGGAACGTTTTTGATCTTGATAACCTATAACTTCATCGTCCTCAAGAGCCTGATGTATCATATCATCGCCTCTGCTGCCTGGGCCTGGTTGTAAATTGAAATTGAAACCATTATGTGCCCCAAGATTTGGAAGATTGAGAGAATCGATCCTTTTGTTGAGTTTTTCCATGTTATCGGACAAATTGCGAAAGGTATTATAATCAGAGAAGAAATGAACAAAATCGTGAGCATAATGGGAGATTCTGTGGCTATGGAAGTGAGGAGGGACTTGAATCATGAACTCTTCAAGCTCATCCTCAATGTCATAAGCCACCTCTCGAACCTGTTTGATCTGCTCCTGTAGCGCGGCTTTGCCTTCGATGATTTCATTGTCTTTCAACCAAGCCAGCATCATATCTAGCCTACGACGAAGGTTGTCAGCGGATTCGGGAACGCTTTCTCGTTTCTTTTTCGCCTTTTCCCGGAGGATAGTTATAACTTGGTCGATCCCGAAGAGCGCCACAGAAAGTGCAATTTCCGCCATTGTTGCTTCGCTCTTCTTCCTCTTTGCTTGCCGAGCAGAAACTGCAAAATGTTGAGCTCTTACAACGAAGTCTCCTGCAAGTCTCTCTCTCTCTCTCTCTCTCTCTCTCTCTCTACCATCGACGGAGTCGTAGACTGGTATTTATACTTGCAGAGAAATCCCGACGAAGATGCCTTTCACGCCAATTATGATTTATATTAAAAATTTATAATTACATTTAAATAATATTTAAACTAGACTATAAACTTCCCTGAATAAATTTGTATGAATATTATTTTGGGTAATTAATAAAAAAATAAAATAATAAAATAAATAATAATAATCGATAGGGTATCAAAAGTTTTGGTTTGTACCTCATGTGACACTTTTATTGAATTGACCGTGGCAAAACTTTATAATAATTAAATACAATATGATTATTTTTAAACATAAGACCGTGACAAAACTTTATAATAATTAAATACAATTTGACTTGTTTAAACATAAACTAGGTCAACTTGGCTTGAGCTGTTCAATGATTAGACTGATAGTATCCTACAACTTGCACGAGTAAAACCCATTTATTAATGCTCAAAATTATTTTAACCCTCGAAATATGGATTTTGTTTAAAAAAATTTTCAAAGTATTTTTTACCATAAAAAAAATCTTAAACTATGAAAAACGAACAACAAAATCCTTGGCTGGGGGGTTCACTCTTCATTCACTATCCGTTCTTAATTTTACACTAGAACGATGGACCGTTCTTTTATTGGGGGTGGAGGGTTAAAAAAATATCAAACGATATTCAATTTACTTGAACTTTTTACCACATATTCAACACATAACGGAAAAATAATTTGAAAAGTTTCGTGATTTTCTAAAACTTGTACGATTTATTGTAATTTTAATTAATTATTTTATAAAATAATTATAATAAATCATACAAGTGTTAGAAAATCATGAAACTTTTCAGATTATCTTCCCATGATGTGATGAACATATGCTAAAACTTTCAAGTTAATTGAATGTCGTTTGGTAAAACTTTGTATGTGTGAGAATTAAAAATTAAAATACATAAATAGAGAGTAAATATAGTATTGCTTTTAAAAATATTATAAAAATAAAAATAATTATTAAATAAAAGAGTAAATAATATAATAAATTACTTATTTATAATTTATTATATTAATTATATCAATTATTATTTAACATGTCATCAAGTTTTTAAAATAGTAGAATAAGAAGATAAACTATTCTAAATAAAATAATGCATTTTGATATAAATTATAATGAGTAAATTCCAAAATAAAACTCTTAAACTAGGGGTGGGCACGGTCCGGTCCGGTTCCTGCTTGGAACCGGACCGGACCGGTCATTTCGGGTTTTTGATTCTTGGGACCGGAACCGGTCCCATGAAGAACCGGTACCGAACCGGGACCGGACCAAAAATTCGGTCCGGTTCCCGGTCCGGTACCGGTTCCTCCCGAAATTTTTTATTTTTTTTGTTACAATTTTAAAATGCAAAAACACATTAACGAAAGCATTCTGAAAACTAAAAACTAACGAGAACGAAACAAGCTAGTCTAAATGAGAGTGATAGAGCTAGTTCATCTTTCTGGGTTTTGCTCCAGAGGCCTGTCCTGGAGCTACTACTTGGCTGCCATTCGGACCAGCTTCACGTTGAATTTATCAGAGAGCAGAAATCGGACAGAATGCTTCTTTTTTTACATCATCAAACCAAATACTAAAAACTAAAAAGCAGCCAACAAAACAAGAACTAATTTCCCAAAAGTGCCAGACTATGACACAAAAATATTAAAGAATCAGCGGGAGAGAGAGATGGAAAACCAGAGAGTGACGTTCTCCGGCTTGAAATGAAAGACGGTGGTGGCTGGTGGCTTGCGTGTAGAAATGGGAAAGGGAGTTAGCAGCAGCGCAAAAGGTGTTGTACATGCTCCGATCGATCTCATCCAGGTAAGTCGCATCCGATTTCCTCTTCTCATCCAGGTCTGCGTCGACAATGAGAGCCGCCGCCGCGCAAACAGAAGCTGCGCACACCACCGTCGCTCCGACCGCCACTTTCCCCATGACGCAATCGACGATGAAAATCACGAATCCCCCTAATTTGATTACTGGATGAGGGGGCGGCCAGGAAACACTAAACAGAGCGACAGAGTTTGAGAGAAAATGAGGGAAACAAAGCCCTAAAAAAAGAGAACGTCGGTACTCCCACAGGTTCTCGGTTCTTTGATCAACAGAACCGGGAACCGGACCGCGGTCCACGATTCCATTGATCTTGGAACCGGTCCCAGGTTCCATGGCTCAAAAAACCGCCCAAGAACCGGACCGAACCGACGATCCAGTCCGGTCCACCGGTTTCGGTCCGGTTCTGCCCACCCCTATCTTAAACTACATTGATATTGACAAAACTAACTTTAAACTATATTTATTAACAAAACAAATATTAAATTATTTTATGTTAACGAAACAAACTTTCTATTTGTCTGGTCGTTAGACATAAGTGCGGTCGCACGCAATTTGACATTGCCCGACATCGTGAACGCCTGCATGGCAACATTTCAAATGTGGTCGCCCGGGTGAAACGTCTATCGTCCATTCCTGAGCGACATTTTCAACGCTTTACAAGTGTGGTCGCCCTCTCGTATAAGCGATGTCGCCCTCGCTCATTTCTGCGGGCGACTTCGCAAACTCTGGCACAAACTCTTGATGTCGTGCGACAAATCGATGGTAACAACACCTTCCAATCCCATTTTCGACCTCAGAGCGTTAGTCCTTGAACTTCTCTGCTTCAATTTATACGTTGATTGAGCTCCAATTTCGTCGCGGTTGATTATGCGCCAATTTAGGATTTTTGACCTAATTTAAAAATTACAACGGCCAGACAGACGGAAAATTTGTTTCGTTAACAGATGATAACTTAATGTTTGTTTTATTAACGAATAAAGTTTAAGGCTTGTTTTGTCAATACCCCTATAATTAAAAAAAAAAATTGCCAATTATAATTAATAATCTATATTTTAAACTTAATGGTTGAGCAGTTAGAGAGGCAAAGAGGCGTCGACTTCTTAGTTCCTTAGCAACGTCTCCTGTAAATGCCTCTATATTCGTCTAATTATGGCTCCTCTTCTTGAATAATGTTATGTTTATCTTCTTCTTCTATCATATTTGAAATCGTGATTAGTTACGTTGGTGTCATAACACTGATCGTGACACCAATAGTAAACAGCAATAATGGACAAAATAAAATGCGTAAAGTAAGGAGACACGAAATTGTTAACGCAGTTCGGCAACCAGCCTACGTCTGCGGGGCCACGCCCAGAATTAAAAACATTTCAGTGAGTTTATAAAATTGCAAGACAACCGGACTTATACAAATAAAGACTCTCTCTTATTTTTGTCGCCGTCTCTAGCTAACTTCCTCAAGGAAACTGTTTTTGCGAGATCTCCTCGACTTTAGATCGACCTCTCCCGAGATCTAAATGCGACAAGCTCCACTTAGTCGATATTGACTCCTCCCGGAATCCGTGTATGGCAAGATCCCCTTGCTCACGTTGCCCACGATCAGAGTGACAAGCTCCCCTTGTCAATAAATAGAACTCCTCCCGAGTTCTAGTGTTGTCTCCTCCTGAGACTGATCTTTAATGAAGAATAAAATAGGATTGCACCTATGACACCGCTTGTGACACCAACCGTTATTATAGGACGCAACCAACCACCACACTCGTATAACAATGAAATCCAACAGCAACAGAGGTAGAGTGTAGACAACAATCTCACAGAGATCGAAACAACCAAAAACACACTCACTTGCAGAAGCAAGAGAGGAAAGAAAACCGGCAGCTCACGACACAAGAAATATATGAGAGAATACTAATAATCCGCCATGATATTCTGTAAAGAGTAGATGTTTAAATATATTTGCAGCAGATTGTCGTTCCAGAACAGCAAGTACAGCATAAGGAAACTCAATCTAAAAAATCAAACTCGTGACACCCTTTACGACACATATGGAAAGTACCTAAAATAAAAATATATTTGGAACCCAGAATAGTTGGATTACGATTCTTGCTCTGTGTAATGATATCCAGAATTCATAAACTTTAAATCAACCTTCCACAGATAAATATAATTGATAACTTGATTTCCAACTAACTTTCCAAATAACCAACTTTCTTTATTTTTCAAGGTTACCAAAAACAAATATTCTGCATAGTTTTAGTAACATAATCTCCAATAAATCTGTCTGCTTTGCAACTGAATAATATAGCAATCTATATTTATATTTCAAGATAAATTAAACATCCACTTTAATTAATTTTGCCAAACAAATCCATGTCAACACATATTTACATTAACAATCTTAAAATACACGTGTCAAATAATTATTGATACAATAAATATAAGAAATTAATTATTTATAATCTATTATATTAATTGCATTTTGATTGCATCAATCATTATTTAACATGTCAACGTGTATTTTAAGAGTGTATAATAAAAAATTAAACTTAGCATTACTCCATCTTCTTAGCTTCAACTCCATCTCCTGCCCAATGCCAAAACTTCTCCTCTTTCTCCCTCAGACGATCCTCATAGACTTCCTCTCAGAACCTCCTCTCTTCGCCGCTGGATTCCGACCCAAAAGGAACAACCTTAGTCTCTTTCTCTTCTCTTCGTTTTGGTTCTTCAAGCAAATAAGGCTTCATCCGTCTTTATGCCTCCACTACAACTTTGCATCCACCAAGAATCAATACCAGTTCTGAAGTTTCCACATTCTCGTCTATCTCGATGTCAATTAAATCCACTCATTTTAAATTAATAAAGTTTTTAAGTAGATTTTTCACATTTTTTTATGTCAATTTGACTAAGTCGAATTTTCGTAACTTGTTGTCATTGAAACTCGTGTATATATATAAAGATTTAATTTTTCTCGTTGTCTTTTTTTAATTTTTATCGTGAAAATACTTTTATAATATATTGATTTTTTTTAAAGTGAAATTAATTTTGTATCAAAGATCAACAATAAAAGTAATACATAATTATAATAATAGATATATTTCGCCGTGAAAGAAGGAATCCATCTCCAAGTTTATTTCATTAATAACTCCACTTCTTCATTCATTGTGAGTAAGAATCTTACATTTAGCAACAATAAGAGTCTTTCTTGATGCAATTACTTCAACATCTTTTAAAGCACGTGACCATTAAGATAGTTAGAAAGTCTTTCTTTTTTATTTGAATAGAAAGATAAACAAATATATCTCATTTACAATGATTTGAGCATTCGTAGTGACTAATATAGTTAACTATCAAGAAATAAGTTATTTATCAGACAAATTTTCTTCTTACGACTAGATCCAATCTTATAGTCGTTACAGAAGAAGATAAAGAAGATTCGTAAAATCTTAATAATTAAAGCTTTCTTCAAACCTTCGTGAAAAAACACGAAAAAATAAACGAATGGTATGTACCCTCCATTATCCTAGAATGAAAGGTTAGATCTCGTAATTCTTGATCTATGGATATCTTCTCTCTCGGTGATTATTCAATTGTGTTTTTGTGGTGTTTCTTTGTAACTTAATGTTGCTTTTAGTTTCGACGAGCCATCTTCTTCTATCATACACAACTTATTAGATGCCGGACAGGGTTAATCTACTACTTTCATCTCATACAATAACACGATATCTTCCTCTGATTCTACCGACAAGACATCTAAGACTCTAATTATCGGCATATACATCAAATATGTATATATACATACAAGCGTTTCTCCATAATGCTAAGGGATCAAATTTTTGGATCTATTAATTATTTTTGAAGATTAAAAACTAAAATAACTATTGTTTATATTAGCATATCAAAATAATACTTATTAATAATGTTGCTTTATGATTTTGGTTTTATATTTCTATATATCATAATGCATCGTTTACTAATTATGAATAAAACTACGTTTACTTTCTTCTTTTATCATCTTAAAATACTTGTTGATATGTCGAACAATGATTGGTGCAATTAATGTAATAAATTAACTATTTATAATTATTACATTAATATAAGTAAAATTTAAGATAAATTATAAATATTTAAAATAAGACATGAATTGTACAAATTAATAAAAAATAAAATTTTACATTAATAAAAAAAATAAATATGATATGTCATAAATAATTATTATATCATTTTTTTAATTTAGTAACTTTCCTAAAATCCTTTTTTTTTTTTTGAAATTAGAGAGAGGTTGGAAGGAAAAATCCGCCAAAATGGTGGGCAACAGAAGGATCTAGAAACCCTAGTCAAAATGCCGTGTATAAAGCCTCGCTTCGTCCGTCCCCCCATAATCGAAGTAGGCTTGCTCTCTAAGTTTCCACGACTACGCTTCTCCATTTCCGGTTGAAGGAAGAAAGCGACATTTCCTTCTGCGATCTTCATCAATGGCGGAGCAGGAGACGTTCGCTTTCCAGGCCGAGATCAATCAGCTTCTAAGTTTGATCATTAACACTTTCTACAGTAACAAGGAGATCTTTCTCCGTGAACTCATTAGCAATGCATCGGATGTGAGCTTCATTTTCGTCTTTTCTTTGTTCTTGTATTTCGTTTAGTTGTGGTTTCTTTGACGATTCTGCTTGGAAATTCTTTGTTAGGACTTCGATCTGAAAGATTTTCCTACTTTCTCTTTATGTTTGCTAGCTCATGATTTCTGCTTAGATCCTGCTTATTTGAAATCATCTCTGTTAATCCCGTGTTACTTACTATTTGGCTAACTTTATATTATAGCTCATGCGACGTCCATCTACTTAGGATTCAACTTTCATAGGATCGGTTCTATCTTTTCGCGTTTCTTACTTTCCTTACGGCGGTTGTTGTGCTGGTGCTTATGATCACCAATTGCTTTTGATAATTATCTTAGCGGACATGATAGTAAAACTATAGTTGACAGTATCATTGTTTCTTAAGAAAATGTGCCTTTAACGATGGAATGCAAGTTATTATCTGTGGTTTGTTGATGTCTTCTTCAATTGAGGTTGATAGTCTCTCTTTTTATACTTTGAAATTTTACTTCTATTCTTATTTGAGATCTATGTTATTTCAGGCGCTGGACAAGATTAGGTTTGAGAGTTTGACAGACAAGAGCAAGCTAGATTCTCAAAATGAACTTTTCATTCACATAGTACCTGACAAGACAAACAACTCACTATCTATCATAGACAGTGGTATCGGCATGACAAAAGCTGGTAAGTGAATAGCAAGCTTATGTTAAGTAGATAGCTTATAACTGTTCTTAATTTAATATTATTGATGTGTTATTTTCTCTACAGATTTGGTAAACAATTTGGGAACAATTGCGAGGTCTGGAACAAAAGAATTCATGGAAGCTATTGCTGCTGGGGCTGATGTGAGTATGATTGGACAGTTTGGTGTTGGTTTCTACTCAGCGTACCTTGTGGCTGAGAAGGTCATTGTCACCACAAAGCACAATGATGATGAACAATATGTTTGGGAGTCCCAAGCTGGAGGATCATTCACTGTAACCAGGGATTCTTCTGGTGAAAATCTTGGCAGGGGTACTAAGATAACTTTGTATCTGAAGGAGGATCAACTTGAATATCTCGAGGAGCGCCGTGTGAAGGACTTAATTAAGAAGCACTCTGAGTTCATTAGCTACCCTATCTCTCTGTGGACTGAGAAGACCACTGAGAAAGAGATCTCTGATGATGAGGATGAGGAAGATAAGAAGGAAGAGGAAGGAAAGATTGAGGAGGTAGATGAAGAGAAGGAAAAGGAAGAAAAGAAGAAGAAGAAGATCAAGGAGGTATCATATGAGTGGTCTCTTGTCAACAAGCAGAAGCCCATTTGGATGCGGAAACCTGAAGAAATCACAAAGGAGGAGTATGCTGCATTCTACAAGAGCCTTACCAATGATTGGGAGGAGCACCTTGCAGTAAAGCACTTTTCGGTTGAGGGTCAACTGGAATTTAAGGCTGTTCTCTTTGTTCCTAAGAGGGCCCCATTTGACCTGTTCGACTACGAAAAAGAAGCCCAATAACATCAAGCTCTATGTTCGCCGAGTCTTTATCATGGACAACTGTGAGGAACTGATTCCGGAGTATCTTGGTTTTGTTAAGGGCATTGTGGATTCTGAGGATCTGCCTTTGAACATCTCTAGAGAAATGCTACAGCAGAACAAGATTCTGAAGGTAATTAGAAAAAACCTGGTTAAAAAGTGCATTGAGCTCTTCTTTGAAATTGCAGAGAACAAGGAAGATTACAACAAGTTCTACGAATCATTCTCTAAAAACTTGAAGCTTGGAATCCACGAGGACTCCACCAACAAGGCAAAGATAGCTGAGCTACTTAGATACCACTCCACTAAGAGTGGTGATGAAATGACCAGCCTGAAGGATTATGTGACCAGAATGAAGGAGGGTCAGGATGACATCTATTACATTACTGGGGAGAGCAAGAAGGCCGTTGAGAATTCCCCTTTTCTCGAGAAGCTAAAGAAAAAGGGATATGAAGTTCTCTACATGGTGGATGCCATAGATGAGTACGCAATTGGCCAGCTCAAAGAATTTGAGGGCAAGAAGCTTGTCTCTGCAACAAAAGAGGGTCTAAAACTAGAAGAGACTGAGGATGAGAAGAAGAAGAAGGAAACGCTGAAGGAGAAGTTTTTGGGTCTGTGCAGTGTGATCAAGGAAGTGTTGGGTGACAAAGTAGAGAAGGTCATAGTTTCCGATAGAGTTGTCGACTCTCCCTGCTGTTTGGTTACGGGTGAGTATGGATGGACGGCAAACATGGAGAGGATCATGAAGGCTCAGGCACTGAGAGACAGCAGCATGTCTGGGTATATGTCGAGCAAGAAAACCATGGAGATAAACCCAGAGAATCCCATCATGGAGGAGTTGAGAAAGAGAGCTGATGCGGACAAGAACGACAAATCAGTGAAGGACCTTGTCCTTCTTCTCTTTGAGACCTCCCTTCTTACCTCTGGGTTTAGCCTCGATGACCCCAACACCTTCGGCAACAGGATCCATAGGATGTTAAAGCTCGGCCTGAGCATTGATGACGATACTGCTGATGGAGATGCCGAGGCTGATATGCCACCATTGGAGGATGCAGATGCCGATGCAGAGGGCAGCAAGATGGAAGAAGTTGACTAAACGTAGAGCGTGCTTTGTTTTAACATATTTATGTGCTTTTCTGGATCTGTTTAAACATTTGGTGCTTCCATTTTTTGGAGTTTCAATGAACTTTTAGTTTGCAGGTATTATAACTCAATTTTGCTTCGACATTCTTAATTTCGGAGCAGTATCGGTAAAATATCTGCTCAAGAACTAGAAGTAATGAAATGACAGATTTTGCATTCGAGTGATCCGATGAGGTTTATTCTTCATTTTTATCGTTTATCATTCACTATATTTAGTAGTTTCGGGTATTATGCGTCCTTTTTTTTGAATGGTGATATCCTTTTTTTCTTTGACTAATTCGATTAGCGTATTTGTGTTTGTTTTATCAAACAAAGATCACATTTTTCTTACTGAGTTCAAGCCCGAGTTGTACCCACTCGAATTCCTCTGTTTTTCAGCATGATCTCTAAGGTCGTCTCGGTTCCCACATCAATTCTCTCAAAGCAGCGAGGTTTAGAAGTGAAGAACAAACACAAACAATAAACCAGATAATTTCGCAAGTTTGCTGATTGAAAACCATGAAAGCAGAGTTGTGAAAACAACACACCACCAAAGCCACTAGAAAACTATCAAACACGAAGCAAGAATTCCCTCTCGGCCCCTTCACATACGACGAGACGATGGGCAACTCATAATTTAATAGACACAGAGATCTCAAATTGCTGACTTCACCTTCAAGTATCATCAACTTGTGAGTGGAAAACGAAGCTCGGAAAAGTCGTGGTGATGTCCCTGCCCATTTACATAAAAATAATCAACGCTGCTCGACTGCAAAAATGCGTCGATTCCTACTTCAGGACATAAATTGTTTTGGCAATAAAATGTTACTTACTTGAGATATTGAAGGGTCATATTCTTCAAAAGGGATGGATGACGTAAAACAAGGCTTCTCCACTCTTCCTTGTCAATTTTCCCGTCATGTTTTGTATCAGCTTCTTCAAAAGTCTAAAAGTAACCTCCAAGAATAAGAAGAACATCAAAATCATCTGTAATTTGCTAGACTGAAGATACTCTATCAGACAAAATGAAAAAAGATATTTAACCGTGAATCCTGTCAGTTTGAGAAAGCACCTTGTCAATTATATTTTCTATGACATCATCTGAAAGATTCATACCAGATTCTGCAAGAGTTGCCACTACCATTTGCTTCACCTGTAAAAACACCAAATAAAATAGTGGATTCGTTATAAAGAAATTTGATAAATCCATGATTCTTCAAACAGGAATGACAAAATTCCACCATTTAAAAGAACATTTACCTCCTGCCTCTCAATAAAACCTTGTTGCTTGAGATCGTAAAGTTGAAAGGAAACTGAGATGTATGTGATGGTTAGCAAATAGCATAATAACTGAATAATGAATAAACAAAGCATAACTTTAGTTTTTATCATTATATTTCCCTGCTAGTTATAAACAAGGAATAATATGCAGAGACACTACAAGCACTCAACCTACCAGTTATGGCTCTTAAAATAAGAAGAATCATGCATTTCAATTCGGTTCTCATAGAAATTACAATTAGTATTAAGAAGAAAAATATATATTTCTTTACATTTGAAGTGCTACAGAAATTGGGCACAACGAGCTTTGATTAATGGGTGAAATGGCCCAAAAAGCAAAAAGGAACAATCCATCACCGTGCTGGTTCACTGGTCAAGAAAATTTCCTTTTTCTTATTTAATATGCAGCTTGCTTACTCCACTTGATCCCAATGCAGAGAATTAGGAGAAAAGTTTAATAATTTAAAACATACATTCAATTTTGTCGTCAATTGGGGCATTTGGATGAAATACTGATAAAGCCCGTGCAAACTCTTCAAATCCTAGTATTCCATTGTGCTTTGTGTCAAACAGGTCGAACACCTGTAGTGTAAATTCTTACAAAAAAATCAGTTGAAAATATCACACAATAAAAGTCACTGGAACTTATGATAGAACATCCTGCTCAAGAATGCAACTGCAAAGTAGACTTCAATCTAACAGATTGGTATACCCGATCGGCAAACAAACTTTCTTTTTTACTTGTTTTAAAAAGAGCCAGTTGAAATTCTTCCTGCAGTTTGTAATAAGAAAATAAACAGTGAGAAAAAAAATGAGATATGCAAATAGCAGCATCAGCATAGCGTTGAAAAATCAGTACATGTGGAGATGAAGACATTCTCGTGTATAGAATGATATAGATTACACTTGCAGACACTTCATGCCAAGGGACAAATGTCCCCAAAAGTTTCAAATGTAAATGAATATACCTTGTTGATCAACCCGTCATCTATTACAGCACTGCTAATCTTCTTAAATAGCTCATAAAGTGCTTCTATTTCGCTTACGCTGACTGCATGAATTAAAAATAATAGGTTGAAGTTGTTAAATGCACTTGTAGTTTTTATAAACACTAGATCAATTATCAATATAGGTAAATATTTCATGTGAAATGAATCACTGCAGACCTTACTATTGAATATTCAATGTTCCTGATTTGTCTTTCAGTTTTAGTTGTAGAACTTTGCTTGAAAAACAGGTTTAATGCAACATAACAAAAGGAACAGCAACTAAAGGAACTTTGAGCTCCAAGTGGATTAGAACTAATAGCCTTGAGAATGAAAGAATGATAACTTACACACTGTCTCCCTTGCAAGCTGCTCAGGATCTTCAAGACCTCTGGATCGCTTAGATATGTCAAGACCACAGCACCGAAGAAGGAAGGCGAAAAATCCCCCTATGCACTGCAACATGATACTTTTTGCAAGTTATAGCACTCCATAACTGTCCAAGGAAAAGGTGGTAAGATTTCCATTTACAGTTGAAGGTGATAGAACGGGCATTGAAATAGTTAAGTACGGAATAAACCTTTTAACCATTTCCAGCTTCTCCTGATTCAGTCAGATGCTCAACTATCTAGGATGGGACTAGGCAAATGTGTATCTGCTGGAGAAAATAAAATAAAATAAAATGCTTAACTAGTTCCCCGCAAAGAAATATAGATCACTCTCACAAAGAATACTCTAAAAAAGAAAATAACACACTAACCAATACAATATGTAGATAACATTTATCAGATACAAGTTAATCTTTTAAGTAATGCATATATGCAGATGATGTAGCATTTGCACCTTAAATGTATCATTCGACCTGTCTAGAGGACCAAAGATTATAATTGCAACTTGCAATCCACGTTGGGTCCAGTATTCACTCTAAAACGGATAAACACTTAGAATGAAAGAAGAACACAAGAGTTGAGACGCAAGAAACTACAATAACTTCATTCAGATATCAAATGGAAAACAAAATACAGAACATTAGATTATATGTTTCACTTCTAAACTAAATAACAAAGAGGGTGTCCCTGACTGCCATGTCAGGTCAAGAAACCATAAGGAAGTCATAACGCAAATGAAACACGCAACTACTGAATTCACATACATAGAGCTATATGAAATTAAAAACAGAACAACTAACTACTCCCCCGGAAAAATTAGGCGGCAGATTAATGCAATAAGATTTTTTCACCTACAAAACCATTATGAAATCAGCATAATCCCCATGCAAGCTCAAACATACGGATCTCATACTATTATACCAGCGAGGTATTGCAAAACCTAGATCCACCAAATAAGACTAATCAAAACCAGCAAACCAAATAAAATAAAATAAAACAAAACAAAAAAAACAGAAACATTTAACCGCAATAATCGAAGAATGTTTCAAACTAATCTGTTTCGATCCACCAAATTACAACATCCCGGAGGAGGAAAAAGCAAATCCGGACGCAAGAAATTCGGAAAAAGAGATCAAGTAAGTCAAGAAGATCAGCATTTTCGCTTCTTCAAACTTGTTCCGGAGAAGCAAAAGCAATAACAGAAAAGAAGCAAGAATCGGTACGGGATTGAGACCTTCGCAAAGATTCGGAGCGCGAGAGAAAAAGATTCACTGTTTTTGTAGCTCCTCTCGCTAGTTAGTTCCGCTCTGCTCTCTTCTGCAAACTCAGTACGAAGGTAATTATTATCAAATTTTTGTCACAAACAAGAACGATGACAAAACGACGAATTCAGCCTTATACGACGCCGTTTTATCATCATTTTCATTTCCGCCATCCTTTCCTCCAACTTTATAATCATACGAAAATATATGATAAATTATTAATTATATCAATTAATATTTATTACGGTCGTAAAATAAAATTTAAAAATAAACGTTGCGTTATTTTTTATTTGGAAAAAGTTTAATTTAGCCCTCAACGTATGGGGTCAATGGTTATTTGGTCCCTAACGTTTATTTTTGACCCAATCAGACCCTATCGTATAAACTGTTTGTAATTCAAACCCTTTCGTTAAATTTTCCGTTAAATTTGATACGTGTTCTGCACGTGCGCTGCTAAAATCTCAAAATACCATCATTTCCTCTCGAAATCCCTAAAGTAAAAGTTAAATTTGTCCGAAATCTCTACCGTAAATTCAAATTAGAATAATGAGAGATAGTTTAGTGTATTTTTGGAGGAAATGAGAAAATGAGGTATTTTGAGGTTTTAACAGCTTACGTGCAGAGCAATTGTCAAATTTAACGAAAAATTAACGAGAGATTTTGAATTGCAAACGGTGTATACGATAGGATCTGATCGAGGTTAAAAATAAACGTTATGGACCAAATGACCACTGACTCCATACGTTAGGAGCTAAATTAAACTTTTTCCTTTTTATTTTGTATAAAATTATTTAAATTTCGATACAAAGTCTACTCGATTTCAAATAACATTTGCACAGTCGAATCAAAAATAACGTTGAACATAAAATATTCAAAATTATATATATGGGAAATAATAACGAAGAGTTTAGGATTTATTATTCATGCCAATGTCACGTCGTGTAAGTAAGGGTACAAAGTTGGATAGAATATAATTGATATATTTACATATTTATAATATGTGGGTGGGATCCTAGTCCTGATGCAGACAAAAAAGTCTTGAGAGGGACTTAATTTTAAAAAAATATATATAATTCAATATTATTCAATCCTTCCAATAATTAGTAAGTTGCCTTTTAGCTATTATTATTGCTATTTTTTTTTTATTAATTTATCAACAAAATTGATTTATGGGAAGCTTACAAATTAAATCCTACTTGATTTTGCTTCGATTGTAATCAAACCAAATCAAAATTGTAATATTTATATCTTTTTAATTTTAATTTAAAATTAAAAAAAAAAAAACCAAACAGAACCACCTAATACCGAAACCAAACTGATCAAAATCGAAAAAATCGATTATAGATTCATTTTGTTCAAAAAAGAAAAAATTTAAAATTTAAGTCGAGCAAATCTTAAAATTCATTACTTATTTTGTTAAAAAAAAAAAAGGAAGTGTCACAATTTGCCAGCTAAATTGCATGTGATTACACTCTTCGTTTTGTCGATTGAGGTGGGTCACGAAATTACCCATTTTGTCTTGTTCTATGGTGTTTCCATATCAACCATTTTACAACCTAGAAGAAACAAAAAATTAAGAAAAAAAACACCCAAGTTTATTAATTTTGATTTTTTTTTG